>LPNX010415727.1:67637-81008 GCA_001517045.1 Pseudotsuga menziesii | reverse complement strand
CATGTGGATGGAATGGACTTGCTGTCGAATTTCCACCATGGACAGCAGGCTTCTCTGCAACTCAGGAAGATAGAGAACGTTCTTCAACAAGAAATCAGGGAATCTGGGCATCTTCAGTCGAATGGTGCCCATTCCCTTTGGTTTAATACTGGACTTATCTGCAAAGTAAACTATGCCATCTATTTTTTCATTCAGTTCTTCAAAACAGTCTTTTCTAAATGTCATGTGTGATGTTGCACCAGTATGTAATAAGAGCATGAAGAACATTTGAGACTGACATTGAAATTGCTAAGGGAGCATAAGTTGTATGAAAAGTTGAGCAAATGTGACTTTTATAAACATAAAATTCATTATTTGGGTCACATTATCTCAGAGGAGGGAATATGTGTATACCTTGAGAAGATTGAGGCCATTCTGGATTGGCCAACCTCAAGAAATGTGACAGATGTGAGATATTTTATGGGACTTGCAGGATAATACACGAGGTTCATTAAAGGATTCTCCAAGGTTTCACATTCAATCACTTCTTTGCAAAAGAAGGGGATAAAGTTTGAATGGACACAAATATGTGAAGAAATCTTCCAGCAGTTGAAGAATATTCTTACAAGTGCACTTATTTTGAATATTGCAATACTTTGTGGTGTGTATTGATGCATGTAATAAATGACTTGTAGGATTTATTATGTAAGACAACCATGTGGTATGCTATGAGTCAACAAAGATGAAAGAACATGAGAAAATCTATGATACTCATGATTTAGAACTTGCAACCATAGTACATGATCTCAAGATATGGAGGCATTCCTTGATGGGAAGGAAATTTGAGCTAAGGACAGACCACTGTGCTATGAAATACTTATTTGATCAGCCAAATTTAAATGCTAGGAAATATAGATAGCTAGAGTTTTTGTGTGAGTTTGATTTTGAAATCAAACACATAAAATGAAAAGAAAATTAAGTGGTTGATGCACTCAGCAGGAAGGTGCATGAAATGAATGTGGCACCTCTTAGTATTTTCAAACTAGATTTGAGACAATAGATTATTAATCATAGTGTTGAGGATTGAATGTATGTGTAGATAAAGAACAAGTTGCAACAACAAAGCCTTGAAAATAAGTATGGGGGATATAAATTTGAAGAAGATGAACTTCTTACTTATAAGAACATAATTTATATTCCAAATGTGAAAGAATTGAGGATAATTGTTATGGATGAAATCCATTAAGCTCCATAATCTGGTCACCAAGGATATGAGAAAACAATTGCTACAACCAGAAAGCAATATTTTTGGCCAAGAACGAAAAAAGAGTTTACTGAGTATGTTTTTAAGTGCATGAAATGTGATAAGGTGAAGTTTGAACATCAACACCCAGCAGGTTTATTGCATCCTTTTCCAGTCCTATAATGGAAATGGGAAGTTGTTTCCATGGATTTTATTACAGAATCGCCAATGACTGTGAGACAACATGATTCCATCATATTTGTGGTGGACAAGTTGACAAAGGAATCACATTTTATACTGGTTAAGTCCATGTATAAGGACAATGCCATTGCCAAAATCTTCATCAAGGAGATTTTTAGATTGCATGGATTTCCTAAGGCAATAATTTTTTATAGGGATTTAATTCCAAATTTTTGAAAAATATGTTTACAGATTTGGGTACCAAGTTGAAATTTAGCACCTCCTACCATCCTCAAACCAATGGGCAGACAGAGAGAATGAATCAGGTGCTTGAAGAAATGCTTCACATGTATGTGATGAACAAACAAACCAAGTGGGAGGATTATTTACACTTGGTGAGTTTTCCTATAATAATAGACAACAAGTATCATTGGGAATGAGTACTTATGAAGCTCGATATGGAATAGGGTGTAGGAGACCAGTGACTTGGGATAATTGAATGAACAGGGTTGCACTTGGTACATAATTTCTCAAGGAAATGGAGCAAGAGGTTACAAAGATTAGGAAGAACTTGAAACAAGTTCAAGATAGACATAAAATCTATGTAGACAAGCATAGACTATATAGAGAATTCATTATTAGGGATCATTTTTACCTCACAGTGAGGCCAAGGAAGAGTTCCTTGAATCTTGGAAGTTGTGCCAAGATGTCACTTAGATATTGTGGGCCTTTTGAAGTGCTTAAAAGAAGAGGACCAGTTGCATTGCCTTCTAGCTCTAGAGATCATAATGTCTTTCATGTTTATTTGCTTAAGAAATATGTACATGATCCTAACCATGTGATTAATTGGGATGTGATCCAGGTGGAACTTGAGGGAGAGTTCCAAACCGATCCATTGCACATCCTCGATAGGAAAGTCAGAGTGCTTCGGAATCGAGTCGTTGGACAGCTAAAAGTGTAGTGGAAGCACTACGGTCCTGATGAGGATACATGGGAGCTTGAGGATGCTAAGCGAATGACACATCCCTTTTTTCTCAATTTTGTAGAGCACTGAGGATAGTGCGAATGAAGGGGGATGGGAATGTAACACCCCTATTTTGACCCCATGGTATTAAAATTGTAGATGATGTAAACATTGTATTAAATCATGGCAAGGATATCAAGGATAAGCTCCTACCATTGATTTTTTGTTTTGTGTATCGATGATCAAGATCAATGCTGATGGTTATAGTGCTAAATCAGGCACATTATATTTTGGGTATATCATGTAAATATGGAATTTAATAAAATACCACAACT
Organism: Pseudotsuga menziesii; assembly: GCA_001517045.1. NCBI lineage: Eukaryota > Viridiplantae > Streptophyta > Pinopsida > Pinales > Pinaceae > Pseudotsuga > Pseudotsuga menziesii. The sequence continues at coordinate 78,307 of LPNX010415727.1, read as the reverse complement.
AGTTATGCAATGCAACGAAAGATGTTGGGGCATGATTTCACAAGGAATAGGGAGGGGTGATTATCCAAAACCCTAAGCCCAATAGGGTGAGACCATATGTCAATGAGAGAAACCATAAGATCTCATCTACCCATTTTGTCTTGTGCACTCAATCATTCATTTCTTCCAAAAGAGAGGTTGAGCTAGTTAATTCCTTGGGCATAGTAAGGCATGGCAGTTGGTTTTAGGACTGAACCAACCTGTAGTTTGACCAAACCTATATCATGCGGGAAGCCACATTCTTGCTTCTAAAGTAAGTAATTACGTGAATATGTTCCCAGTCAGTCATGCTTGAGAGTCCCATAAAGTTTTGGTCATTCTTCCATTCCATTGGGGTTGGATTATGTTTTTCACTATCCAGAGTTGTGGGATGGGTGGTTCAGCAATGCTATCCTCATTCACGTAGAGATTCATGAGATTTGGTTATTCATATTCACGCATAGTTCTTCCTCCTCGCATAAAGAGAGTTAGGAGAGCATTCCTACGCATTTCTGCTGGGGTTTTTGCTGTGACAGAGTGGTATGGAACCCTAGTCTTTTGTGTATAAGTGAAACCATGTTTCTCTTCTATTATAGAGTGAGTGGTGTGGAACCTTGGTTGTCTTTGTTAGAGAGTGGAGCCTTGTGTTGTTGTGTCTCCTTGTGGGTTGTTGTTATGTGTGCCCTAGTTTGGGTCTGAAATTTATGCAATACTTAGGAGTGGAAGATACGTTGAATTGGCTTGATAAACCTAGTGAAGAGATGAACCTCACAAAAAATAAAAAAGGCTAGTGAATATTCTATGCACACCCTAAAGAGCATTAGAAGGGAAGGTATAGGCCGAGGGACTATGTAGCAGAGAAGGGGACACTTCCTTCTGTTGGGTGTGTAGGTATTGTGGATTCCAAGATAGATATATCTTGTGGAGGTACCCCTAGCTCTATGAATGAGCCACTAGCTTAGCCATTATACCTTTCCACTTCCTTATTAGCGTGATAAACCCAAATGTATATTGGCTTTCATAATAGCCTGATAAACCTAATGGTATATTGGCTTGTCTGGGAATCCTAATAAACCCAATCATATGTTTGCTTTCTTGAGAATCCTGATAAACCCAATGGTGTGCTGGCTTGGTTGTGTCTTGATTTACATTTTTCCATGTGTGATCCTTGGGTGGACAACCTGATAAACCCAACTATTAGCTGGCTTAGCTGGGTAGTGTAATAAACCCAGCAGTGTATTGGCTTGTTATACTACATCCTGATAAACCCAATTGTGTATTGGCTTGGATGGACACTTTTATAAACCAAACTGTAGGTTGGATTCATTGTGTTTGATGTGTTCTGGCTATGTGTGAGTTTGATGTTCCCTAGTTCCTTGTGGAAAAAGACAAGATAAAGTGTATATTTTTGTACCTCGAGCCCGCTGCAGAAGGTGGAAGTCGAAAGGAAAAAATCAACAGAAAAAAACAGGGTTGAGGAAAAAATTTGGTTTTTCGTACCTCGGTATCAACCACAGAAAGCGGAAGGTCGAAATTCAGAAAATAGAAAACCAAAAGATAAAGTAGTCATTTTATGGATTTCTGCATCTCAAATTCATCCCACGGAAAGCGAAAATGTGATAAGTGAGCATATTGCATTTCAGGATTTATGCTACCCAAAGTCGGAAGTCAAAATTCGGAAGGTCAGAAGTTGGAAAGTGGAAAAGTGACAAGCGAGCATAACACATTTTAAGATTTCTGCTACCTGAAGTTGGAAATTGGAAGCTCGAAAGAGGAATTTGGAAAATTCAGTTTCGATGTGCAAATGACTTTTCTGGTTGCAGAATGGGTTTTTCTGCTACAGAATGACTGTTACAGTGGTGTTTATGCCTAAGCATGAATGTTAAATGATGAACATGAGCCATGAATGTGTTTAAAGAGAAATAAATAATAAATTTCAAATTATTATGCATATTAGTGAGGTGTATGGGAACTTCAATACATGTGACATCGTGGTATCAGAGTGAGAAAAAAAGCCGCGTCCCTCCCTTATGTGTCAGTGTAGAAGGGAGGGGACATGATAGTGTGGTATCAGAGAAAGAAGAAAATTCACTTCCCTCCCTTATGTTCCATTGTATAGGGGAGGGGATGTGACACCTGGACCTACACATAAATCTTGATGATGAATGGAAATATCTTGATGGCTTAGGGGGTCTAGATTACCATTGGAGTTGGTAGTGGGGTGGAAAAGGAAGTATTTGGTGGTGAATAGAGTTTTGGATTCTCAAATTTATACTTGATATATTCTTGAGTGCACCTCTATTTTGGATTCATGGCCTCATCTTGGGGGCTTCCTGTTAAAGTGAGATTTGGCTTGGTAGCGACAAAGGCTACGTGGAGCGTGGTCTAGTTGAAACCAGTTTTGCATCGATAAGATAAGTGATTTATCTCATTTTTATTTAATTTACTTGGATATTATATGATTTATTTATGGATGCACACTAAATTTTTTATGAAAAATATGAGTTATTTGTTGAATAAATTTCTCATAGAATTCAATCTATTTATGCAATTAAATTCTAAGAAGGAATTGGAAACTAGTTTTTGGAATTTTGTGCACAATTTGTTTGAGGAAATAATTATTTTGTATCTTTGATACAAAAATAATATTTATTCTAGTGTTAATTATATAATATGTATTTTTGCTTTACAATAATCTCAAAATGGTTTAAGACACTTCTCTTTGATGCTTCTACCTTTTATTCAAAAATTAGTTTTTCGATTGTATTGTTTGGCATAGTTTTGAGACTTAGTAGATGAAGTAAATGTACAAATGAATGAGTATTACTTCTATGATTATGTCTGTAAAATAATATTGAAATTTTCATGATAATATGATGATAAATATTCTTGGTAGTGTTGGGAAAATGTATACCAAAATTATAGATTAGTTTGTAATTTCTAGCTCCTTCAATGGAACTACTTTGAGTAGATTTGTGACTTTGCATATGAAGTGTTTGAAAAAAATTAAGAATGGTATATAACTCTATTATAAATTATAAAACATGTTATTTATATTTTTAATTTCATTTTAATGATTCTATGACCTATGGATTTAATTACTCTAGCGATTCCAAGAATTACTAGTCAATTGAGATGATAAGAAATAACTTGTTTCATGAGTTGTTTAATGGGCTGCACATGGGTCGAACGCTACGTAAATATTAATATATGTGACCGATAATATTATTTTCAAGAGCTACAATAGTAATATATTTATCTTTATTTGGAATTTGGAAAGTTAAATTGGAAACTAGGTACATGCAGTGAAATTGGTAAATAGTTTTTGGATTCTAATCTATGTTTTTGGTAAAAGATGAATGTACAACCATATGATATGTTATTGGTTATTTTTTTACAGTGTAGAATTCTATTTTCCATATCTATACCTTCACCTTGGTGTTCCTTGAAACTTCATACGATTGATTTGATTGAATTCCGCGTAGTGTTTATTAACTAGTTTTACTCATGGAACTTGAAATATTCTTCATTTATGTACATAGATAAGATATGAAAAGTACTTTATTTTTTTTGTACATGCATGCTTAAATATGTCTATAATGTCTCTAGGTTCAATTTTTGGTTCATTCCCATGGTCGTGTGTTAAATTTGTGCAAGACTAGTTGTTAGTAATGAATGACTAGTTAACTAGGTCTTGTGGAATCATTTTCACAATTACTATGTTTAATTAATTAAAAAATGGTAATTAGGCATGATTTACATGTTATCAGGTGTTTATTAGCCATTTGAATTGATAAAAAATGGTTAAGTGATAAACCAATGAAATTATATTAAGTATCGTAAATTGTGTGCTAAGTGTCGTTAAGTATTGTGATCGAAACACTAATTACTAGTTAATCATAATTAAGAGTAAATGGCCTTTAGAGGTGGAATTTATGTCTAAATTCAATTCGAATGGATATGTGATGTTTATAGAGGGTGTTAGTAATTGTTCCCAGCCTTTGTATCATATTTTGGAATAGTTACTGAACTAATTTTAATTTATTGCTAATTAAAAGGACTTTGTCATGATTAAATCTTGAAAAATGAAATTTAATATTTGTTTAACTAATATGGTATGCGAAAATTATCTAGTTAGACTTAAATATCTATTGAGATGTTTCTGAGACCCCTTTATATCTTGGGGGGAATTATACATGGTATTAGACTTTAGGTTCCAGCACGGCGGTTGTTGAGTCTTCTATAGAGTTATTATCTTATGCATATGTGCATTTGGAGTTTACAAACGTTCATAGTAAGATGGAATTGACATCCCTTATGTTAATAGAAGAACAAGAAGCCTCACCTCAAAGACTAGTTCATTGTATAATATGGCATCGATATAAATATGTATAATATGGTATGTGTGATATGTATAATAGTTAAAAGTATATGTATAGTTGTGATATGTGTGATATGTATATTTGTTAATAGTTATTAGTAAATTACATGTATGCGATATTGAGAATATACTATATGTATAGAGGTGAACATATGTAATGATGTAAGAGAAAATTTTCAAGGTGTAGGGAAGTGTTTGAAATTGTTTGACTGTTTGGAAGTGTGTGAATGTGCTTGAAAGTATTTGAGAGTTTGGAAACATTAGCAAATATAGTGTGATCAAAAGTGTTATGTTAGTATATATGTTATAATACGTATCGAACATGATACTATTGGGTTATTTAATTATTGCTATAAATGTATTGATATTATGGTATAACATAATAATTATATGAGTATATTAAATATGAAATATATATTTTATATGACTAATATGTTGTGTATATGATTAATAATAATATTATATATGGTTGAAGAATTATAATATGTATGTAAACAAAACAGGTGTATGTATATAATAGATAGTAATAGTAAGTATGGTATATGGTATGAGTGTGGGATAGTGTGTTGTATAGCTAGTAATTGTTTTATTGTAGAATATTAGAATATTTTGGTTGTAGGATTTTTGGTTGTTTGAGGTGACTATGTATTTACTTTGATTGACAAGTAATGTGCTACGTGTAAATAACTAGTAATGCAATATATTATTATATATATTCTCATGTACTAATAATTCTATGTAATGTTATGATAATTATGAACTATTAGATCTGATTTCTATAGTTGATGTATGTTGTTTGATATTATTGGTTGATATTGGATGTTATTGATTGACATTGGATGATTAATGGTTGATACTTGTATAAAATTGTCATTACTGTATGTATGGATATTATTGGTTGTCATTTTTTGTTATGGTTGTTGTGTGTATGATTGACACATCTTGGTTGATGTATTGTAGATTATGTATATAGGTTCATGGATTAGCATCATTGTCTTTGGATTGGTGAATCATGGTTGATGTATTTTGATTGTGTATTCTAATTGATGTATTTTGATTAATGTATTCCAATTGATGTATGTTGGTTGACGTATTCTAAATGATGTATTATGATAATTATCTTCTTATTGATTAAACCTATTTGTTGTAATCGAATTGATCTATTCTTATTAATGTATTCTAATTGATCTATTCTTATTAATGTATTCCAATCGATATATGTTGGTTGATGTATTATGGTTTATGTGTTTTGATTGATGTACTATGATTGATACTTGTATTGTTATTTGATTCATGGATGGTTTTCCTTGGTTTATATTACCTGATTGATATATGATTGAGATAGGTTGAGATATTATGAATTGATGATCGATGTCTATATGGATGATGTATGCATGAGGGGCGTTGTATAATTGATATTAGTTGATGGATAATGTATTTTCGAAGGACCTCTAAAGAAGAACTATGCTTTTTTTCGAGATCAAAAGTAATATGTTGTTATGGCCCTTTTGCTTCTTAGTTAGATTATAACTATTGCATATAAGTTCACTTTTCCTATTACATTAAAATGACAAATAATTTAGGTGATGTTTGAAAATATTTATCCCTGTGATATTCATTAGAAAAGTATATTGTGTCATTTTTGAAATGTATCTTGGTAATAACTTGGTGGTCTTTCGTATATACATGTTGAAAAGTAGGTACTAACAGTGTAACTAATTAAGTATGATCCACATACCATTATTGAAGATGAACTTTGTGTAACCTTATATATTCAATACTAATTCTGTAGAATGTGCTACTATTATCTTTGTTAGGAAACTATACAGGGATCTCGTTGAAAGAAAATATATCCTTGTGACATTTGTTGAAGTATCTTGCTAGGGTATCCCTGTAGTATTCAAATACCTTTGTTGAAATTCATATTTGTAAAATATCATAGTGGTAGTTGATGCATCCTGTTGGAAAAATATCTTGGTGACACTTCATGCATCCTTGTAGGAAAATTATTTGAGTGATAAACCATGCAAAATAATCTTGGAAATGCATCTCATGTGATTGAATGATCTCAACACGAGTTTCATCTGTGTTAGATGCATTTCATATGATTGAAATTGATTAGAATAAGACTGATTTAGATGCATTTCAAGTATCACTAAAACAAAATACCCTTTTGGGGGTGGTTTTGGGTTGTGATGGTTTCACTAACACCCCCCCCAAAAAATAAAAAGTTTTTTTATGTCTTTGAGGGTGGTTATCAACCCCCCAACCCACCCAAAAAAAAGTCCCGAGAAATGGACTTTTGGGGGTGGTTTTTTTAAAACCACACCCACAAGTCGAATTCACAGGATTTTTTTGGGGGGGGGTTGAAAAGGCACCCCCCCCTAAAGGTGATTTTGAAGGAGGTTTTTAGAACCCCCTCCCCCCCCGCCCCCCAAAGTAATGAGAATTAAACTTTTGGGGGCTATTGGATGTTATTGATTAACATTGGTTAATTAATGGTTGATACTTGTATAAAATTGTCATTACTATATGTATGGATATTATTGGTTGTCCTTTTCTGTTATGGTTGTTGGATGTATGATTGATCCATCTTTGTTGATGTATTATGAATGATGTATTCAAGTTGATGGATTAGTATCATTGTCTTTGGGTTGATGAATCCTGGTTGATGTATTTTGATTGTGTATTCTAATTGATGTATTTTGATTAATGTATTCCAATTGATGTATGTTGGTTAATGTATTCTAAATTATGTATTATGATCATTGTATTCTTATTGACTAATCCTAGTTGATGTAACCAAATTGTGTATTCTAATTGATCTACTCTGATTAATGTATTCCAATTGATATATGTTGGTTGATGTATTATGGTTGATGTGTTTTGATTGATGTATTATGATTGATACTTGTATGGTTATTTGATGCATGGATGGTTTTCCTTGTTTGATATTACATGATCGATATATGATTGAGATAGGTTGAGATATTATGAATTGATGATCGATGTCTATATGGATAATGTATGTGTTAACACTTTGTTTACAATAGTTGATTTATGGGCCTGACAGAGTTCAAAAGGAGCCTATTCATTAGAAAATTATATGAACGCCCTTCAGATTATCAAATGCACATTTTCCATCATTTAAGACCATCAGATAAAGAAGAGAGCTCGATCTACAGTGGTATATTTTTCCAGAGGTGAAGACATGTAGTAGCGAAAATGATAGAGAAAGGCATTGTAGACCAATGATCCCGGATCACAATGAAGAAGATCAACGATAGAGCATGGTTTTGGCGAAAATACGTGAGGGAATGGTTAAGTTTGGAACTCGCGAAGTCTGTTAAAACAGACAAACAATGTGTTATCTCTAGGGTTGTTCCTAGTGTTTATTTTTGAATTTTTGCTTTGCATTGGTTTTTCTTGTTTTAATTTCCAGCTTGCTTTGAATGTTATGATTGTTTATTAGCCTTTATCATTCCTTTAGATACCTTAAATCATTAAATTTCCATTCAGGAAATAAAAAAACCTATGTATGTGTAAAGAATATAGCGTTACATGGTATATTTTGCAAACTGGCAGCGAAATTCCCAAACTGGCAACTTATTCAGAACTTGCAGCATATGGAGTTTTGATGGTAACCCTCTTCAAAAACACAGGTAGTTACTGAAGAAGAGTTGGGGGTTAGCGATGAAGCCATTGTACTGTGGAAACATAGAGTACGAGGCTCGCCAGACAGACATTGAGCGTTTGTTTGGCAGATATGGAAAAGTTGACAGGGTTGATATGAAATCAGGAGAGAAGTAATTTTGGTTCCAACAATGCAGGGTTCCATACCCTTGCATTATTAATGTGTGAGCTCACCTTTGTAATTCCAACAGCAAACCAACGTCCTCATTGGATTGAAGTATCGATCATCAAAAAAAATGCAGAGACTTACTTTTAAAGATCCCTGGTGACAGAAGACATCGCTGCAGCTACAATTCTTTATTCGACATGATATTTAAACAATACTACTTTAATTTTAGATTTGGAAATCATGTCGGATGCGTGGTTTTCAGTCTTCATTCTAGCTGGAAAATTGAATAGTGTACAAGCTCTTCCCGGAGATCCTGTGCATATATTCTTTCATCATGCCATGGATCAGCTTCTATAGCCTTGTTCAGCAAAGTTGATATACAAACGACATTTTGCATTTTTCTCATGACACCATTACTTTTCATACTTCCCATGCCATGTTAAGTCTTCAGCCAGGCTTCAAGCATGTCAAGAGATAACTCCATGACACATTACTGCAATCAGAAAGGAGCATAACTGGTGAAGGCACTTACCTGATCGATGACCCTACAGCCATTTACAGCTGACATATAGTTACTGTAAAGGGAAAGCTGGATGCTCTGTCTTTTGGTAAAGGAGTTACTCCGGGACATTTGAGCACGATGCTGATGTCATCCGTTGATCCATCGAGGCGCAGAACTGAAACATTGAATTTGAAGGTCGACCTTGGGGTGAAGACAAAGACACAACTCATGGCAGAGAGATCTGTATTTAAGGTTCTGTTGATGACTGTAATTGCTGCTAGGGCAGAGCCCGAACTTCAGGATCAAGGGCAGCGAGATCATTCACTTTATGGACAAGAGTTCACGCTCGTTGGAGCTTAGAGATTGCTTTTCAGTATAGTTTCTCAGGCGTTGAGTGCGAAACTTGCCAAGATAATTTAAAGTTTTGAAAAGCTATTGGATAATTGTGTCAAATAACCTGCCAGCCGTTCCTAGATGGTCAAATCCATGCCAAAATGGAGAAACAATGTTTCGACATGAAGATCGAAGGCTGCGAAGATTGAGAAGGTTCTGCGAATTGGCATCACATATAAATCGCAAAATTAAAAGATACAGTCTTAATTCACGGAAATCCAATGGAAAGACTTACAGCGTACATGGTGGAGGGTCTTACTGCATGAATAAGCATCTTCAGGGAAAAGATGGAGAGCTTAAGACTGTATGCATAGAAACTGGGATGTTTGCATTGCGGGAGCAACCTGTCCATGTTACATAAGAGGAGTTTGAAATGGCTGCTGCGAAGGTTATGAAAAAGGAAACAGAGAAGAACATGTCACTGAGGTTTAGAGGCTCCATTTAGAGTTATAGTTTGCTTGGGAAACCAACTCTGTTTATTGACAGATGTCTCTCTTAGTATTCCACATGTAGTGTAAAAGAATTTTGTAAGGGATTATTCCCACTTTTGAAGGAGGTCGATCCAAACTTATAGGATCTATTGTTAGTTTTAGATAGAATTTGTTTTTGGTATAAAAACAGCTCTGGAACTAGTGAGAGGGGGCTTCTTGCTTTCAGGAGAATGCAGAGGACTGGTTGGCAGATTTTGGGATAATGCTGGAGGAATTGCACAGCTTTGTATAGCATAAGATGTTTACAGCTTCAACAGGTTTTAGCTTTGAATGAAATATATTAATGATTTGTCCCTGTACTTTATAAATTGTTTCCTATGGTAATTCTTTTAGGTGTTGGTCACTCATATTCCAGTGTCTAATTCTTATCAGAAGAAATAGTTATCTTTATGGTTCATACACATTCACAGTTTCATTTTATATTATCAGGATCATAGAACCTTTGTCATTGATGCTGTTCTATATGTTTATGCTATATAATCTATATGATTTTTCTTACTGCCCTCATGGTTTTACCAGCCTGATATACACTTTGCTCTCTTTGTAAATACTTGTATTTAGTTATCTGTTACATATATTGGCTGTATATATCTATGATATTACGATCTCATACCTGAAAACTGTACAAACATATGATATCAACCTAGTACATTGTAATACTGTAAAGATAAACTAGCCTTAAGTTTTATACGAGTTTGCCTGCTTGAGTTGATTTCATTTGATTTAGTCATTATCAATATAAGATTTCCTAAGCTTGGATCCCCTGTAGTCTAGGTCCAACTTTAGGGATAACATCTTCTGGCGCCGTTGCCGGGGACGGATGAAGGAAAAGATATCTTCCCCCGGAAAGAACGACATAGATCAGATCCAGCTCTTGACAGTGGACAGGAGCAGGGCATTAGTTAGACTACAGATTTGTTCACCGGGCGACTCCAGGTTTGAAGAATCCATAGGCAATTTTACAAGATGTGTAAGCGTATGGAAACCATGGTGGCACAGAGATTGGCTCCGTTCAATTTCTCAGATATTCTTGGCTTTCCACATGAAGTACCTACCATGGATGAATGGGGAGATTTTGTTCCC
>LPNX010415727.1:10318-67133 GCA_001517045.1 Pseudotsuga menziesii | reverse complement strand
CAGAATGCTCCATTGTATGATGAAGACATTAAAATTCTAGATTTGGAACTTCCAGATGAAGACATTAACATATCGGTGGAACCTCCAGGAGAAGACATTAAATTTCTATATTTAGATCAGCATCAGCCGATTTACTCTGAAGATATCCCAATCTATGATGAGTATCCAGATGAAATAGAGCAGATCCCTACATTAGCCTCTGTTGATTTGAGGAGCAGCCAACAGATGTATGAAAACTCTGAATCAAATTTTGGTGAGGAACAGCATTGTGTAGAAATCAACCATCCTAAATCTGTAGAAGACATTGAGCAGCCATATGTACAATTCAATTTGCAGGTAGCTGAAAGTGGCAGCCATTATGAGGAAGAGGATATACAGGGATATTTTGATCTTCAGCAAAAGGTAATTCCTTATAATTTCATTGATCCATTTGTTGATTATATGGAATCTTTAAGCAGTTCAAATGTCAGATTGTTTTTGACAAAGGAAGGTTGTCTTTTCCTTTCTGCTGACATGAATCTTCATATTCCATGGTCCCCTTTATGCATCATTTCCAGATCAGTAGATTTGCCAGTGGGGTCGATTAAGTTATCAATAGATTTTTGGATTATATTGGAGAAGACAGAATTTAGGGCAGATATTTTTTCTATTAAAAATTTCAAGGCATGGAGTGATATGAGCATTGATGAAAATTTTTCTTTCATTCTGTCTTCTTATCTAATGTCAAATTCAGAATCTGAAGTTATCTTTTTAAAAGAATTTGCTGAGAAAGAGATTGAAGCTTTGGAGGTAAAAATACAAGAGTTGTCATTTCAAAGTTCTTTTCAGCTGTCTTTTGATATAAGGATTGAGAATAATGATGAGCTTGATAGTCCAAAACGAAGGAAATGGTATGACCCAATAGCTGAATACATCAAGGAATCCATTGATTCAGGGTTTCAGTATGTATTGTATGATAATTCCGACAATCAAAATTGCAGACAATTGATGATGGTTGTTCTTGTTTTCATTTTGCTAATCCACAGATCAAGATTTTCATTTTGTATTCAGATACTTGTATGGTTTCACTGGAAGCATGATTTTACCTGATCAAAAGAAAGTGGTTTTGATTAGTGTAGGAGCTGTGAATAAATAAGCTTGATGCTTCAAGCAGTTTGTTAAAGTTTGTACAGTGTGATCCGAGTCTTGTGAGAAGATTATTTCAATGTGCTGAGTAGTTTAAAGTTTCAATCAGTGGTTTGTTAAAGTAGCAGAGATGGGTAATGAAGACTCCAGCCCAATGGAAACAAGGCACTTGGTCTACTTGTTCTTGGCATCTCACAGGGAGCATGCCATCCCCAGATAGAGCCAGATGTTATCTCTAGGGTTGTTCCTAGTGTTTATTTTTGAATTTTTGCTTTGCATTGGTTTTTCTTGTTTTAATTTCCATCTTTCTTTGAATGTTATGATTGTTTATTAGCATTTATCATTCCTTTAGATACCTTAAATCATTAAAGTTCCATTCAGCAAATAAAAAAACCTATGTATGTGTAAAGAATTATGCGTTACATGGTAGATTTTGCAAACTGGCAGCGAAATTCCCAAACTGGCAGCTTATTCAGAACTTGCAGCATATGGAGTTTTGATGGTAACCCTCTTCAAAAACATAGGTAGTTACTGAAGAAGAGTTGGGGGTTAGCGATGAAGCCATTGTACTGTGGAAACATAGAGTACGAGGCTCTCCAGACAGACATTGAGCGTTTGTTTGGCAGATATGGAAAAGTTGACAGGGTTGATATGAAATCAGGAGAGAAGTAATTTTGGTTCCAACAATGCAGGGTTCCATACCCTTGCATTATTAATGTGCGAGCTCACCTTTGTAATTCCAACAGCAAACCAACGTCCTCATTGGATTGAAGTATCGATCATCAAACAAAATGCAGAGACTTACTTTTAAAGATCCCTGGTGACAGAAGACATCGCTGCAGCTACAATTCTTTATTCGACATGATATTTAAACAATACTACTTTAATTTTAGATTTGGAAATCATGTCGGATGCGTGGTTTTCAGTCTTCATTCTAGCTGGAAAATTGAATAGTGTACAAGCTCTTCCCGGAGATCTTGTGCGTATATTCTTTCATCATGCCATGGATCAGCTTCTATAGCCTTGTTCAGCAAAGTTGATATACAAACGACATTTTTGCATTTTTCTCATGACACCATTACTTTTCATACTTCCCATGCCATGTTAAGTCTTCATCCAGGCTTCAAGCATGTCAAGAGATAACTCCATGACACATTACCGCAATCAGAAAGGAGCATAACTGGTGAAGGCACTTACCTGATCGATGACCCTACAGCCATTTACAGCTGACATATAGTTACTGTAAAGGGAAAGCTGGATGCTCTATCTTTTGGTAAAGGAGTTACTCCGGGACATTTGAGCACGATGCTGATGTCATCCGTTGATCCATCGAGGCGCAGAACTGAAACATTGAATTTGAAGGTCGACCTTGGGGTGAAGACAAAGACAGAACTCATGGCAGAGAGATCTGTATTTAAGGTTCTGTTGATGACTGTAATTGCTGCTAGGGCAGAGCCCGAACTTCAGGATCAAGGGCAGCGAGATCATTCGCTTTATGGACAAGAGTTCAGGCTCGTTGGAGCTTAGAGATTGCTTTTCAGTATAGTTTCTCAGGCGTTGAGTGTGAAACTTGCCAAGATAATTTAAAGTTTTGAAAAGCTATTGGATAATTGTGTCAAATAACCTGCCGGCCGTTCCCAGATGGTCAAATCCATGCCAAAATGGAGAAACAATGTTTCGACATGAAGATCGAAGGATGCGAAGATTGAGAAGGTTCTGCGAATTGGCATCACATATAAATCGCAAAATTAAAAGATACAGTCTTAATTCACGGAAATCCAATGGAAAGACTTACAGCGTACATGGTGGAGGGTCTTACTGCACGAATAAGCATCTTCAGGGAAATGATGTAGATCTTAAGACTGTATGCATAGAAACTGGGATGTTTTCATTGTGGGAGCAACCTGTCCATGTTACACAAGAGGAGTTTGAAATGGCTTCTGCGAAGGTTATGAAAAAGGAAACAGAGAAGAACATGTCACTGAGGTTTAGAGGCTCCATTTAGAGTTATAGTTTGCTTGGGAAACCAACTCTGTTTATTGACAGACGTCTCTCTTAGTATTCCACATGTAGTGTAAAAGCATTTTGTAAGGGATTATTCCCACTTTTGAAGGAGGTCGATCCAAACTTATAGGATCTATTGTTAGTTTTAGATAGAATTTGTTTTTGGTATAAAAACAGCTCTGGAACTAGTGAGAGGGGGCTTCTTGCTTTCAGGAGAACACAGAGGACTGGTTGGAAGATTTTGGGATAATGCTGGAGGAATTGCACAGCTTTGTATAGCATAAGATCTTTACAGCTTCAACAGGTTTTAGCTTTGAATGAAATATATTAATGATTTGTCCCTGTACTTTATAAACTGTTTCCTATGGTAATTCTTTTAGGTGTTGGTCACTCATATTCCAGTGTCTAATTCTTATCAGAATAAATAGTTATCTTTATGGTTCATACACAGTCACAGTTTCATTTTATATTATCAGGATCATAGAACCTCTGTCATTGATGCTGTTCTGTATGTTTATGCTATATAATCTATATGATTTTTCTTACTGCCCTCATGGTTTTACCAGCCTGATATACACTTTGCTGTCTTTGTAAATACTTGTATTTAGTTATCTATTACATATATTGGCTGTATATATCTGTGATATTACGATCTCATACCTGAAAACTGTACAAACATATGATATCAACCTAGTACATTGTAATACTGTAAAGATAAACTAGCCTTAAGTTTTATACCAGTTTGCCTGCTTGAGTTGATTTCATTTGATTTAGTCATTGTCAATATAAGATTTCCTAAGCTTGGATCCCCTGTAGTCTAGGTCCAACTTTAGGGATAACACAATGAAAGGCCAAGATCAAGGTGAAGCCCGATCGACGGCCGTAGATGGTTTCGCTGGGAAAACATGCTCGGTAGAAGGAACTTTCCCAAATCATGAAACAGGTCAAAGGGTAGAAATATCTAACAGTGGAGATGAGAGCATGAGCAGATCTATTGTCCTAGTTGATTTTGCAAGCCAAAATTGTGCGGATAAAGTCACGATTTTAAATCATGAAAAGTGTTATCGCCTACAAATATCGATGTTCACGACAAAGAAGGGAATAGATCCACGGTTGAGGTTCATTTCATGATCTAAACTAGTGCAGATGAGGTCAGGTTCTCAATTCACGAAAGTGACAGGGTCTGCTCTGATCAACGGTTGCATGGAGAGGTCAATCTCAATCAATGAATAAGAAACACGTCGTGGTTTAAAGTTGCTCATTGTATCAAGGGAGAATAAATTGGCAGTAGAAGTTAAATAAACATGGACAGAAGATGTGAAATACCCCCAAATCAGAGGGATGAAAAGGCCTCAAGGCTATAGGTATCACATCCAGTGCAGATATAATAGTAAAGGAGACGTTCCCACACACGATATACCTCCCTATAGATTAAATGATCATCCCACACCGTTTGCGATAGGACTAAGGTGAAGATCATGACCAATGACACTGACTTCCTTGACTCCACAAGTCAAGAACATGGCTCACATAGAAAAAATAGTAGGGAAGCAGGTAGTTTAGTTTTCAAGAGAGCAATTTTACATCCACATGAATTGAAGAGATGCCATGAACTGAATCCGCTCAGCGCCACGGTCATAGTGAGCTAAAAGGAATAGAAGGTAAGATCCAAATGCTTTAAACTAGCTGGGTAGCCCCAAGGGAAAGTGCTTAAATTCTTATTAAACATTAGAGGATAGGATCCCCACCCTGGCATCACACATGCTATTCCTTCAAGAGTATAACCTTCTCTAGGTCGTTTTGGTTGGCCATATATAGTGCCATCCTCCTAAGTCATTGAAGTATGGAAATGCACAAATGTTGAGTGATATAGGTTGAATTACGAGAAGTGTTGAGTTCTTTCGTAGATAGTGAGGGCTATGTGGTTTGAGAAGTTAGTTCGATAAGGGGTACTTATGGTTGGCGAACATAAAATTAGGTTTCATCATCGTCCTGGTTGTCAACACTAGGAAATTTCCAACCACTGGGGCAAAGATGTTAAATACCTAGGGGCATTCACCTATTTCCACATAGTCATACCTTCACATGTGTTGTGCGTGGGTTTTTACATCCCGGGGATGTCCCTTTGAGACCTCTAGTTGTAGTCACAGCCTCTGAAGTCCCAACACACAATGGTGGTTGCATTGTGGGAGTAAATGCTTGGTATGGGATAGTAGAGGTTCGAAGCCTTCATCACTGCCCCTCTAATCTCCACTTGAAAACTTTGCCGTGGGTGAGGAGGAGGTCAAACATGCACCCAGCAACATGGCCTATGAGAAAACCCTCCTGGTAGAAGGGAGAGAGCAATACAAGACTAATAAACCTCTTGAGAGGTTTACCATAATTGAATACATGGCCACCCTTTTTTCAGTTCATCCCTATAACAATGTTACCAGATGAGGAGGGGCTGGGAAAAAAGGATGAGCATTGGAGTGGAGGTTTTCTAGTCAGCCTTTGAGCACCATGGTTTGAAGGAAGTAGGTTGGTCAAAGGAGACAGAAAAGCATGTTAAAGAGCAGTCCGAGTAAGCAACATAGCACCAACAAGTGATGTAAAGATTGTTTTTATGCCAAATTACCTGAACAAATAAAAATATGTGTTGTCATTTTGAATTAACATGTGACGAAGCCCCATAATGTTTGTTCATATTTTTAAATTGTGGTGATAGTTCCACTCTCTGAACTGTTAGTGTCTAATTGTGACTAGAAACAGTTTTTAGGTCTATTTCGAAGAATAGTCTCAGTCCTGAAATAGTATAGATACACTCCTGATAGAGGGAGATAGAAGTTGGTTGGGAAACTTTCCAGGGCTAAGGCTCTCCATTGTAATTAGTCTCTAGTTTCCATGTTGGGAATAAATTTGTAGAGGAAGGATTATCTTTCAAGGGAGAGATTCTTGTGTCGTTGTTTCTTTCAATATGTAATTTCTTTACATGAAATGTTTATCCTATTTTCATTCTAGTTTGTTAATTTCCTTCATGTCTTAAATGAGTGTATAATAGTTTGGAATTCATACATGCTATGTTCCGTCTATTGTTTCAGATATTCATTTAAGTTTTCTTCTAAAGTTACGCAGAATTCATCTTGTATATGCTTTGTGTGATGGACTGTTCCCTCTCATCTACTAATCAACTGCTAAATATCTCTTGATTGTAATATTGACGGCTATCTTGCCTCTGTTTGTAAATTTACACCATTCTTTACCTCCTACATAATGTTCCCTACCTGAAACTTTGACTCCATTTCCCAATGGTCCTTTCCTCTGATAGTACTGCCTACATCTTACATTAACGCACCATCCCTATTCAGGAGTTTGGCCTCCTAACTGTTCTTGATCAAATATCCTATGTGAGTAAAGCTAGAGAGTAAGCGAGAGATCCCTCTCTAACTATGTAGGGCCAGAGGCATAGTCTAAAGTGGTTCTGTTGTTTCTTGGGAGAGAACCCTTTTTCTCCTAACCTATCGGCTCAATCCTGGTGCTAACAAAGTGGCACCGTTTCCTAGGACGAGATTGAAGATCATCTCTGGGAAGAACAGCATAGTTTTATATTTGGTTGTTGATTGTGAACAATGATCAGACATCAAGAAGGTTGCGCACTTTTCACCTAGTGACTCCACTCTCGAAGGATTCAAATTTCAGTGACTCCGCTGGTGATATGACCAAGAAATCAAATTGTCAGAAAGAACTGGCAGGCCCCACCAGGGAAAATGGACCCCTTGTAAGGCCTGAAAATGCATGATGAAAGGGTAAGATACTCGAATTTCCATTTCTTCCAAGATTCCTTATGTTTCCTTGTAAGTTTGTTCTTATACTTTCCTAAATTTGTTAAAACAACCTTCTATGTTTTAATTCGTTCAGAACAAAGATATGAATATATTCTTGTTTATCCTTCTTTACGAACCAAAAGTGTTGCATTGTCTTGTACATTTGATTTTGACTGATATTTTTCTCCAAAAGCTCATGACATCGAAGGTCACCCCTGTGAACCTCATGAAAACTCAGTCAATAGCAGATCTATTGTGCCTAACATGGTCTCTCCTAGTATTCCAAGCCGTTACAAACCACTACAATTGCCTCCTATCCTCCATGATTTTCCTGCAAAACATTACAAGTACCTCCCCAAATTTTATGGAGAATCCAAAGACTTTACTGCTGAGAAACATTTACAAGCCTTTGAACATTTCTCTGACCTTTTTGAGATAGAGCATGACGATGTTTATATGAGAAATTTTTCCCTGTCTTTACAAGGGGATGCTAATGAATGGTTCAAACTCTTATAGCCTCAGTCCATCAATACCTAGGAATATTTTTCTTGCACCTTTTTGGAGTTATAGGGTAGGAGAAGGCCACTGGATCAAATACTTTCAGAATTTTATTCTCTGAAGAGGCATGAGGGTGAGGCCATATCTAGTTTTAACAGAATATTTACAAGCTTTTATTATAACATGCCCAAGGAAGTCCAACCTCTTGAGAACGCTGCTAAGATCTATTATGTGGCCACCTTTCCTCCTTAACTTTCCTTACTTCTTTTAGAAAGAAAATCAACCACTCTCCAGCATATGTTTACTGATTATTTGGAGGTTGAGGAAAACCTTAAGATGTCCAAAAAATTGTCAGGTCAGGAAAATGGTGGTGAAATGAAAGATACATCAAAATTGGTTGGGCCCTAAAAGTATAAAGGGAGATTCCCTGTTCAGCTAAAGATTTCCCTTATTAGACAGAAAGATGATCAGCTTGACATAGAAGCAGATGGTTTTGCAGGCTTGTTCTCTGAAGGTTGCAATCTGCTCAGCACCGGGTCTCTTAATGATGATTTTAAAAGGGATTTAGGTGTAGCTATGTACGATGAGTATGAGGAGGAGTACCTAGAGGCTATACCTGAAGAGCCAGATATAGAACCAAGGTCTTCTAATGGAGAAAATCAAGATGCAATCCAAAGTTAGAAGATTGAGACAGGAAAGGATGGTAAATGTGCTAAAGTTGATAGCCTACCCTTTTGTTATTCCTCTTTTGAATTAATATGACACATGATTAAAACCTCTAAGCAGAAACAGAATTTAGAGGATATGGTGCATTCCAAAAACTTATGTGGAAAAGAAGATGATAAAGAGGAACAGTTGTGCAATCCCTCTTCGTTTATTGATACGTTAGCAGTTTGTGATGAGGTGTTGAGTCGCGAAGAAGGAGGAAGCAACCCTAAAATAAATACATTTTTTTAATTTTATACCTTCAGGAATATCACCCCATAAAGGAGGAATGTGCTTACTCGGTTCTGTCTATGAAAAAGAGGAAATCCATGCTGAGGCATACGAAGAAGGTGAAGCTCTAGTTGCAGGAATTTCGAGAAAAAGGGCGTATGTTTCATTGGAGAAAAATTCTGTGTGCCCTTTTCTAAGATCTCTCAAGTATCATCCTGACAACTCACCATAGGAAAGGTGTTCTGGATAGCTTTCCCATGAACAGATGACAGAATATGCTGGAGGTTTCCGTGTTTTCTATGACCCCATAGCAGACTACATGAAAAGGGTGGATAATGGTAATGACTGGTTGCATCTCTACTGTAAATATCAGTTTATTTGTTATGGCCTTTTTCCATTATACATTTCATTCATGTTCATCAAACATGAAAAATAAACAAAATTGTTAAGCAAGATGCTTGATTGGCTTCATTGGAAGTCCAATTTCACTTAATTGGGCTTGTACACTAAATTAGGTAGAGTAGGTAGAAACAAATAAGCTTAACAATCATCAAGCATTTCCTTCATCACTGTTTATTTTGTTTCCATTTTCAGTTGTAAGCATAGGTTTGCAGTCACAATTGTTCTTAGTTTCAAAGTATGGCTAAGAGCATAGTTTGTAGAGTGACATAAATTTGCTAAAGTAGTAGCTCATAGAAGAATGAAGGTTTCAAAGGAAATATTGGGGACAACCCAATGGATTTGGTACTTGGTCTATAGGGTTTCTTTGCTACCTCACTGGGAGGATAGCATCCCTCGTGGAGCCCATTGTTAACACTTCGTTTCCAATAGTTGATTTATGGGCCTGACAGAGTTCAAAATGAGCCTATTCATTAGAAAATTATTTGAATGCCCTTCATATTATCAAATGCACATTTTCCATCATTTAATACTGTCAGATAAATAAGAGAGCTCGATCTACCATGGTAGATTCCTCCAAAGGTGAAGGCATGCAACAACAAAAATGATAGAGAAAGGAATTGTAGACAAATGATCTAGGATCACAATGAAGAAGATCGATGATAGAGCATGGTTTTGGCTGAAAGATGCGAGGGAATGGTCAAGTTTGGAATTCACAAATTCTGTTAAAACGAAAAAACAATGAAAGGCCAAGATCAAGGTGAAGCCCGATTAATAGCATGAGACGGTTTCACTGGACAAACATGATCAATAGAAGGAACTTTCCCAAATCATGAAATAGGTTAAAGGGTAGAAATATCTAATGGTGGAGATGAGAGCATGAGCATATCTACGGCCCAAGTTGATTTCGCAAGCCAAACTTATCCAGATAAAGTCACGATTCTAAATCATGAAAAGTGGTATCGACTGCAAATATCAATGGTCATGACAGAAAAGAGAATAGATCTATAGTTGAGGTTCATTTCATGATATGAACTAGCACGGACGAGGCCAGGTTCTCAATTCATGAAAGTGGTAGGGTCTGCTCTGATCAACAGTTGCACGGAGAGGTCAATATTGATTGACGGATAAGAAACGTGCTACGGTTTAAAGCTACTCACTGTATCAAGGGAGGATAAATTCATGGCATAAGTTAAAGAAAAATGGACAGAATATGTGAAAGACCCTCAAATCAAAGGGACGAAAGGGCCTCAAGGCTATAGGTATCACATCTAGCATAGATGTGACAGTAGAAGAGGCATTCCCAGACATGATCTACCTCCTAGTAGATTGACTGATTCCCCCAGGCCATTTGCAATAGGCCTAAGGTGAAGATCATGACCAATGACACTGACTTCCCCGACTCCACAGGTCAGGCATGTGGCTCACGTAAAAAAAAAAATAGGGAATCAGGTAGTTCAGGTTTTGAAGTGACGAATGTGGAATCTACATGAATTGAAGAGAAGCCATGACTTGAATTTACTTAGTGCCACTGTCACATCGAGCTAAAAGGAAAGAAAGGTCATATTGAAATTCTTTAAACCAGCTGGGCAGCCACGTGGGAAAGTGCTTAAAGTATTATGCATATCAAATAATATAATTTAACATTAGAGGAGAGGATCCCCACCCTGGCGTCACACATGCTATTATCATGACGATTGACATTCAAGAGTATAGCCTTCTCAAGGTCGTTTCGGTTGGACCTATATAGTTCCATCCTTCAAAGTTGTTGAAATATCAAAATGTAAAGAATATGAGGGATAGAGGTTGAATTACGAGAAGTATTGAGTTCTTTCACAAATAGCCATGGCTATGTGGTTTGAGAAGTTAGTTTGACAAGGGGTACTTATGGTTGGTGAACATAAAATTGCATTTCTTCATCATCCTAGTTGTCTACACAAGGAAATCACCAACCATTGGGGCACAAATGTTAAATACCTAGGGGGATTCACCTGTTTCCACACATCCCTAACTTCAGATGCGTTGTACATGGGTTTTTACATCCCAAGGATGTCCCTCTGACACCTCCAGTTGTATTCATGGCATCCAAAGTCCCAACACAAAATGGTGGCTACATTGTGGGATAAAATGCTTTGTTTGGGACTATAGAGGTCCGAAGCCTTCATCACCATCCCTCTAATATCCACCTAACAAATTTTCCATGGGACAAGAGGAGTTCAAAAATGCACCCAGCTACATGGGCTGTGAGAAAACCCTCCTCGTAGAAGGGAGAGAGTAGTACAAGAATGATAAACCCTCCTCATCATTGAATGCATGGACACCCTTTTTTTAGTTCCTCCCTATAACAATGTTACCAGATGAAGGAGGGGCTCGAAAAAAAGGATAAGCACCAGAGAGGGGGTTTTCTTGTCAGCCTTTGAGCACCATGGTCTGATGGAAGCAGCCTGGTCAAAGGAGGTAGAAAAGCATGCAAAGAGAAGTCCAAGTCAGCAACAGAGCACCATCAAGTAATGTAAAGATCATTTTTATGCCAAATTACCTGAATGAAGAAAAAATTGCACTATCATTCTGAATTACCATGTACGGTAGCCCCATAATGTTTGTTTATATTTTTAAATTGTGGTGATAGTTCCACTCTCTGAACTGTTAGTGTCTGATTGTGACTGGAAACAATTTTTAGGTTTGTTTCAGAGAATAGTCTCAGTGCTGAAATAGTATAAATACACTCTCGATAGAGGGAGATAAAAGTTGGTTGGGAAACTTTCAAGGCGTGAGGCTCTCCATTGTAATTAGTCTCTAGTTTTTGTGTTATGAATAAATTCGTAGAGGAAGAATTGTCTTTCAAGGAAAATATTCATGTGCCGTTGTTTCTTTCAATATGTAATTTCTTTACGTGAAATGTCCATCCTATTTTCATTCTAGTTTGTTAATTTCCTTCATGTCTGAAATGAGTGTTTAACAGTTTGGGATTCATACATGCTATGCTCAGTCTGTTGTTTCATATATTCATTTAAATTTTCTTCTAATGTTACAAAGAATTCATCATGTAGATGCTCTGCTTGATGAACTGTTCCCTCTCTTCTACTAATCACCTACTAAATATCTCCTGATTGCAATATCGATGGCTATCTTGCCTTTGTTTGTAAATTTACTCCATTCTTTACCTCCTGCAATATGTTCCCTACCTAGACCTTTGAATCCATTGCCCAATCATCCTTTCCTATGATAGTCCTGCCTACATCTTACATTAATGCACCATCCCTATTCAGGAGTCTGGCCTCCTGACCGTTCTTGTTCGAATATCCAATGTGAGTAAAGCTAGAGAGTAAGCAAGAGATCCCTCTTTGACTACGCAGGGCCAGAGGCGTAGTCTAAAGTGGTTTTGTTGTAGCATGGGAGAGAACCCTTTTTCGACCAACCTATGGGCTCAATCTCGGTGCTAACAATATACATGAGGGGTGTTTTATAATTGATATTAGTTGATGAATAATGTATTTTTCGATGATCTCTAAAGAAGAACTATGGTTTTTGTCGAGATAAAAAGTAATATGTTGTTATGGCCCTTTTTGGTTCTCAGTTAGATTATAACTATTTCATATAAGTTTAATTTTCCTATTACATTAAAATGACAAATAATTTAGGTGATTTTTGAAAATATGTATCCCTATGATATTCATTAGAAAAATATATTGTGTAATTATTGAAATGTATCTTGGTAATAACTTGGTGGTATTTCTTATATATATGTTGAAAAGTAGGTACTAACCATGTAACTAATTAAGTATGGTGCACATACCATTATTGAAGATGAACTTGATGTATCCTTATATATCCAATACTAATTCTGCAAAATGTGATACTAGTATCTTTGTTAGGAAACTATCTAGGGATATTGTGGAAAGAAAATATATCCTTGTGATCTTTGTTGAAGTATCTTGCTAGGGTATCCTTGTAGTATTCAAATACCTTTGTTGAAATGCATCTTTGTAAAATAAAATAGTGGTAGGTGATGCATCTTGTTGGAAAAATATCTTGGTGACACTTCACGCATCCTTGTAGGAAAATTATTTGAGTGATAAATCATGCAAAAGCATCTTGGTAATGGATCTCATGTGATTGACTGAGCTCAATACATTTCATGTATGTTAGATGTATTTCATATGATTGAAATTGATTAGAATAAGATTGATTTAGATGCATTTCAATTATCACTACAACAAAATACCCTTTTGGGGGCGGTTTTTAGAACATCCCCCCCCCCCCCCCCCCCCCCACAACCAAAAAAAAAAATCATGAGAAATAGACTTTTGGGGGATATTTTTAGAAAACCCCTCCCAAAAAGTCATGAGAATGAGACTTCTGGGGGCAAATGTTTTAAAAACCCCGACCAAAAGTAATGAGAATTATACTTTTGGGGGTGCTTGTTTTAAAACCCCCCCCAAAAGTCATGAGAATTAGAATTTTGGAGGCGATTTTTAGAGCCCCCAAAAAAAGATTCATGAGAATTAGATTTATGGGGGCGATTTTTAGAAACCCCGCCCCCAAAATTCATGGGAATTAGGCTTTTGGGGGAAGTTGTTTTAAAACCCCCGTCCAAAAGTCATGAGAATTAGACTTTTGGGGGCATTTTTTAGAAACTTTCCTTGCCTCCCCTCCCCAAAGTCATGGGAATTATACTTTTGGGGGTGGTTTTTAGAAACCTTCCCTCCCAAAGGTCATGAGTTAATGAATTTTTTGGGTAGTTGTTTTAACCCACCACCCCCCCCCCCCCAAAAAAAAAAAAAAAAATTCATGAGAATTATAATTTTGGGGGCGGTTTTTAGAACCCCCCAAAGTCATGAGAATTATAATTTTGGGGGCGGTTTTTAGAACCCCCCAAAGTCATGAGAATTATAATTTTGGGGGAATTTGTTTTAAAACCCACCCCAAAAGTCATTACAATTAGACTTTTGGGGGCATTTGTTATGAAACCACTCCCACAATTCATGAGAATTAGACTTTTGGGGGCATGTGTTTTAAAACAGCCTCCAAAAGTTGAACTCTCATGAGTTTTTTAAGGGGTTCTTTTAAATATCCCCCCCCTTAAAAACATTTTCAACGCGTTTTTACCTTGCGATGTTTTTTTCTAAAACCCCCACTAAACAATTTTTAAGCCATTGGGGGATGTTCTTAAACCCCTCTCCACCCCCCAAAAGTACTAAGAATTGAACATTTTGGGGTGATTCTTAAACCCCTCCCCAAAGTAATGATAAATGAACAATTTGTGGTATTTATTTTAAATATTGCCCCAAAATTTATAATAATTTGGATTTTGGGGGTGGTTATTTTAAAGCCACCCCCAAATTGCGTGATAATTGGGATTTTGGGGGCGGTTTTTTTAAAGTATCCCCCAAAATTTATGGGAATTTTGAATTGTGGGGGTGGTTGTGATAAATCCACCCTCAAAAGTCTAATTGTTATGAATTGTTTTTGGGGGGATTGACTCGAACCCCCCCTAAAGGTCTTTTTTAATCCGATTTTTAGAAAACATCCCTTAAAAGTCACGAGAATTTGGAATTTTGGGGGCAGTAGTTATATCACATTTGAAAATATCAGAACATATCCCATGGATAGGAAATATTTGGCATGTGATTGAGATTTGGTATAACATTTGATGTTTTAGTACACCAAGTATTCTTCTCATGACCCAATTCATGTTACTGGGTGAAGATCGAGAGTTTAGTCTATAACATGTGGCTTTTGGGTTCTACATAGGCCATCCATGAGGCCTCAGTCAACATTTTTACTGTCATAAGGATATGGTGGCTATTTTGAGATTTGTCACATTATGAAGTCTTCTTGGTCACTAATCCTTCATTCAATAACAAAACCCATGTTGTTGGGATAGAAAATTTGCCTATGTTTCTCATGTTCTTTGCATAGTAACCCACATAATTGCATAAGGCCTGTGGAGGGTATCCTTTGACTACATGTGAGATATTCCAAACAAGTTAAGGAGGGAGGGGTACATTAGGGATGGAACCTGAGGACCATTCCATGGTATAATGAAAAATATAGGACCAACTTACACTGTAGCATTTTACTATGGAGATGTGTTACATGTGTGTGGTCCCAAACCACCATATTTTCCCTCCATAGGGAATATTTGTCTTGGAAGTGGGATATGGTGTTATTTTTTAAGTTAATTAGAACACCATACATGGTTCTTGGTGCCTATGATGTGGTTCCATGCAAAAATGTAGGGTATTATAGCATAATGTTTGTCTATGTGGCTCATGAGACATCATTGTATCCCTTAGACACCACAAAAGGTCCTGTAAAGGGAATCATTGTCATGTGATCAAGATATGATGGCCATTTTTATTATAGTACATTAAGAATGGTTATAATAAGTTCAGACATAGTCCAAGGTCAAAAGAGATAGTTTGAAGCCATAATATTTTTCCTTTAGGACTCATGGACTATGTGTGGGCCCCATGCCATAAAATGAGCGTTTGCATATGGAATTATTAGCCTACAAAAAGGTTATGACATCCATTTAAATATTTGTGATACCATTCCTCCTAATTTAGGTTCACATATTCCATCCTTACATTACCCTTCAAGGATGCCCATAGTGAGTCAAAGACCAAGCATAATGGTAATGTAGAGTCAAAAGTGACCAATGGGTTGAAGAAAACAAATCCACAAGGTATCACATGGTAAAAGGACAAAAGATTGAAAATATTTGGACTAACATCATAATATTGCAAACATTTGGACTAATCACATGAAATATGGAAAAGTGTGTCAATAAAATTGTATAATTAAAAATCCACCCATTGTGAAGTCACCTACCAAGTTGCTAAAATATTTAGAAACTAATTTAATTTCATATATGATAGATACCAGCTCGGAATCATTTATGATAGATATCACCTTGAAACACCCCCATTTATCAACAAACTCCTCATGTGACCTAAACACCGACTGCATGATGACTGCAAACACATCCCCATATTCCATTAGATTTATTTTGTTTCTCTCCCTAAAGCTATAAGTTGCCACTCAATGATATCTATGTATTTATAACCACCTCCCTCTTTCCCTTCACCTCCCTAAATATTACCATGTCTTGGTAATGATGACCCTAAAGCTCAGGTAGTATGCTAATTTGGAATGTCAAGTGCCACGTGGGTTGGTGTGAAGGGGTATACCAAGGTATTATGAAACAAATGTTATTATATGTGAATGTCGACAATTTGAATGTGTTGTTGGGTATCTAGTGTTCAAAATATTCCTCATCCAATCGAGTAAGTATTACATCTCAACATTGAAGTGTGCAATGTTTGCGATGGGTTTAAGGGATAGAATTTTTAATGGCTACATTCAACCATAGTTGTAATAAAAAAACATTAGTTATACCAACTTCTAGAATGTATACACATACTTCATCATTTTTCATGCACATACCTTAACAACATGTGTTTATGCACCTTTGAATTTTATGCCAAAGAGTGCCAATCATCACTAAAGATGTCATGAAATTGTAAAGCATGAAAAATATTTAGAAGCATTTGTAACCTCTCAAAGTTTTGAAGATCCAAATATTTACATTTGACATATCTAGAATGGCCATTAATCCCTATCATCGAGAGTTTAATTCAAAAATAAAAATATTAACAAGTCTTGAAGCTTTGACCAACCCCACGTGACAAATCTAAATATATAATAAATTATGAAATAACATACATTAATATGAGAATCGACATACATGTTGACAATTTTTTGGTTGGATTTCACCACTAAGGTCGATGTTGTGGGTGGAACACCATAAGAACCTTGTAATGTTGTATTTACGAGTGTATATATGTCATAATATACACCATCAAGGTGTGACAAGTGAAAAACTATATGTCCTAACATACACTCTTTAAATGTTCCATTGAGAGTATTATATTGTTTTCCCTCGTGAAAACTAGCATCCATGATTTGCACAATTTGGGAAAAATAAGTTTTGTTTTGTTGGTCAATATTATAAATTTAAATCCTCATCGAAAACCATTTAACTTATATGTAGAGTTTATCCTGTTTCAATTCAATATATGTAGCATATTCAAGGTTTGTCTTATTACTATATTGCATTGCACCTTAAGATGTCATACATCTTTTTTATGATATTTTAATGCAAAGTCATGAAGAAAGAGAAATTAAGTTTAAGATGGAGCATAAAAAATACTTCTTTTCACTTTGAATGATCCCATATTATCTATTGGGATAAAAATTTTGTTCCATGCTACTATAACTATTTAATGGGCCATTAGAGATATCATTGTGACCACAATTAAAATATCCAAATTTGTTCTCATACTTCATGCAGACAAAGTTGAGATATTAGTTAGTTGGTTTAAATGGGTCTTGCACCAATCACATAAAGAACTAACAGCCCATATATAAAACATAACCCTTATACCTTTCTCTCTTTGAATTCCTCTTCCAACCAATTATATATCTTTTAAAACAAATAGGACATGTGAACACCATCATTGAGCTCCAATTAATCCTAGTTGATAATATTAATGCTCGTGACATTTACATACCTAAGGTAATTAAGAATTGAGCTGTATTGTTCTAGTTACACCTTTACTAACCTCAAATATGGCCATAAAATTGGCCTTGAAAACCATCCCTTCCATGCCCTTCCTCAAAACAGTGAACATATCTCACAGGTAGCCTAACATTCCCCATGTAGAACTTATGTTATAATCTAGGGCTCTATTCATGGGCCATGAGTCCCAAGGTAATTCATAGGGACTTATACCCTAAATTTAGACCTTGCTCCATGGTCCAGGCCATATAAATAATAATTAGTGTTAAAAATATTTAAATACAGACCATATCTTTCTTATAGGACAAATGAAAATGTTATGGCCTAAGCCCATGTCTTTTGAACTTGCCATTGCTTAAGTTACAATAAATATCCATGGTTAACCAAAATGCATAAGAAGAGGTACTATATCTTTTTCACATGCCAATATTCCCTTAATAGGGATTTATGGTGGCCTAAGGCTGCACATATAGTTCATGAACCCTACGGATTTTTTTTTTAGCCCAACAACTCTTTTCTCATCAAATCCTGGCCTAGGGACTAGAATCCATACTTGGTGTCCCAAAACTAAAAATGGCCAACATATCTTACTCGTTGCCTAAATATTATCTATGTTGTATATTATCTTGTAAACTTTTTTATTTGTTAGAGGTTGATGTGATTTTTTTGTCCACTTCAATACTAATAAGTTTTGGTATTTATTAGTTGTTGGGTTGTGGTTGTTTCTTATTAGATGTTTTATGTTATCTTATTACAGTTACATATATTTAATATCGATTTTGTTCCATAGTACTACTCATTTTCTTTTTTCCCCTTATTTTGACATATAATAACATCTCGTAACCTTAAACTATAAAATTCCATTATGCTTCTCATTGATTTGTTGTCCACTACCTTGTTTCAGTTTCTACTTAGCATTAACTCTAAAGGTCTTACGGAAATCAAGGATTTTAGTTGATTCTATGTGTGCATGAACAACGAGAGATCTCCCATGGTAGAGACTAAGTATATCAAATTGTAATGAAGGGATCTTGAAGCATTACTTATTTGTATTCAAACTTCTCAAATATGGAGTAGGTGTTCCATTTTTACGTATGTGGCGTTTGGAAATATGGACCAATAAATTCATTGCTGCGAGTTACTTCTTATTGCATTATGATCATATTTTTAAAATCTCTAATAAATTTTGATCAATTAGACTCATGGAGTGGAGTGAATGTTTCATGGTTGATAGGATGGTTAATAGATATTCAACTATACCACTGTGTTTAGTTGTTGATAAAGAATAGCTCAATGAACTTGGAGCACCTTGTAAACCTATAAAGGCTAGACAACTTACTTCCATTTACTACTAAAACTCAAGTTTTTTCCACACAAATAATAATAATAATAATAATCTAATATGAATGTCGCAAACAAGCCAAACACCAAATTGGTGTATGAGAATCCATTTTTTATGGGATAAGGGACCCCGTTGCATGAGACCCCATTGTTTTTTAATGTGCTTGAGTAGTTTTTAACCATTATTTTGGAGTAATTTTTATGGAAATGCAAATGTATTTTTGTTTTAAAAATTAAGTGTGAAGCATTAATTATTTATGAAGATGTGGGAAACTATATACACTCTATATATCAAATGTACCATTTGACTTGATTCCATCTCACCTAATGAGTCATGCCTAATGTAAGGTATAAATTTTACGAACATATTCTTTATATAAAATTAAAATCATGAAATACAAAATTCCCAGGGATGTTTTACTTGGGTTTTAAGGGTGTTCAAATGGAAATGTTCTACGAGTATCTATATAGCGAGATTAAGTTTAGAGGTTCCCATTAGGCTTATGTACTAAGGAAAAGGGTGTGAATTCCCATAATATTTTAAGCATATTGCTTGGTGTTTGAGGATGTTCAAAGGGAAAGGTTCCTTGAGTATCTAGGCACCTTGCTTGGTGTCTAAGGATGTTCAAAGGGAAAGGTTCCATGACTATCTCTATTCCCATGACAATTTACGTATGATTTGAGCTGTGGAGTCAATATGTTGGTTACTTAAACCTCACTTAAACTTCTTTTAATACTTGATTAATAAATAAAAATATAAAAATTATATCTTCATTAAGAAAATATACATAATAACTCAAAAAAATAAATTAAATTTTTATTATGGTCAACTTAAAATTATGAAATATTTAGATGTTCTACATTTCAATTAATAAATCCCAATACTATATGCTATATACAAAAATAACAATAACAATGAGTTACACATATAAATCAAATCAAGAAAATGAAAATTTGAAACTTCCCTCCTCCCTCAAGCCTAGAATTTGCATTCCTTTTTCTCCTATTATGATCAAACTCTGGAATTCACCCTCGTTTTGTCCCTTCTTCATGTACATCCCAAGGAAATCCAATTCAAGCACATGGGAAGGGATTTCATTGTTGTTAGTTTGCTTGATTGGATGAAAAACAACCTTAGTTAGCACTAGGCATATTTCTCTGTGGCTACCCTCGACTTTAGATCTTTGTAGTATCCCACAGGAAAATAAGTGTATTGGCATGTATTAGCTCATCATCATGATGAATCTCCTAAATATGTTAATGTAAACCCATTAATGATAACAGTGGGTATATAGCTTGACTAAATCAATAATTCTGATAGGTTGCGTCCCATTGAAAGAACCTGGTATGAGATTTCACCTTTTCTTTTTGTAATCAATCCCTCACTGGAATCATTTCACCTCGATATTTTTTCAAGTTTTGATGAAATGATTTTTTCCACATGGATTAGGAACATAGCAATGCATTGGAGGCAGACCGCACTAATGAGGAGCATAACAACGAGTTGGAAGAAAGGTAGAAAATTATTTCTAGATAAGCTTAGAATTGTCTTTTTTTTTACCTTTATTTTGCTAAAATTGGCTATTGATTCAATGGGTGTTTGCATAATTTAGTAGATTTTAGTCAATGCAATTGTAGTTTTTTGTTATGTGATGAGGTGCAATCTCATCAATATTCTATGTCGTTTAATGGAAGAAGGGTGTTATTGTTGCAACGAAAGAACACAACCATCGTAGTGGCCAGAGAAGTACACCAATTCTATCTCTATCAATCTTGAATTTAGAAATAAAAGTGGGGTATCATATGGCTAGTAGTCAAAGAATCCATGCTTAGAGAAATTTGTAATATTTTCCTACCTAATAAAAGTTATTTCTCAAACTTTCTTGAATGATGGATCCTGTCATTTGTTAAATCCTACCAATTCCTATTCTTTGTTCATCAATCCATCAGTGTTTTCCTTGAAATTAGTTATAATATCAATTGTTGAATTTCTTTCATGATCATGATATATCTGTTACTTATAGGATAATTTTATATTTGTGCTTTCACTATATATTGGTCATAACCAAGATGATTTTCTCATCTTATAATAATTTTAAAAATGATAATTCATTTGTTGACATTTGTGAAATCATAGTAAACATTAAATTCTCAATGTAAATATAAAAAATAATAGAAAACATGATAAACAAACTTTCTTTCGTGATTTTAAAGAACCAAGAAACTAGCCATAGAAGCTTCTTCTGATTCCACAATGGATTGAACCATTCACAACTATCACTTTACCCATTCACAACTATTATTTGAGACTGAAGTTGGTAAGTTTGTACTTGGACATGACCTTGGTGTCATGTCATCCACAATGAGCTCAGTCGTTTAATGCATGTTATAGATGCTTCCTTAAGTCTCCTTCCTAGAATCCCTTCTTGGGTTTTATTGGGTTACTTCATTGAAACCTTTATTTGCTTTATTATTACCATTTATAGACTCATTTTTTATTTTTTTATACATCCTTCCTTAATTCTACTACCCAGAAGCCCTTCCTCTACTTTAGGGTTTGTGTTGGGTTTCTTCATTGCAACCTTTATTCCCATTATCATTACCATTGCAAACACGCATTTTAATTATCCTAAATTTTTTGTTTTATTACTTGGTTGTTGCATTGCAACCTTCATTTCCTTCATCATTCTCATTACCAAGTCCCATTTTTTATCATCTTACTCAATTTTCTATTTTAATAGTTGGCTCAATATGGCCATCTTTTCATTGGTCTCCTCCATACTGGAAGTGTTTTCCTTAATAACCCCTATAGAAGTGACTTTGATTTCCCACTCAAAACCTATAATTGTCTTGAATATGCTGCTTCAAGGTTTGATTTGGGTCAGATGAGAAATATGGATGAGTCAGAAAGATCCCTCTCCAAAAAGAGTTCTCTACTCCACTCAATCCTTCTCAATTATACCACCCTGTCACAAACTAGAAAATGAT
Organism: Pseudotsuga menziesii; assembly: GCA_001517045.1. Classification (NCBI taxonomy): domain Eukaryota; kingdom Viridiplantae; phylum Streptophyta; class Pinopsida; order Pinales; family Pinaceae; genus Pseudotsuga; species Pseudotsuga menziesii. The sequence continues at coordinate 45,452 of LPNX010415727.1, read as the reverse complement.
GCAAAGGAGAATATGATAATTTATGAGCTTCAGTAAATTTTCAGTAACAGGATTGGCTTTGCATCTGCTCCCTTTCTTCCCCCCTTAGGCTTATCGGACGGACGTCTTCCTTTTCCCTCTCCCACCGATATTAAGTTCTTGAGTACATTTGGGAACTAACTGGGGCTTGAGGTCACTAGCTAAAGGTGGAGCTTACTATACTTTTTAAATTGGAACAAACCTGGTCACAGTAGTCAGTGCTGAAAATAGCAAAAAATACTTTAGTTTAGTTTAGTTAGAGTGTGGATATCTATGGTACATGTATACTAGCCTGGAAACCATTTATGAATGAGAATTAAGTATTGGAGGTCGAAAAGGATCAATAATTAATACAAATAAGTGATACAATCATCCAATCTGACAATTAACCTATCAACCTGCATGAGAAATTAATCAAACACATATTATTCAAGCATATAATCACACATGAGAACAAAAATGTAATGGTGGAGGAATGGAAAATATTTATTAAAATTTTGACCTATACAATGAGCCTTGAACATTAATTTATAGGATTCCCTTAACCTAAGTCACTTTGGCGTACATTTAAATGCATGTGTATGGAGCCAAGACAAAATGAATTGTTTAGTCATTATATTCTAAAAAAATTTGCCTTTAGTGTTGCCAAGGTCCACTTATGCAAGGATTTGAAAATGAGATTTTAGGAGTACACCCTTGTTATTATATAGTGTTTGTTGCTTTATTTTAACACAATATACTAGTAACAACTTACATCTACTGACTAGGGTGCACCCTATACCTCCTGTTTGTATGCTTTCTGGGCATGCATATGCTGAAGGAGAAGATAGTAGGTTCAACAATCTTTAAAAAACACACTTTTTCTAGGATTGATCCTTCAAAATACACTTCAATGTTTAAATATGAAGATAAATCTAGGTTTATATTTGGAAAATGCACCTATGATTTAAGAGGGAAAGATGGAGTTTATTACACATGCAAACCATTAGTCTGCTACTTGATAACTAGTAAGTAACTTCTCTTTAACAGTACCTTTGCATGAACGGTAACTCGAGATAACCAAACACCCATTTGTTGTTCTAAAAATAGCATAGAAACTTCTTAATTTCACTTTGAAGGGGTAACAACAATCATGCAGGAACACAATGTATGTGTCACTTAATTGTTATCTTGAATTCTAAAAATAGCACAAAAAATTCTTAATTGCACCTCCTTGCATGCAAGATAAGTCAAGATAACAACTAAGTGACATATGCATCCTCCTGTGTGATTGATATTAGCCCTTGAAATCATGTTTGATTCTTTTTAAAATGTTCCTTGTTGCATGCTGATGGGTCCATCACTGAACAATACACCATTAGGATTCCGTTCCATAACTTCTGAAGATGAACGTGTGGACAACACAATAGTCATTTTTGGTAGGTTTTGATACTTGTAACATCACTTATCAAAGAAATAATATAAATGGAGTTGTTGTATAATGTTATGAATTATTTGTTCTTTTGTATATTCCCTTTTTCATGGAACCAAGTGTAAAATGTTAAGAGTTATACACACACAAAAGTAGGATTTTTTTGCATATGTATATAATATCTCCAATATCCTTGTGATCAGTGAAATTCAAGGGCATCAAGGCTTGGTTAAAAAATTATATTTCTCTACTTGTTCATTTATTTTATGATATTCATATCAGTAACTACATATAAAAGGAATCCAAGCATGGTCCAGATTGATTGTTCAGGCTTTAGAGTAGAGTATTCCTTAATTATTGGTAAGAAGAAAATCAGTTTAAGTAGTTTAAATACTGGCTACAAGCAACAAATGCAAACTGTATCATTTATAAGTAACCTATTGATCAAATTGCATTCCAATTTGTCAGCACCATAGTCACAAATAAGTTACATCACTTACAAAATGATGGTGCCAAGAACAATAAATTTTATTGTGGTGTAATAAAAGAATGATTATGATTATTGTTTTTGTTGTGATAAATGAAACTCCCACTAATACTGCAATATATTACAAACTTGTTGACCATGGAGAATATCTAGTTTGACACTAATATTTTGTGTATTCACTAATTTTTTTATTTTTATTTTTACTCCCCCAGTTTAACTCCCTTGGTTGTCAGCGGACATATGTTTTTCTATGCCTTATTGGACTTGTGAGTGCTTTTTGCTAGAGTCGGATTTCTTTTGTTAGTATTGGTTTCTTTCCTTTAGGTGACTCTTCTTCTAAGCTCTTCAATACCATTGAATCTTGAATTATCCTTGATCCTCTAAATTCAAGATCTGCATAGATTCTCTTCTATTTATCTTTCTAATAATTTATAAGCAGTTCATAAAGGTTTTGATTCTAAAGTATGTATTGTTTAGTTCTGACACTATTTTTGAAATCTATCATGAATTTGCTAGGATTTTCCAAAGTGGTTAGTTTTTGGATTTTCTTAATACGATACTATTTGCTATTAAAAAGTGGTCTTTTAATCTTTGTTATTTGATGGATATATTTTGTAAGGGAAAGGTTTGACTTTCCTGTGGTCTTTTAGACAACAAAGTAAGTGTGTTCTTGTTATTCCTTATGTAAATTACCATTGCTTAAAACCATTATAAATGATGCATAGGAAATCATGAATGTCTCGAATACCATGCTTACATGGAAATGTAAATCTTTGTTCAAATAAATGAAATGCAATTATTATTTTTTCCTTAGTGTCATCTTTAAGTCAATGCATGCTAAATTATTTTAGTTGTAACTTTGAGCACAACTATCCCTACTTTGTTAAAATGTGGTAATGTGAGTGCTCTGATTTTATCTTTTCCCATATGATACGTGACTATGTAAGAGTATCCTTCAAGAGTATGCACAAAAACTAATCCTTCAAATTCCTAGTTATTGCCGTAAAAGGTCAGGAAAGATACATTTTCCAACTTTTATATGTACTGTTTAAGTTTATGGGGTTCAATATACAAGTGGTGTTGCACACAGTAGAAAAGAAGTAGAAATTAAGACTTCTCGAATAACATTATTGGCACTTCAAGCACAGTCTTGTGAGTTACAAAAAAAATGAATCATATTTCTTTTATTTGGATTGGTTTTTCTTGCATGCTTCTTGGATGATAACATAGTTTATTACTAGGAATATAGAGGTCGGTATACTAGATTCTGGAAATTGTATTTTAGGTGATTATAATAACAATGTTTTTGTTGCAAACATTTCTACCTCTAAAGCTGTTGTATCAAATATTTTGACTTCACAGTTTGAATTTTATCCAAGAAAAGGGATAGAGAGGTGGAAATGTTGTCTGAAGAGCATGAGAGTGTTAAAAAAAAAAAGATAAAGAGTCGTAATGCCACTTGTAAGTATGAAGTACTAGAAAAAAATAACTCTAGGAAATATGAAAATAGTTGGGAACTACTAATTGTTGAGGATTCTAAGTTGGCACCCTTAAAATATCTAGAGAAGCATTGCCAACAAGAGTCTTTTGAAATGAAGCAAGACGGATACCAAGTGGAGGGGGAAGTTCCAACTCAAGAAAAAGAAGAGGTATGTGAGAAGCTTCAACATGACCAGAAAATTCCATAGGAGGTGAATATGGAAAAAATGAAAAAAGGAAGGAAAGGAGCCAAGGGCGTGAGCAAAAGGAAGAACTAGATAAGAAAGAAGATTCTGAATGAAGGGAAATTGAATATTTTTTCTACAACCCATGCTACATGTTAACAATTTGATAGGTTATTATTAGTTCTTATTAGTATCTAGAGGTATGATTTGCATTCCATAACTTCTAAATATTTAATGTTCTTCTCATAGTGTTATTGGTACTTGTCTCTTATCTTGTGCAATTTCATTATTTTTAGTTCATAAAAAAAGAACAGGGAAAACCTCCAAGGGGTAATGTTTACGTTTGTTTCATTAGAATAAATATCATTTGCATGGTTACTAGGTTTTTAAACATCTTTATATTCTAGTTATTAAGTATGATATTTTTTGTAACAACTATTTGGAAAAATGGTTGAGTACTATTACCACACACTAGCATCTTAAGATTGAATCTCTAAAATCAATGATAATATATAGATAATTAAGAGAGAGTCCAATGTTACCACACCTAACCCTCTCTTTATCTTTAGGTTAGCTCTTCATTGGCTCAAAGGAGTAGTCCTTAAATAGGATTATTATAGTATAACAAGGAAGCACAAGGTGAAATTGAGGAATAACTTTAGCAAAACAAAATGTTTTGTTTTTTAGAAAAGATAAAGGTGATGAAGGGATTGGAGACCAGTGTCTTATCAAATGGGAAAATTAGGTCAACCAAGGACTCATTTAGGGTTTCTTAGGAAATATTAGAAAGTGATAGGTTTGATTTTAAGATCAATAAAAGGGGACATTTCTAGAGAAAAAATTTCGAATGCACATTAAGGAGGAAGACTGGAATGGAAGGCATTGGAAAACACATAATCTACAGAAAAAAATGGACACCTAAACTACACTTCCAATTGATAGAAACCCACATAAATGATAGAGTCTATTCTTTACTACCTTAAATGAATTGACAATTTGAAGATCCATCTTTTAACCAAACAAAAGAATATGAGAATCCTTCAATGGAGCACCATCCTTAGTCATCCATAAGAAAAAAGAAATATTCAAAAAGTCTAATGGGATTTCTTCCCCAATACAAACATAAGAAATGAATGAGAATCCAAACCCTCATATAGGTTGTATTCCATTTCATTCTACAATAATATATGAATAAACCTAGGCAAAAATACTAGATCTAGCCTAGGATAGAGTAAGCATACCAAAATGCTTCATCAAAACTATAACAAACCCTAAAATCCTTCATGGAATCCAGTGTTTAAACCTTCAAGTACAATATCCAAGATATAAAAAGGCCCAATAAAGGGGGTGTCTCTACCAAACGTGGATGAAGAAAAATATAAATCCAAATGCATCACCTCCAAAGGCTCTTCCAATGGCTAGAAATTTGATATCATCAATGTGCAATGAAAGAATTCAAGTAAAATATGTTTTTAAAGCATGAAATGGATAAACCCTATAATAGGGTTTGACCAACCTCCAATACCCAACTATCCTCTATAAGGTGTGCAACTAACCATTGAAAGTGGACATCCATGTGAGCAGTTCCCTAAATAGTGGAATGCTCACAGAGAAGGCATCTATGAGTGCACAAAAAACCCTTCAAAAGGAGGTTGTTAGCCCCTATCTGGAAATATCCTCTAAAAGAAGCATAAAATAGAGACAATAAAAAAAGGGCTGAATTATTTTCCATTGCAGTTTTTTGAGGGTCATAAAAAAACATTCATATCATATTCCATGGCATGCCTTGTTCAAAATTTCATCACTCTCTTTCTTTTCCCCATAACTTTGTCCAAATGATATTCCAAAAAATATTTGTATGAGTTCAAGAGAACTTTACAGAAAGAGTATTTACCCTTTGAAAGAGACTTTTGAATGTTAAGAGTCAATAATAGTGTTTTCCATAGGCTCTATGGATTTTCCCATGTCCTTAATAAGTTGACAATCAAGCCATTTTGATTTATAGCAACAACAAACCCCTATCTCATATGTGTTTGCAACCAAGAATGATATATAGAAACAAAATTAGACCTTTAAAGTTTTGAGATAATTAGTAGAATTTCTAAAGACATGGCATCAATTTTCAATTGAGAGGTCTAGAAATGACTAGACCTGAATATGGATCAATCCTTACTTAAATCCTTAACTTCTTTTGAATTGTGGCAACACCTGCCATCTCTAAAGCCTTTATTCTACATCCCATTTTAACTACCAGGTTATTCTTGAGACAAAAAATTTGATAACTTAATATTTGAATCAATTATGTGCTTTACAGATGCTTTGAAATCTCCTAACCCATTTGGTATGATCTTGAGATGCCCATCTTCCTTGGGCTTTAATTTGTCAGGAAAAAAAATTCTGTAAGTCCTCTCATAAATATTTTTGGTTCTATAATCAATGAAGTGATTCCCATATGACCACTTAAAATCCTTTGAGATGGGTCCTTCCCAATGAGAGCTAGGTCTTGGGCTTCATCTACTTGTTTCACACCTTGTTTCTTCTTGGATGAGTGCATCTCAAATCTTTTAAAAAGTTGGTAGGTGTACAACAACATATACAACCTACTTAAAGACTTCCGATGGAGGTGATAAACTATTTAGTGCAATGAGAAATCACTCCTCATCTTTGATCTTCATATTGATTGCAAAGAGTTGATCTCAAAGCTCGGTGATTTTGATTAGGCACAATAAAAAATAGATATAGGATAGATGAACTTACCTAGATCCAATATGATAAGATAGCAATGTCTTTTCAATGGCCTAAGAGAAATAACATGCACAATGCTAGAAATATGATCTTTAGTAGATATGCACAATATCGAGAGAGAGAGGTACACTTTTAATAAGAAAGAAAACCTTAGACAAATTTACCAGAAGAAAATATATGTAAATTAGGACCAAAAGAGAGAAATCTCTAAAGATCTAACAATGAGTTTAAATGAGAAACTGTCTGTTGGGCTAGGAAAAGTGATAAAGGGAGAAGTTGGCGCGCAAGCCAAGAAGGAAAAGCATGTGTGACGAGGAGGAAAGTAGGTCACAAACGAAGAAAAGGAACTGGCATGAAAGAATAGAGAATATGCTAGAAAGAAGAAAGGCAAGATGGCGAGAATACAAGCAGGTAATGGTTAGAAAGCAATAGGTGAAGATCGTGGCTGCTGAAATACAATGTAAGACTACGAAAAATGCACGTATGAATGAATATATGTAAATCAGGATGATAGTGCCTTGTGTCAGTCCCTGATAGTCAGTAACCGTTATTGACGGCTTATCATCACCTGTAACTGATGAGCAATATGTAGTTGAACCTGTGTGTTCAAGTAGAAGATATAAATAGGAAGAACCCATTCTGTATAAGGGATGGACATTTGTCATTGTTGCTAGAGGAAATTCATTAAATTCCATCATCTTGCTCTTTTTTTATCCTATTAGGCAAGTTAGGGTAAGAAGAAGAGAAGACTCAGAGAAGAGTCTAGTAGAAGTAGAAGGATGTTGAGCCATGGATCTTGCAGCTGTGTGAGAAGACTGGTAGTAGTAGAAGGAATATGTAGTTGAGTGTGCATATAGTAAGTAGAAGAGTCAATCCAAGATGTGTGTAGATCAATAGGATTATATAGAAGAAAAAACCAGAGAGCATGAGAGAAGAAGATTAAGTCAGAAAGACATATCATAAGAACAGTTTGCAGATCGCAGGCTACAAGGTACTGTACACAATTTCTCAAGCCAGATGAAGAGCACCTTAGTGGTTTTTCCTAGATGGGTTTCAATGTTGTTTCCTATGTTGAATTAATGGTTGTGTTGAATATTTATGTGAATGTTCAAGTATTTTCTTACTGTATATTGATTAGTCACAGTTGAATGTATGCACTGTCTTGTTAATCAATGGATGAATGAAGGTTAAAAGCATTGCAATCATGTTGTGCATAAATTCGTGGGTAGTTTCCTAATTTAAAGAATGATTCACAACTGTCTGTCAGTATAAAGAACCATCTAAATCGCACTAGTTGCACAATGACATACAGTTTTCCCTAATTGTGCTAGAATAGATTCCATCGTCTTGTTTCCTTTGTCAACTGCCTTAGCTGTGCGCTAAGAGACTATACTTCCCTCGCTAATTCCAGAAACATGGTTTTTGTAGTTACCTATTATATATCTTGGGTGATACTGTGCCTTCCTCGTGGGTGTTTCTTGTTGATCCTGTTCTGTCGGGACGATGTCTTGTGGTTTATTGTTGGTATTTTGGTTTTGTTGAACTGCGGGTCGAGCCAAGAAGGCGATAGAGGCCAACAAATTGTTTTGTTACTGGGACCACTAATCATTTGAGTTGAGGGAAAAGTTCTAGCATCCGATGAGGAAAGATATAGAGGAATGGCTGGAGTCTAAGATGTTAGCATTCGCGTAGGAACACAGTTGAGCACAGAAAACTAGGTGGACAAGTACATATATTCTGATATTCATGAGGTCTTCTTTGCAGAGTTCCCTGGTATACTACATGATTGGTTTTCAAGATTGGCGACCAGACAGAAAAATTTCCAAAGAAGAGAAGCTGTCAAATGGAGTGATTGGTTGGTTCACGAGGTAACCAGTGTAAGTAACACCATATCTAGAGCTGTTGATTTTTCAGTTGATAGTATCTTACAAAGATATATCACTGAGTTTGCAGTAGACACTACAACCTGATATAGCGAAGCTAAAAGAAATTTTTTCCAAGGACCCCGAAGAAGATATTTGTTATCTATCGGCACATGGATTAAGATGCTCCTCTATGACAAGGGTGTTTTACAGTTGAGTAGTTGAGTCACATACCTAGGAAAGAGGCTATGTCACAGATGACTTACTAAGAAAATGGGAAAGGGTGAGTTGAGATGTTTCCTAGAATTACGGAACCTGAATTAGAAGCCCAAATTCTAAGGAGTAGAAGGAGATTCAGGTAAGGAAAGAGAAGAAAAACTGAAAGAAGGACGATGGAATCCTAGTCTATTCGAGGATAGTGAACTTGAACTTTAGTCACAAACAAGTGAAGGATATTGTGACTAAGAGAAGGACTATAGCTTGATTTTTGAAGGACCAGAGGACTTTGAAGATTCTGCAGAGACACCAAGTTCAAGACATAATTACATCAAACCAACAATATCACTAGAGGTAATATCTAGAGTCTTATCCCCAGAGAGGACTACTAATACTAATAATGCTAGTACTACGACTAGTAGGCCAAAAAGTATACCTCGTTTGAATCCTTTACTAGATAACCCTAACACCAACTCAATGGATGGGGCGGACATTCGATTACCCACATTTAATGGGAATGAAAGAAAAGATCCAGAGTAGATTTGGATCCTCTGTGAAGCCATTTGGATGGTTTGCTTAGGCCATAACGCAGACACAAAGAAGGAACAAATGATCATGAATCTAAGGGGTCATGCACTAGATTTGTTTATGAAATTTTGTGCCGCACCGGTTGGAACACCATAGAAGAACCTCAATGTGATCCAAGATGCAATGATGTTTGAGTTTAGAAAACCAAATTCTGAGTCACAGTGCATTATCGAGATCAAGGAGATAAAGCAAGCACTAGCAGAGACTGTATGGGACATTGACCAGCAGTTTAAAACTTTGATGGCCAAGGTTAGTTTCCAAATGTCAGACGTTCAACATAAAGAGTGGTTTATTTCAGCGCTATTACCACACATTCGAGCGCCATTAATGCAACAAAATATTGATTCATAGATAGAATCATTAGAGTTAGCTATGAAGCTAGAGGCCTCTCCAATTGGCAACAGTGCTGTAGGAATGGTGCAGATTTAGTTGTAGCTGGCTAATCTGACAATGCAGCTTCAGGACATCAAGAAGGGTAAGGAAGCACACAAATATCTATGGTGCACAAAATGTAGAACGGATGGACATACTAAGTATAATTATCCAACCTTCATGAATTATGTCTCCTCCAGTGCGACAAACCCACTAAATGGCCATGGAATACCTTGGGGTCGCATATGCCAGTCTACAGGGCATCACGACGAGGAGTGTTTGTATTTTCAAAAGGTTTCAAGTACCTTGGAAAACCTCTCTTGTAAATTTTGTAAGTTAGTAGGCCATGAAGAAAAAGATTGCAGAGCATACTAGCTCTTGAAGGAAAAGACTGTTTATACCTACTTAATGAAAGATGAGGGGCTCGCTCAGGCTGTACCAATGTAAGCATCATATCATCCTGAATAGTTCCCACCTAATCAATGTCAAAATTAGTATCAGCATCAGTATGCACCTTACAATCCATATGCACCTTAAAATCACTACCAAGTGCATTGCGAGCAGAATCAGTACCCACCACAACAACCACACCCACAAGAAGGGGTGGTGGAAACTTCAGAGGAAGAGGTGGAGGAGGATGTTTTGGTAGAGAAAGCAGTCAAGTTACATGATATAATAGTGGAAAACTAGGTCACTATGCCAGAGATATACTGGAACCTGCAAATACATGTTCATACTATAAGGTACAGGACCATAACATGGAGCAATGTCTTGATTTGATCGCAAAATGGAAAGCAAGGACTATCGTAGGACCTATCCCTGCATAGAACCCAAATATGAATTCAAATATGAATGTTTAGATAATTGCGATGGAACCAAGAGATATGAATGTCACTATCGTAACACGAGGAGGTGTTGCGACTGGAGCAGATCAGGATAAACCACAATAACAACCACAACCATAGATACAACCCATGACATAGAAGAAGGTGTCATTCGATGTCCACAAAAAAAGGAAATATTCTTGGAAATGCGACCAGAATTTGTGGATCCAGAAGTACCATCAACTTTCGAAGAAGTCAAGGAGATGCCTGAGTAGTTTCAGTGCATATTTCAGAAGAATGTCCCACAAAAGGTTAGTAAGCTTGAATCCTTTCTGTCAAGTTGGTTAACCCTAATACAAGATAAATATGCTATTGCAGAACTAGAAGCAATGATAGAAGAGATGCCCAGAGAGCCATGACCTGAAAAGAATGTTAACCAAGTAAGAAAGAAGTTAAAAATTGGATGTGAGTTAAAAATGACTGCGTAGATAGGTGATTGCAAAATGGATTATATCATCTTCGATCTGGGCTCAGATGTCAATATTCTGATGCGACAAACTTGGGAAAGTATGGGAAATCCATGCTTGGATTGGTCCCCTATCCAGATGTGACTTGCAAACCAAGCAAAGGTCATACCCATTGGGTGGTTGAGTCATGTCTCTATTTAAATTGAAGGGTTGCGCACATTTGCGAACTTTGAGGTCATAAACATTGTTGATGACACAAACCCATATCCCACACTACTAGGGATAGATTGGGTTATAGACAACTAGACCATTTTAAACTTCAAGAAAAGGATCCTCTCATTTGAGGATAATGAGATGAGAGTGGTGTCGCCCATTGATCCATTAGAAGGATAGATATACGTTGAGCCTGTATACAATGACAGACAGGTCGATATCTCAACCACATCTACAATGTTACTGCATTACAAGAAGACTACATCAATCCAACACCAGATGGAAACCTGATTTGGAAGAGTGCTAGTTCCCACAGATCCCACTCAGGGGAGGCTCTAGAGAATTTGAAAAATAGACTACATGAAAACTCTATGCAGAGGTGCACAAGTGTTACAAGGTCTATGCAATAGGTAGAAAATGAGTTGTGAGAGATACCAACCTATGAAGGTTTACCTAACCTTGCGACCTTCTTAACTGGGTTCAAAGGAATTGTAATGAACTCACATTGTTTATCAGCACTAGATCATGTGCTAAAAGATACGCCCGCTAGATGGTGGGGTGTGTAGAAGAATTCTATAACAAATTGGCCACCGTGCAGAAGGTTGATGGAAGTTCGATTCTGTGATCAGGTCACCCTCGTAAATCTCAAGTATTCAGGGTTCTGAAACCTTGTCAAACATCTCAACCATTTTCATATGGTATTTGCAGTATATCCACAACAGGAGTGGTTCCATCATTTCATACATACATTGGAAATGACACCTAGGACTTAATATACATCTATGGAATTGCGACAAGGAACCCAAGATTGGGAAGGGCTCACTAAATGGTTTGCGCACACATTCGAATTTGTTGATGACCACCCTACAGTGGATGCTATGGTTCAAATGATAAAGAAGAAGATATTCACTGAAATCCCTATCGAAGAGGCCAATTCTCACTAGTTCAGCATGACCATTCAACAATCAATGGCTTGATACAATCTAACCGAAGACCTAGATGATGATCCAAATAACATAAACATACTGGAATTAGAGGCCATGTTGGAAGTGGAAGGAAGTGGCATTTCAAGTGACCAATTCCTCAAGCCTTTAAAAATTAAGAATGTAAACATTGGGTCACCAGAGAACCCAAAGTTCGCCAATATAGGAGATTATTGGGATAAAGAGACAGTTGCGAAGATCATGGATTTATTACATGAATATCAGGACATATTCCCTACCAACTTCTCATAGATGAAGGGGATAGTGGGAGACCTTGGGGAGATGAAAATATCCTTGCGACTGGATGCTAATCCTAGTATTCAACAACTGTATAGGATGAACCCCAAATACATTCTTTTACCCTTTCCTTGTATTGTCACATTCTTCTTCCATTTGAATAGGAAGAAGAATTTTTTGTCACATGATTTCATCAGAGATTTGAGAAGCAGTGACAAAAAGAATGGAATTATCTCCATATTTGAGTTAATCCATCCAAAGTAGGAGGACTTGCATTTCTATATGACAACAAGTTCTTCAAACATCTAGGAAAGTTGAGGATGCATTGGCTAGGGCCATATGTGATCGTGCACATCACTAACGCTGCTGCATTAAAACTGGAAAAGCTATATGGAACATATGTCGTGGGTATGGTGAATGATAGTTGCTTGAAACCATATTATGATGGCCATAACATCCCTGGTTAGAGTAAAAAAAAAAGATGAGAGGCCAAGAGACGTAACCTGTTCTATCACACATCTATGACAGAACCAACGCAAAGCGTAGGAATAAAGCACCCAACACATAAGAAAAAGAAAAAAGCGTAGTAAAATGAGGCAAGTACTGCAAAAAATAGAAAAGACTGTGTGGATTATAGTAAAGTACAAATATTTAGAAATGGAAGAATTCGTTCCGATAGCTAAGACTCATAAATTTGACAGGATATGAGGAGAATGAAGGAGTCATTTTGGGTCCTATCAAGCCATCTTCGGCATAACTTCCATAACTATGCTGACAGTAACAACAAAGCACTCAAGCTACTGAGTTAATGAAGGAGCACATCGGCCAAGAATCCCATATAATCGATTAGAAATCAACCTCCCATTGCATGACAACTACAGGACATGCTAATGAGTATAAATATAAGGATTCACATCCAAGCATTCTTTTATGCATAGTGAGAGGGAAAGAGAACCATAGGTGAGTGTTTGTAGAGTTGAAGTCTATCACAAAGTGACCTAGCATCCATGGTTATAGGAATTTTGAGTGATAGAGAACTGTCTGATGTAATCGTTATCTCAGGTTGCCTAATTGAGGAAGAGATAGAATCACCTAAGGTACAACAACCAGAGAAGCATCCAAAAACTAACCCGATGGCATGAACGAGGAAGCCATCACCTAGACCTCCACCTGCAGCTATCCCTGTTAATATTAAGCGACCCCTCGGACGTGCCCTGTATAGATCCCTTATCAGAGATCACCAACTTCTTTGAGACTATAAGCTACAACTGCACAACCATCCAGGTCACCGAGGAAGGGTGACAAGAGAGCATCGGGAGAGGCATCTGGAACAACACCACAACTGAGAGAAAACACAAAGTTACTACTATTGTTGAAAACCTAGGGAAAGCACTAGTGGAGGAAGACCCAGAGGGAGAAGACCTCATGGAAGAGTACTCACCACCGTGCCCAAATGTGGATGCTGGGGAGAGAAGAGAAATACTTCCCACACTATCTTCAGCCTGCGAGAGATGAAGTACAGGAGGTGACACTTCCAAAGAAAGTTCCCACAGTGTTAGTTTTATCCTATATTCCTAACAAGGTACTCATATTGAAGAATATGATACCAAATATATCAAACCTGACATTTGAAGATGTTGACACTAACTTGCAGTTTGGCTTGGAGATAAGAAACTCCATGACTACCAAATCTAGACCTACTCAGGAATGGGTCTTAGTACCGATGTAGTGGGATAATGGCGTCGCCAATGCAGGACTTATGGACTTGCTGTTGATGCCGCATTTCAACCACATTCTATAGGTAAATACATATGTGAAATAGCTTCTGATATATTTCCATTGAGGGTTCTTATGGCTTGACTGACCATACCTAGTTGACGTTGAGCTTATTTCTTCCATCACTGGTTTTTCGAAACAAGGGAAAGACCCAACACCATATTTGAACAACAAAGACACTACCAGGATAAAATAGAAGTATATCCTTTAGCACATGGGGAGAGGATTTTGAATTGACCCCATTGAGAATAGCATATTTCGGTTCACTGCAAAGCTCCTCTCTTGCAAACTGTTGCTCAAGATGAAGTTGACTCAATGTACTGCTGGGGCAGTAGAACTTGTAGAACTGTGCAAACAAGGAGTAATTTTCAACTGGTCGCATTTCCTGCTCAATGAACTGATAGATGATGCATAGTAGGCACAAAAGGAGGATAATCACAAGTTCCACTACACCTGGCCACTCATTCTGATATCGTTCATTCTGCGGTCCAACCCACCAGACTACTAGCAGATAGATGTCGCACTACTTTTCCTTGGCACAAACTATCAAAACTTATGGGAAAGGAGGAAGATTAGGGACCTCCATATGGACAATAACGTCGGGTTTTTTCTACACACCAAGGCATTACACAATGTTGTCAGGAGAACCTATAGAATTTGGCACACAATAGTGCACAGGTATGCGGCCTTCATAAATTTCCAAGATGCGCATAATATGATTTTGGAACCAAAAAATGATCCAGCAAAGAAAGTACACCATGTTGGATTCATGATCATGGATGAGGATGTGGATTCCATTATTAAATACTATCTTGAAGAATGGCATGGACCACTAGAAGAGCCACTGCCTAAAGATCAAAACCAGGAAGACCCACCATCTCACCAAGATATCAATTTTTATGCGGGCGGTGATGCCGGAATTGGTGAAGGAAGTGGTTAAGGAAACAATGGAGGTGACAACCAACATAACTAGTCGTAGGAAGAGGAAGAAAAAGATAATCCTTGTGGAAATGGTGGCTCTAATCATAGAAATTTAGAGCACATGACTAATCTAGAGAATGTCCAGACCCAAGCACAAATGCAGCAACAAGAGCACGAGTCGCAGCGGAAGAAGAGGAAAGCCAGCAAAGCAGCTAACATAAGCACACTGATAGAAGATAATTTGCATGAGCTTGCAAATGTTGTCACTAAGGCCATGCAAGATAGCCTCGCCACTTTGAAGACAAAATAAGTAAACATTGCGGACCAAGTTGGGAGTCATTTGAATAAGTTGATAGAATCCATTAACGAGGTCAAAGCCATTGTGGAGGCCGAGACATATGGAATCGATCCCAATGTTCCATTAGTCACAATAGAGTTAGTGCTACTGATCAAACTAAATATTCTGAGGCACACACTAGAGACATAAATAGAGACAAGTGCAACTGATGATAATACGACTCTGCAGATTGACTTCTCCAAGATGGACTTGAGTGAAGTCTATGAAGTTCAGTATGTAGCCGTGTTTGAAAATACGGTTGACATAAAATATTGTTTCCTATCATGAAACAAAACAACAAAGGAAGGAAAAGAAGCCTAAGGCCCTCCTTAAGGAATATGACTTTTAACTAAAAGGGTGCAATTCCCTCCTTGCAAGGAAGGAACAAGAACTTGTGACATGCAAGCAAATCTATGTTGCATTAGCCGATACCATCAAGAGCACGATCGTAGAGTTCCCTACTGAGGTGGGGCAAGAAGATGAGGACTCAACAACCAAGGTTTCCCAGCTTAAAGAAATTGAAATTGAACTCAAGAAGCAAACTGAGGAGCTTCAACCGAGATAGGTATCGAGCACAGCTCCTGAGGTGCTCGAGGAATGACGAATATCAACGTCTGAGGTTGCTGGGAAGATTGGAGAAGGAGAAATAATATGCTGAAAGGAAGCTGAAGCCGTCGCTACAATATGGGGAGCACTACTAGAAGATGAAATTGTAGAAAACATAAGGGAGATCCCGTGATAGGTAGATGAGAAAATCGGCACTACAAAGGAAAAAATGAAGAAACTACCACTTCAGGAAAAGGTTACTAAGAGCATGGAGATCAAGCGATTGTAGCAGGAAGTCCAGGATTTGTGAGACCAAGAGAGGACTAGGGAAGCTGAGGTCGAGACACACAAATAATAAGTAGCTTGGCTCATAGGCCTTCTTTATCCTGTACAGCAAAAATTTCATCAAGTCGGGTAGTTGGTAGAGGAAGGACCATCGAAACATATCAGTTCTAACCGAGTGGAGTAGTTGGTCGCACATGTAGAAGAAGTGATAGAGGATTTTGCTAAGGTGAAACTGATGGTGAAGGAATTTTAGGACAAGATTAGTCCTCTTGCATACCCTGAGACTATGCCTAAAACATAAGATCTTGAGAGAAGCTTACTTTTGGGGACAAGAAATTTTGGGAAGACTTCCATTTTTGCTTAGTGGCTTGGGACGAGCCACATGTGAGTGCTGGGGGCCTGTTGGGCTAGGAAACGTGAACAAGGAAGAAGCTGGTGCAGAAGATAGGAAGGGAAAGTGTGTGTGAGAAGGAGGAAAGCAGGTCGCAAAGGAAGAAAAGGAACCTATGCGAAAGAATAGAGCATACGTAGGAAAGAAGAAAGGCAATCTTCTAGGCATACACATGGGTAACGGTTAGAAAGCAACAAGTGAAGATCATGGCTGTTGAAAGATGGTGTAAGCCTTTGGACAACACACGTATGAAGGAATATATGTAAGTTGGGATCATAGTTCCTTGTGTTATTCTCTGATAGCTAGTAATCGTTATTGACGACTGATCATGACCTGTAACTAATGAGTAGTATGTAGTCGACTCTGTGTGGTCTAGTGGAAGATATAAATAGGAAGAACCTGTTCTGTATAAGGGTTGGACATTCATCATTGTTGCGAGAGGACATTCATTAAAGTCCATCATCTTGTTGTTTTGTTTATCCCATTATGGAAGTTAGGGTAAGAAGAAGAGAAGACTCAGAGAAGATTCTAGTAGAAGTATAAGGTTGTTGAGCTACGGATATTGCAGCTGTGTGCACAGACCGCTAGTAGTAGAATGAATTTGCTGGTGAGTGTGCATATATTAGTGGAAGAGTCCATCTAGGCTGTGTGTGGATTAGTAGGAGTAGATAGAAGAATAAACAGGAGAAGATGAGAGCAGAAGATTGAGTCAGAAAGACATATCATAAGAACAGTTTCCATATCATAGATTGCAAGGTGTTATACACAATTTCTCATGCTAGATGAAGAGAACCTTGGTGGTTTTTCCTAGATGGGTTTCCATGTTATTTACTGTGTTGAATTTTAATGTGAATGTTGAAGTATTTTCTTACTGTATATTGATTAGTCAGAGTTGAATGTATGCACTATCTTGTTAATTAGTGGATGAATGAAGGTTAAAATCGTTGCGGGAATGTTGTGTATAAATTCTTGGGCAAGTTCATAAGTTAAAGAACAAGTCGTAACTGTCTGTCGATATAGAGAACTAGCTACATCGCACCAATTGTGGAGGTTAAGGACAGTGCTGTGTTGCATGCAGTGACATATAATTGTGCCCAGTCGCACTAGAATAGACTCCACCATCCATTTTCCTTCGTTGAGCACCTTGGTTGTGTGCCAAGGGACTATACTTCCCTCACCAACTATGGAAACATGGTTTTGGAACTTACCCATTATATATATCAGGTGAGATTGATCCTACCTCATAGGTGTTTCCGACTGAGCTTGCTCTGTCAGGACGATGTCTTGTGGTTTATTGTTGGTATTGTGGTGTTGTTGAACCGCTGGTCGAGCCAAGAAGGTGATAGAGGCCAACAATATCTCTCTTTATATACGAGTAGCTAAATTTCCTTTATAATAAAATATTCATTATTTTCCTAGATATAACATAGATTGGAGTAAAATAATACAAAAACCCCACTAATGCAACTATTTCCTAACAAAATGCATAATAATTTATTTGGTGGTCAATTTCCACATGTACAAAACAAGAGGGGGTTCCTCCGTCAAACAAGAAATCAGAGTTGAGAAGAGATGCCACATAGCCTCCAAAGGCTCCTTCATAGTGTCTTCTCCAAAGGCATGTCCACAAGATAACCTCCAAATCTCCCAAGTCACCAAGTGATGTCCACAAAGCATGATCAAAGGTGCTCCTAAGGTGCGACAAATTCTTCAAGGAATGTCTACAAGAAAATCCAGCCAATAAAATGATTCCTTCATGTAACTGACTAAAGACAAGCAATTGTCCACATAACAACCGCAAAGATCTAGAAACTTGCAAGTGACAAAACGCCCTTAAGGAATGTGAGCAAATCTCCAAGAAATATCCCTAGAGGAGGGATGTCACAACCAATAAGTCATCACATGGCCTCTAAGATTAATTGGCCTCGATAAAATTGGTTGTTATACCAAAATGTGTCCACTTCGTAGAAAATTCCAACCTCAAAACAAGCCTCCAAATGGTAGTGCTCCACACATGTGAAATTAGTGTCTTCTACCCAAATTGTCCCATAGAAAGCATAGAGAAATTGAGGAAAGCTTCTTTCAAATGGTTGATTGTTCCAATTCTTACTGGATCAAAGGCTGCAAATCTACTAGAAAACCCCTCCTGTGTTGAATGCTTATTGGAACAAGGCACACAAATACCTTAAAATTCAGGACGCCGCCCTTTTCTGGCTCAATTTTCCAACTGAAATCTGGTTCTAAGTTTCTATTATAGGAAATAATTTATACAATGCTTAGATAAAAGAGTTTAAGTTGATTCTTACTAATGATATAGGTTCCCAACCTTAGTTTTCATTGTGGCTATGAGTTACAAACTACCCAAATTGAAAGTTTGTGGTCGTTTGTAGCCCATTCATTGCTGATTTCACCCAAAAATTAACTAATATTTTAAACTGATTATCTTTTACACCTGTTTACGAGATTGAGATATGCCCATCTTACCCATAATGCTAGGAAAAATCCCAGAATGGACTACTATGACAAGGTTAAATATGCTTCTTGCTTCCCAAAACTGATATTTGATGCCTTTTACCATTGCCATGACTTCAAAAACTAGCCCAAATTTGATTTTGACTATTGATTATTGTTGTTGTAGTGTCTGGGATTCCTTTTTAAGGTCTAAAATTGACCAAGCACTACCCAAAGTGGATATTAGGGAATATTACTGCATAATGAATGTTTATTAAGGTCTAAAACAATCCATAAGTTTCCTAGAATTGGTTTAACATTGTCGATATTTGTCAAACTAACTTACTTATTGTTGTTTTGGGTATTCATGATTAATGTGTTTTTTGGAAATGAATAATGCCCACTCCTAGGGAATGGATAACCCCCCAGTCCAAGCCTATTAACTAAAGGAACACAATTTGAATGTTGTCAGTTGTGCTCTCCCCCTATCAATCATCTTAATTGTTGTTCTTGAGTAGATGTAATAAACCTTTGATGAGGACAAGACATCTACCAGATTGAAGGATGGTTTAACACATGAACTTTGAAAATAGATAGAAATTTTTAGATCGAAGATTTGTTTTACACTTTTATTAGTAATTGAAGAAATTCAAGCAAATTATTAAGGGCTCTTCCATAACTATAAGTTTCTAGAAGCTTAGATTACATTTGTGACTGGTACTAGTTCAATTTTTGGTTCTTGACTAGTTTGATGAGTGGTACAGTTTTGATAACAATGCTTGATATATGACATGGCCAGTCATGTAAGCATGTGTCATTCTATATGTTGGTAAATACACATTTAGCCCATATATAATATGCATGCATCTATAACTAAACAATTTGTTTCAAGGAACGCTGAGGTACACAGTTGTAGAGTGGTTAGGCATTTTGGACATAAAATATTTCATTTTGAATTCCAGCATGATATGCTAACATTATTCTCAAGAAAAGCACTTCAACGTGTTAAAAAATAGAATCTTGGTTACTGAAAATAGCAACACTTCAACTCATGATAAAGATGGGACAAAACTCAGTTAAAGGACAATGCTTTCACTTGCTCTATTTAGCAAGATAAAGATGGGACACAATTCAGTTAAAAATACTCAGCGAATAAGAATATTGAGCATTGATAACACTCCATCCTACAAGCAATTGTGCTAGACCAATTGACAAAAAAAAATTTAGACATTGAGGTTTTCCACGGAAATACAAATCAACCCACACTTGAACCCATAAGAAACAATGAGGTTCCTGGTATCTTGTCATCCCCGCACAATTATCCACAAATGACAACTTGCTTAAACATGTATAGACCCTGCCCCCCTCCAGAATTGAACGTGTGATGATAAAAGAGATAACACTTCTTAACCATTAGGTCAATTCAGGTTGTACTTATTATTTCTGTAACTTGATTATATATTTAAAACATATATATAAGATTTATATTTTAGAAATAAATAAATATTTAAACTTAATGGTGAATTTTATTGTTTGACAAATTTTTTCCATATTTTAGGGTCATTGAATCTGAACATGGACATGGCATGTGACATATACTGTTATAGTATTAATTATTTATTGATCTCTTAACACTTTTCTTTTATAGAACAAATATATTACATGGGAATTATAGGACAAAAATATTTACACATTACAAAATCTGAACCTCTACTGGACAATGCTATTTATTATTATTTTCTACCAATAGAGCTAGATATATCTTCATATCATCTAGTGCTTCTTTCCTTACAAAAGGGGGCCCTAACTAGAGGGCTACATATTGTGTGAGTTTATAAAAATTGGTTCTATGTTTTTTCTCGTTGGAGTGCCAACAAAAACATAAATTCTATACCAAAATGGGGCCCTAACTAGAGGGCTACATATTGTGTCAGTTTATAAAAATTAGTTCTATGTTTTTCTCGTTGGAGTGCCAATGAAAACCTAAATTCTATACCAAAACAAGTGCATTGGTAAATTGTTTTGGCTAGTATAACCCAGATCTAACTTGATACCCTTGGACATTCTACCCAACACCTCTAAAATGCAAGAAAGATAGAATATTTTAATTATGGTATTTTATTGCTTCATCCTACTCTTGTTTTGCATTCACATCATTTTCTTTTAAATATGGTATTTTATTACTTCATCCTACTCGTGTTCTGCATTCACATCTGTTTCTTGATTCTTGGAACCCTTGCAATATCCTCTGGATTAGGTTCCTTCATGAAGGAACATCTCTTCATATGAACAATCCCCATCAACCTTGGTCATATTCTAGGAGATATTATCTGACAGTGTACTGGCCATTTGACAACAACTGACAGCGCAAAGGAAGACACTCTCCCTTTCCCCTCAGTTGTGCACTTGGCGGTGAGATCTGGTCATCATGGGCATATTTTCTTCTCTTAGCACAGAGGCTTTTCTCTCAACATTCATAACTTCGTAATTTTGTCTTGTACTTCAATATTTAGGCTTCTTTAATTTGTTTGGTTACTTTGTTTCTAATTTTGTTCTAGCAGACTAAGGCTTCACTCTCAACTTTCATTACTTTATCTCATACTTTAGAATTTAGGCTTCTTGAATTTCCTGGTTACTTTCTTTCTGCTTTTGTTCTAGGAGATGCTTTTGCACTCCCATATTGTACATTTTGTTGGATTTACTTTCTATTCCCGTTGACCTACTTTTTTGGTATAGTTGGACATCAATAAGATTATCCGATGTTCTTTTCTCAGATATTATTTAGTTGCACAATGCACATTATTTATTTTTCTAAATGCTTCTAGTTGATTTGACTCTTTTAACTTGAATCTCCCCTTTGAAGGAAGATTCTGATTCTGATATCGACCAGAGTGTTGCACCACCTTCAACATCCATAGGATTTCCTTTTTTTGGGTGGACCACTTATGGCTGGTGGGATTCCTTCTTTCTTCTGATGTAGTATCTACTTCAGTATCTAAGTTTTACCCTTTTGTTTTCATATCCTTTATCTTTTTGTATACTCTTGTTTCTTTCTTTAACCTTTCAATTACTTTTGTCGCACAAGTTACAAAATTGTTGTCGGGGACCTTCTTCTGAAGTGCCTAATTCACTATGTGAGGTTTATCCTTTTGGGCTCATTCCCTTTATCTTATTGTATAATCATTCCCTATTTAACCTATGTTTAATACTACTTATTAGATGTTCTGTGAACTCTCAATTGTTGTCATATTATTGTAGTCATTATTGGTTGGATGATTATTTGTAATTGTGCCTTTTGTCTAATACACACACACACACTCACAACAAGGAGATCTAGTTTTAGGGATTATGGAGAGTTATTTGTAAACATATGGTGTAAAGGAGGTTTTCTTTTGAAGTGACATTTTTATTCATTTATTTATTTTTATCTTTCTCAAGGTTTGGCAGTATTGAATTGGGTCCTTTTTTCTACTTATTTGGTTATTTTGTCCGAAACATTTGGTTTACAATTGCCTTAGTTATTTTTCTTAATGATTCATTGTAATCTTATTGTTTCTGATGGTTTCTATTTGAACACTGGATGGATATATAAATGAGGTTTTGTTTATCAATTCTATTGAACTGTCAATTTCTAAGTTATCGTATTCATCCCTAATCCTGATCGCACCCGAATCAGATTCTCATATTCTTCATCAGATTCTTCCACCTTGTTTTGACACATCTAAAGTTGTTTACATAGCCTGTAAATGTAGGATAATTAGGTTTAATTAGGGTTAGGTTTATGAATCCCAGATTCGTAGTTTTGGGATGAGTGTCACACACCTATCGTATTCTTCAACCGATTCCGATCACACCCATGGTTCATGTAACTTTGGTCAATTTTTATATAAAGGTGCAAGCCTCCTAGTTCATCTATGTTCTTTCTCCAACTAATACATGGTATATATATTTCTTTGAGAGTTATTTTATTGGATTGAAGTAAGATTGTGGGCCTTGTACTAAAAAATAGATCTAGTGATAACTTTAATTTGTGGCTATCTTTGTAAATATAACAAATTTGAACTTTGAACTATATGTAATCCACCATTTGTTATACTAATAAAAGTGAGGTGCGTTATAGCTAGGGTGGAGTGATGAAGATGTAATTTACATAGAAACTAATAAAAGGACTTCGAAAAAAATTGGATGTTTCCATTTAATATTAAAGAAATATAATAAACCTACAAAAATCAAGCATAGATATGTTGTAAACCTAAAGTTTTTAAGAACCCAAAGTTTGAATATAGTTTTCTTAATCACTCAATGCTTAATAGATTCCAGGAAAGCAATCCAGAATGAGCTTCTTGCCTATCATTTAGAGTTGGAAGTATCTAAAACCTGTTATACATATCAAGTAAAATTACCAAGAACAATGTATGGGTTATAAAGTATTCTAGGAGAACCATTTTCCCTGTCACTTGGAGTTCTCAGAATTTAAAATATGTCATACTTAGTAGGTGGAGTTTCAAATAGCAGTGCATGTCTTGATTATGTGATTTGCGTTTCCTCTAATTTTTTGCAGCAAGCCAAAAGTTTGAGTTAACATCTTAGAAAGGGTTTGGGAAAACTTCAAGATACCATTTTCACTTTATATTTTATATTTCCACAACTTTTCAGAAGTGTGGATTTTTTCACAGCTTAAAAAAGGATAGAACAAAGAAAAACATTTTCCATATTGAAATGACAACAAAAATTTAATGCCTAAAGAATTGCAAATATTGTGCCTCAGTTGCATGCATTAATGTGACATTTTCTCCTCACATTTATTGAAGTATTACAACCTAAAATTTAGACAAATGTATGAGAAACATCTTCAAGATGGTATGATTGTATAGAATACTATGCTTAACTTTGAAGTGGCTGAGCTAGTTTTAGTAGTGTCATGTTTCAGGGTGACCAGAATAAAGACTGCCACAGAGTACATAACTCATCTAGGATGTACAATTCCTTGATTAAATTATCTAATTATCTCATTTTATTTTAGGTTGTCAATGAATATGTAATTAGATACTATTTCCCCTTAATTTTTTATTTTCATGTATATTATTGGTTTAATCCAAAAAAAATTTCTTAATGGAAGTATGCTTTAATGAATTAATTTTTCTATACATGGTATGCAACATAGCTTTGTATGCAATTTTTATGATATATTCACTCCATCTTTGGTCTTTGTGCACCCCTATGCCTTCGTGTGTGTGTGCGCATGAGAAAGAGAGATTAATTTTGCAATAGAAGGTCGGAAACATAGCTTTGTATGCAATTTTATGATATATACATGTGAAGATAAAATATTAAGAACCTGGGTCTGCCCTTAGCCCAACAAATTGGTTTCGTTGACGGCTGAACCAGTATCTGCTTCAAGAGGGATCTACGTCGTACCTGGAGGGATATGTTTTGGAGGCCCTTAGTAAAAGAAATCAGTGACTGGATTGGAGATACTTATCTGAAATTTGCTGAACAAGAGAATAAGGACCCTCGTCGTAGCTCAGATGACTTCTTGCAAAGGTATGTTTTTACTGATATTTGTGAAATTTTCTTTCCTAGTATCCACATAGAATTGCACCAGTGGTTATCTAGGTTGATAGAAATAAAGAGAAATTTCAAAGAAGATCAGTCTCCTGACTGGACCCCAGAAAGAATTTATCTGTTGAAAAGTACGAACAACGAGGTATCAAGAGCTGTTGACTTCTGGACAACGCAAACGCTTGAAGCATTTATGACGGAGTTCACCATCAACACACATACTTCTTTCAGCAAAGCAGAAAGACAGTTTTTCAAAGGACCAAGGGGTAAGTATTTGAATTCATTAAGTCTAAAAATTAAAATGCTCTTGGATGAGAAAGGCATATTGCTTATCCAATCAGATTGCTAGATTTATTGCTACTAACTTATGTTTGGAAGTGAAAGTGACTTCGACAAGCAAAGTGGTTTGCTTCGCAATGGTAAAAGATACAAGAGAACTCTTGGATCCTATACCCTGAGCCAGAATACTGATTATACCTCATTAAGTCCAGAAGAATCTGAATCTGAAAAAACCCCTTTTGTTAGAAACCCTCCTATAACTCCCCAGCGAATATTTGTTATCCCTGAGAACCCTTCGCAGTATGAAAGTAACCCTAGCCCAAGTAGTCCTATCGTAGGTCAGTCTACCTTAGTAAGTTCTCTCCCCCTCGATCCACTATGGCCCATATGAATGATGATATCAAGCTCCCAATCTTTAAAGGAACTGGATCAGAGGATCTAGAGTAGTTTTGGTTCTTATGCGAAGCTGTTTGGACTGCTAAGAATATTATGGATCAAAATACAAGAACAGCACAGCTGGTCACCTCTTTCAGAGACCAAGATTTGACTTGGTTTATGAAGTTTTCCAGTACTCAGAACTATATCTTGGCTGATATTAAAAAAGCAATGATCAAAGAATTCAATAAGACTAAATCGAAGTCACAGTGTATAACTGAACTGAAAGAAATTCAGCAGAAGCGAGGTGAATTGGTTTGGGATTTTGATCAGAGGTTCAAGGTTCTACTGGATCAATTTAGTTTCACTATTGGACTAGAAGAGCATAAAGAATGGTTCATTGCAGCACTATTTCCTCATATGAGGACTCCACTTATGCAATAGAATGTTGCTGATCAGCAAGAGGCGTTGGAAATTGCTATGAAACTTGAAACAACTCTTGTTGGAGATAATTCTAGAATAGCCCAGGTATAGGCACAGTTAGCAGAAATGGATTTGGAGCTTCGCGACATGAAAAAAGGGAAATCTATTCGAGAAGAGGTTTGGTGTACACGATGTAAGACAGAAGGTCATGACAAAGAACAGTGTCCTGCATTAAGAAATTATTTGAATACTGGTGCACCAAACCCGTTTAACCCTAATGTCCTATATTGTGAGATCTGTAGAACAATTGGCCAGCATCAACCTGAAGATTGCTATTTTCTGTAGAGATATGTTCAAGTACCTAGTAATCCCTACTGCAAGTTCTATAAGTCAGTTGGACACAACGAAGACGAATGTCATGGATTTGACCTCATGCGAGAGCAAACCTACGATGCTTATAGGGTACAATCCGATGCACAAGGAAATGATGGATATGGTTACCATGGTAGTACACTAGGTCGAGGAAATTTTAGAGTTCGTGGTCGTGGTGGTATGCCTGGAAGAGGACGAGGCCAGGTTATTTGCTGTAACTATAATCAGGCAGGACATGTAGCTAGAGACTGTCAGAACCCAACTACAACATGTCGATATTGCAGAGCAGTCGATCATGTGATTGAGAAATGCCCACATTTGATAGCCAAGATACAAGAAATAAATGGTGCTCCTACTCAGAATGTTCAAATGATTGCTACAGAGAAAAGACCTGGCCCAGCCATTAACGTTGTTACAAGGAGTGGAACTTCGAGGCAAGTGTAGAATAAGGGGAAACAACCTGACGAGGCTTGGGTTCGTAAGACCCCATAGAAAATCCTAGCCTTCGATGTTGGAAGAGAAAAAGGAACATTCATGGAAGCTAAAAAATACTTTGCTGGTTCGAGAACATCAGTAGAAACTATGCAACAACATCAACAGCAGTTACAGTTTCAAGAAGCTTCGTTGGATCAAGTAAGTACACTAACATCATTTTTACAAAGTTGTATGAAACTATTAAGAAATCAAAATGCTTTGAATGAGTTACATAAAGTTATTCAGTCTTGCGAACCTCAGCGAAGCTCTAATAAAGGAAAAACTGTTAATAGAGTTAGAAGGACTGGAAGAGAAATGAGATTGCATGCTTAGATAGGAGATTATGACATGACTAATATCATTTTAGACCTGGGATCAGAAGTGAATGTCCTAACTAAGCAGACATGGGAACAAATGGGAAAACCTATGCTTGAATGGTCCCCTATACAGTTGATATTAGCCAATCAGCAGAAGATTGTGCCCTTGGGAATATTCTCTAGTGTACCCGTGGATATTGATGGAGTCAGTACCTTAGCATATTTTGAAGTCATTGAAATAATTGATGATAGCAACCCCTATCTAGCCTTGCTAGGAATTGAATTGGCAATAGACAATTATGTAGTAATCAACCTTAAGAATAGACAGACGACTTTTGAAGGAAAAGGCTTGAGAGTCATAGTACCGTTGGACCTTTCTCAATGAGAAAGGTATACAGAGCCAGTCAGAGATGAAGATCAGGATGTTTTGGATCATATTTACAACATCACAGCTAAAGAAGAAGACTATGTTAACCCTACTGCTGAAGGTATAATGGATTGGTAGTGTGACAGTTCTTGCATGACTAATTCAGACGAAGGCCTAGAGAATTGGCAGAATCGACTTTATGAGCTGCATGGACATCGATGTGCAAGAATTACCAAGTCTATCAGATGGCTTGGCTCACAGCCAAGAATCTGACCTACTTTTGATGTCTTGATAGACCCAAAATATTTTATTGTACAATTCTTAGAGCAAGTACTAGATTCACAGAAAATGGAGACTCTAGACTCAGTATTTAGAGCCACAGCTGCCAGATGGTGGAATGGTCATAAAAAGTACATTCATAGTTGGAGAGCTTGCCAAAAGTTTCTTCTCTTGAGATTCATGGATCAACCTTAGGAGGTACGAAGTATATTTAATGGTAAGACTAGCCCTCAGGAAAATTTGGAGCAGTGTTATGAAGCACGCAAGCATGTACCTAGTGAAGAATGGGTGCATAGGTTTATACACACTTTGGAACCTGTAGCAAAGAATTGGTATGCGGAGGTGGAGCTTCGTGATGGTACTGTAAGTTGGGTTAGCCTTATCGATAGTTTTGTGCTCACATTTTCTATTAATGAGGTTTTCCCTACTTTGGATGCAGCTATTAGCTTGATCCATACTAAGGTGTTTGATGAGAAAAAAATAGCCGAGTACCAACCTGATTGGAAGGAACAAGAAGCTAATGCAGCAGAATTCTATAACCTCGCCATTGATGAAGACGATGACCCTCACAACATTAATATTCCTGAGTCAGAAGGACATTGCGAAGTATATGGACCAATAGTCGAATCACCTGAAGTAACTCAACCCTTAAAGACAAGGAAAGTAAACATTGGATCGGAAGAAATCCCTAAGTATGCTACCATTGGAGATTATTGGGACGAAGAAATGGTGAGCAAAGTGACTGAACTCCTCCATGAGTATCAGGACCTGTTTCCAATGAAGTTCTCAAAATGAAAGGTATCCTTGGTGATATAAGAGTAATAAAAATCCCTTTGAAAGATGATGCAAAGACTATGAAGCAGCGCCCTTATAGGCTGAACCCTAAGTATAAAGAAAAAGTCAGGATGGAGCTAGATAATATGCTCGCTGCAGGAATCATTGACCCTGTCGAAGAGTCCGAATGGGTCAGCCCTATGGTGGTACAAGAAAAGAAGACCAAGGGAGAAATCTGAATCTATCATTAGAGGAAATTTCAACTCAAAATGGGCCTCCTAAAATGAATTAATAAAATAATAGTTCAAATAATAAAATAATATTTATTAATTTTGGAGGAAGAAAAGAAAAAAACTAGTTTTTTGTTTGTATTTTTGACATATCTCCCCGTGTTTTTACTTAAATTTCGATCATGAGAGCTCATTGGATGCAGAATTAAATTCCGCATCCAACAAGTACCCACTTGGTATACTTTTGACGGACCCCGCTACCCCAAAAACAAGAAATACCTGAAAAAATGGAATGATGATGTCATCATTCCATTTTTTTCGGTATTTCTTGTTTTTGGGGTAGTGGGGTCCGTCAAAAGTATGCCGAGTGGGTACTCATTGGATGGGAAATTTAATTCTACATCCAACAATCTCTTTTGATTGAAATTTGAGTAAAAACATGGGGCTATATGTCAAAAATACAAACAAAAAAAGTAGTTTTTTTTATGATACCTGTCTCCAAATTTATATTAAAAAAGTGTTTAAGACCTATACGGTATTTCAAATTTAATGCAATTTCATTGGCTAACACATGATGACATGGAATTTGAATAAAATTTAAAAGGCCCATTTTGAGTTGAAATTTCCTCTAATGGTTGATCTGAGGAAGTTGAATGATGCCTGCTTACATGATCATTTTCCTACTCCCTTTACAGATGAAGTTTTAGACAATGTCGGAGGTCAAGAAGTGTATTCTTTCACTGGTGGATTTTCAGGTTACCATAAGATCAGAATTGCTCCAGAGGATCGACATAAAACAACCTTCGCTACAGAAATGGGATCTTTTCAGTAAACTGTTATGCCCTTTGGATTGAAGAATGCACCTGCTATGTTTTCCAGAGTAGTCATATCTGCATTTAAGGAATTTATTCATAAGTTCTTGGAAGTTTACTTTGATGAATGGACTATATTTCGTTTATTGAAAGATCATATAGCCAGTTTAAGACTTATGCTGGACAAGTGTAGACAGCATCAGATTTCATTGAACCTAAAGAAGTGTATCTTTTGTGCACCTTTTGGAATTCTGCTAGGTCACATTGTATGCAAGGAAGGATTGATGGTGGATCCTGTGAAGATAGCCATTATTGTGAGCTTACCACCTCCGAAGTCTATTAAGGGTGATTCCATGAAGATGGGTAACACTTTTTGGCCAAATTTGGCGATGAAAACCCGATTTTTTACTCATGTGCTAGATAGAAGCCCTCAAAACGCATATATGCCATGTGAATTTTGACTTGTAGTAAAAAAACAAATTGTAGAATATTATGTTGGATTCATAGTGATATTTTTTAAAAAATATTCCGATGTCATTTGATGTGTGAATTTTTGCATTTAATGAACTGTGTGACATTAAAAATTTGAAGAAGCTAATAAGTGGCTCGTGTCCACGTAGAGTAATTCAATCTTGCATTAATAATTTAAAATATATATATATATGAGCATGATCTAAATAAAATGCAGTGTGATGTGCATATTTTTTTGTTAATTTTTTTTGCATTATACAATTATTTATTATTTTTTGAAAGTGACCACATTCGATTTCAGCATCGTTTTAAACACATATTTTTCCACGTAAAGAAATTTTTTCTATTTTTTCAAAAATTGAAAAACCAAAGACACCCTTTTGAAGAGGACACGTTGATATGTGATGTGTGCATTTTAAAGAATTTTTTGGCTGTGTATTTTTAACTCTGCAGATTTTTCTTTGAGCTGCTTCGAAGTTGCAGTGTGGTTTTCTAAGTATAAGTTTTAGAAGTAATTAAAAAATAAATTTCATATGAATGCCAAAATGTGTGTATGATACCTCAATGGATAGAAGATTCATTGGTGAATTTATCGGTATCAACTCTGCTCAGTTATGTGCTAGGAATGGCAGGGTTTAAACCTCTGCAAGGCACAGAAAATTTTTCATTTGTTTGAATGTGGGCTAAGTCTATTTTCTTAAGCCCTCGACCGAGGTATTAGCTCGATTGAGGTCCCAGTCAATCTTAAGAGTTATAAAAATGGGTCCTGGAGTATTAGGAGTATTAGATATGATTAATCAAATGGGTCTCGGAGTATTTGTAGAAATGGTTCTTGGAGTATTAGGAGTTATAGATATGATTGATCAAATCTATGACTCCTATTACTCCTCAACCCATATCTATAGATCTACACATAAAATTTAGAGGAAGCAAAAGTAGTAACGTTTTTACATGTTTCTTTTTCAAGGTATCGGTGAATAATGTTTTTTCAATAATTTATTTATAATGGGCATTTATTTGTTTGTTTGAAGCAATTATAAATAATAAATAATTGTTTGAGATATTTACAAATGAAATATTTACATAATTTTGCATGATTATGTATTTATTTGATAATGTGAAAAATAAAAGGTGGAATTCTATTATTTATAAAATAAATGTTTTATGAATATGTTCTTTATAGTGCAAATCCTTATAGATAAATATTGATTTTTGAATTGCTTGATTAATATAAAAGGTAAACTATCGAGTTCACTAGTACATGTGATCAATTTTGCCACGGTAAAAACGTGGCAATATCCACGGAAAAGCGTGGATATTGCCACGTCTAAGTGTTTTTTTTCCCGTGGCAACTATTACGTCGCAATAGCGACGACCCGTTAATTGCGTGGCAAGAGCGATGGGAATACATCACAATTGCGACGGCCCTTCCCAGAATGAAAAAGACAAACCCCAATACCTGCGACGGTCCGACGTCGCTATATCGACGGAAAGACGTCGCTATATCGACGGCAAGACGTCGCAAAGTTCCACGGAAAGCCGTCGATATAGTGACACTATCTGTAGTTTTTAAAAAAAAAATATGGTCACAACCTATTGATGCTGACAGTCAGTGTTTTTCAGTCTATCTCCACATTCATAGAGTGGATTGAATGTGGATTGACTCACTAGTATGTAACCATTTATAAGGAGGTCTTCACTTCTCATTCATGCAATCAAAGACAGAGAACTCTCTTGATTTTATATTGATTTTCTTTACATTTTAGATTATCCATTTATCATAATAAAAACAAAGTCCCGTTCAAATATTTGCCTAAAACACTACGTTAACAAGACAATCAAACTAAGTTAACAAGACAGTCAAACTGAGGAGGGTGGTGTTCTTAAACCCTACATTTGCATGAACGCTCTAAAACAGTGGAGAAAAAATCACCATACCAGAGAAAGACCAAGATCTTTCACCTTATAACCTTGTCCAATAATCAATTAAAAAAATAAGTCTGGCTTTTACCATCCATGACCATGACAATTGTTGAATCTCTGCCTTAAAAATACTTTTTGGCCATTGCCAACCATATAAATTAGGAATGCCTAGTTCAGTTCTCTATTACAAAGGGGCAACGATATACAGCATATGCTGAGATTTATTTCCAATTCAGTAGTATGATTATTATAAATGGGGAAAATATATGCAGCATATGCAGAAATTTATTTTCAATTCAATCATACTGCAGAGAGGACTCTCAGATCATCCATTTTCAACAATATTCTGACCTGTCACATCTTCTCACCGAATGAAGTCCACCAGAAATGATAATCTGGCTCTTAAATTGCATCACAAAAACTCTGTTGTGAAACTCTGGGCATTTCCGCCAAAACTTATGGCTTTAAAATCATCCAATGCTTTCCTTTTCAATTAAGAATGTTCAAGAGAGATTTGAGCAAAAGCAACTCTCCATAAAATGTCTTACTTGGAAGCATTATTTGCTACTCTGTGGTCTGGTGATATGACTGTTCCTATTTCATGAACAGTACTTGCAAGTCATGTTGGAGGCCAGTAGCGAAGCACAGATCTCCCTAAAATGTTCTTCACAGGAAGTGGACCCTTGAAAAGCCAAGTAAAAATTAAATTTCAGATAAACCATATGAGTACCAAATATTGACTATGACGAAAAAGAAATAAAAAGGATGATCAATCTAATGAGAGAAATTTGAAGCCTCCTGATTTCCTTCTAATTTTTAGCACAAATCCATGTAATTTGACATAAGACGTGATAAAAATGATGAGATAGAAAACAATTTATAGAAATTGTAAATCCAATATAGGCAGAACACGTAAGAGTAGAGCAGTATCAGATGAAAAAATCAACAAATGAATGTATGTCTGATGAAAAAAAAGATAATTGAAACAAATAGTAACAGGAAACATTTCTCCTTCCAAGGCATAAACAGAACTAGGGCCATACAATATTCTCTTTAATTGATAGATGGTTGCAGCTTCAACTAAAGGTTTGAATTGTTCAATGCTTTTCTGGCCCATAGTTGCAAGACCAAACCATATTTGTAGGATTAGCTATTGCAACTAATTTTGGCAGATAGTGGAAAAGTTGAAATCCTTAAAAAAGACTTTAATAAAAAAGTAGTTATAGTTTGGCAATAGTAAATTGAAATAGTTTAACATGTTTTGTGCAGTGTCAGAAAGTATGCATTCACAGATGAAATCGTTCTAAAATGTATGTCACAAAATATCTTCCAGACAAAATTATGAGAAAATAAAAACTTAAACACTGAACAAATTGAAACACACAAAAGTAGGGAAGAAATTCATTAAATTTTCTCAGCAAACCAACAACCCCAAGAGATTAGGAAGAACAATAACAGAGATGCTAAAAAATGGGAAAATAATACAACTGAATAAAAAAAGCAATATTTAAATGATAGGTCCAATAGACTAGCTTGCTTGAATAAATATTCAAAGCCTCCAAAAATAGGGGGGAAATGGTATGAAACCCTACCAGACATGGGAGTCAAGTTCGATGGATAAGGCACGCCTCATAACAAGTTCATGTAACAGGTTAAAGCATGCTTTGTGAAAATGTTCAAGGAAGTGTTTTTCATAGGACATATCTCAAACACGAGCCCCCTCCATTCTTTCATCGACTGAAAGCTGTGGCTGTAGCATTCGTAAAAGAGCACTGACACGTTCTTCATTAAGTTGGTGATAAGCTTCTTTGAAAATAGAAGAATGCCAATCTGGAGAAAAAATGCACTCTTTAATAAAACTAAGCACTTCAACAGCTCCTTGTAAAGGAATATTACTGGAGTCAGAAAAACTATCATTTGCAGAGCAGGGCTGTTCATGTCCATCAGAGATGACTACTTGCCTTTCCAGCCATCTCTAAATTCCGTCCCTGAAACTCGACAATACATAGTTGAAAACTAAGTTAAAAATAATATTGGGAATAATTAGAGTTATACTCCTTTCCTTTTCACACAATAATTTATATTGACAAATTCCTGCCATGAAAACAAGCCATAAATGTGATAAATAAAGAACCCTCAACATAACATGGTCCACAAAAGAATACTCAACAAAACATATTAACTGTAAAAGGATTTCCAAGTCCAACTATAAATCCCAGAAATACAGATAAAGGCAGCACAAAAGTATATGGAAGAACAAAAACATAAACTTGTAGCACAAACTGGGGCAGCTGCATAGTTATAAGTTCCATAAGCTCCACTTGTAGGAATAGAATTTTGCTGTTGGTTTTGGTACGTACCGGAAGGACCAGAAATAGGTGGAGTAGACATAAGGCCATTAGACATTGGTGATGATGTAGGTGTTGATGGCCTTAGTCCTGTGGAAACTGGAGGAACCATGGTAGGTGGCCTTGGCAAACCATTTGACTGTGATACACCTGGTGGTGATGTAACTGCTGCACCAGGAGGTCTTAATGCCGGAGACATCCCCATAGATACACCATACCCTGTATAGATATTCCATAGATACTGTTATTAACTTATTGTGCATATATCCACCGAGACCTGACATTTATTCTACAAAAATGAAAATACTGCTGGGAACTAAAACATTTCTCCTCTTTCATAGAGCATTAAATGGTAGATATTTTATGCCATGTAAAATTGAAGAATCATAACACTAATGTCTCCTTTATTTTTTTTAAATTGCCAACTTGCCACCATCATGAAATACCTGGAGGAACGATTGTAGGTCGTGGTAGAACAGGTGGATGAACAGTAGGTAGCAATGGCTGTCCATTTGGTAGCTATGTAGATCCTGGTATAGGAAAATTTGGAGGTGGCAACATTGGAATACGAGGCCTCTGCATAGCAGCAAGATGCTGTTGAAAAGCAGAACCAACTTGTTGCTGAAAAGCCGCTGTCTGACCAAGATTTTCCTTGACCCTCTGATCTATCAATCTTTGAGTTTGCTTCTCTTCAAATTGTTGATAATATGCACAAACATTTGCCTTGAAAAACTGCACTGATATGAACCCACAAATTTTGGATCTGAACTGATAGCATTAATTCTATATATTGTAAAACTGAGTTTGCAAAGGGGTTCCGAATATGAGTTAATATAATTCATCAACATAGCTCAGAACAACTTGGTCTCTGCATTAGTACAATTGCTACCATCATTTGTAAAGTTGATCTGTGTGCTTGAGAGGATAAAAGGATTCTTGTGATACAATGACAAGGTTTTCCTATGTCTCAATGTGAATTTTATTGTCTACAAGGAATTATTTGCTGAGATTCTCCCACCAACACTATGATGTGGTGTACATCTACAATGTAGCAATGGCGGTCTTCTCACTTTTGGTGAAAGTTGAAACAGTTCACAGTGAAGTAGGAGTCTAGCTATGGAGTTGCTGCAACAATACTCCGAACATGTATTAACAAACATAAAGACAAATAGTCAAACAAGCCTCTTACCTTACTTGTAGTGTATAACTCTGAATTTCGATTCCGATATACAATCAAGGACAACTCAACAATGTGGTATTAATTACGTTACAAGAAGAAGAAGCATGAAATTGAGCAGCACTTCAGGAAGACCTTATCACATCTGCAAATGGCC
>LPNX010415727.1:0-10269 GCA_001517045.1 Pseudotsuga menziesii | reverse complement strand
TCCCATTCCCTCTTCCAGTCCATCTAATAGATGATGAGGCTGCAAAATCTTCTTTCCTTTTGCTACATATCTGCAACATTAAACAAAAAAACCATCCTTTAGAAGATCATGGGAGTATATGAACATCTTACCATGTCCTATATGTTATATAAACTGTAAATACCATAAGTTATTAATCCCTTATCTTTCATAAGTTCTCTTCTGGGCTATCAAAAGAAAATGCACCACACAATTCTTTTTTTAAGAATTGAGCTCCTCCAATAAGATCAAAGCACTGAGTTTTCTCTGACATGATTATATTCTGTGGTGAGTAACCGTGTTACCACTCACATTTTGCAAAGGTTATCATTCAGACATGAACTAGCTGTGTTGTGATAGAAGATCAATAATTTTTGGCCATCCAGGGGAGAGAAGTCTACAGGGAAGGACACTTTGACATTTGAAGATAAACTGTTGAAGGCATTCTCAAATGAAGTTGGAAGAATCGTGGTTGATATACTAATGCACTAATTTGATCAAATCAACTCAGGCAAATTCTAAATAAGTTCAGAAAGACCAAAAGGAATAAACAGGTAAGAACTAAAACTTCATATGCATACATACCATGTGAATTAAATCATCAGTGAGGTCCAATCTTACTTCATGATGATTAATGTTATCCTGGATTCTGTGATCTCCATCATTGTCATCTCCTGTATTCGGTGACTCCATAGGTTCTGAGGGCTGAAGTGCCCCAAGAGGTATGTTTTGAGATAATCCTTGTTCCAAGTTTGGAGATGAGTCATGTTCCAAGTTCAGAGATGAGTACTGTTCCATGGCACTGGAAGAACACGAGGTCACACGGTACATTTCCCTAAGCATAATAAATTTGTGTCAAATGCCTAGCAAAAAATAGATGCATACAAGGACAAAGACAATCTAAAATTTAACCATGATGCTCCAATGACAACTAAAACAATGGTTCGTATAAATACACATATCTCAATGTCCCAATCAAAGTTGCATTTGTCAATGATATATCAAAATTATCATGATAAATACAATAATTTCCAGCATAACAATTAACAATATCTCCTAGAAATAATCCTGACAACTTAAATTATCTCCATGTGCTTCCCATTGGGTCAATTTGGTGCTGCTCTAGGATATTGGAAAAAATCACTTTATCAAAACCTAATGAGAAAATTCATAGGATATAGAGAGCTGGTGCATCTTGCAACAAACCATCACACAATTCGCTATCAGTTTCATTTCTCTTCAATCCCCCCTCGATTGTAAGTTGGTGATGAAGAGATTGTTTACATCTGATGAGTGGGTTGCTATAGTATTTAGCAAGATTCCAGAAAGCAGGATATTGCTAAACAACTATACCAAGATTATTTCTGGGAAGGAGTCAAGGAGGTATGAAAAAATAGTGAACCTTTCATAAAGGTTCTTCGCTTGGTTGACAGCATTAAGCCCCATAATGGGCTACCTGTATGGGGGTCATGGATAGGATCCAAAAAGCTATACATTCTTAATATAAGGGCAAGGGAGAATGGGATAATTTATTTCTTTTATTTTTTTCCTTATTTTGTAATATTTGATGAAAAAACACCAGAATTATAAAAACTTGTCATTCAGGTTTTGAGACAGAGTCAGGCATTTATTGCAAACTTACAGTGGATGAAATAGTTGGAGAAGATGTGGACACAATTTGCTTGGATAACATTAACCCCATGGCTACGCTGGTTTTATTGTTGAGAAAGTGAAAGCTAGATATTCAGGGTGCTTAAATATCCAAGAAGTTTGTGCAAGTCTTCCATCCCTGTTTTTGAAAGTAAATTTCTTTTTGATAACAGGTGGTGGTGCTGCATTCGGTACTGAATGACCACCAAGAGGATCTGAAGCTCTGATTTTCAGATCTGAAGCTCATATTATTTGGAAAGCAAAGGTATAGTTTATATTACAACATAATGAAAATTAAATAACATACATACAGTAACATAGCTAAAAATATGTACGAGAAGGTTAGCAATGGAGTATATCCTAAACTCTTTGAGTAAATGAGAGTTAGAAGAAATCAAGAACATCTAGAAGAATTTATGGACATATGTGTATCTGAGTTGATGAGTTTGAGATCCATAGATGGTGGTGTTCTACCTTGCAAAAAGCCTACTCTGTTTTGGAACGGATTTTGTATGGAGATTGTTTCCACACAAAATATAAAACATTTTGGGTGCCTACACTTTTTTGAAAACAAGAGGAACAAGCCCACTTTGAGCTAGGGTTTCGGGTAAATCTGGTTTACCTAATGTGGCCATGTTCAGTAGCCACATCAACCCCCTGCATCATATGTAGATGCCATTTTTAGAAATAAACCAGATACAGATTTCAAAAAATCTGTAGCTCAAACACATTGTAGGCTGTAGCATATTTGCTCAATAGATCACAAGAAATCCCATCATTTATGAAGGAAACCTTCCCTGGTGGCCTTTTAGATCACAAGAAATGTGAAGAGACTTGAAACAAAATTGCAAGCATGGCATTAAGAAGTGATGATTTGTGTACTAGAATCTTGGACAACCATTAAGCTCAAAATTCTCAATCTTCTGGATAATAAAAGCCACAATATTATCTTTTTGAAAAAAAGCCTTTGCTTAGTTAGTCATTGGTGTGCAGAGAGTTGTCTACCAGTGTGATTGTAATAATTTCACACTATATTTCCAACTCACAACTATTGTCATCTGAGCATAAGAGACATGGAGAAGACCCAAAACCAGTGGGTGGTCATTCCTAATAAACCTTGCCATGGACATTGTCTACCTTCGATGAGTCCAAGAAAAAATGACTCCCTATACATATTTAGCCTTTGCTTAGTTAGTCATTGGTGTGTAGAGAGTTGTCTACTAGTGTGATTGTAATAATTTCACACTATATTCCCAACTCACAACTGTTGTCGTATGAGCATAAGAGACATGGAGAAGACCCAAAACCAGTGGGTGGTCATTCCTAATAAACCTTGCCATGGACATTGTCTACCTTCGATGAGTCCAAGAAAAAATGACTCTCTATACATATTTATGATCTGATAATGAAATAGAATTCAATTTGTGTTTCTTATAACCTCCATATCTGCATACATAAATGTACAAATATCTTTCTCCTATTTCAATCCAAATTCTATTCATATACTTTGAATTTCAAAACACAGGTAAGTCCTCTGCCTTCATCCATATTTGGAAAGCAGTCTTGTTCATTGTGGAAATCTGGAGAAATACTATACAGAAGTTGATCAGCAATACTCTTTTGATGTTATGGTACAGAGGCTAGTCCTCTCATTTTCGTAGATGATATATGATTGGCTATGAATACCATGAAATTTGAAGTTCATCTTATTTATTTTAGTAAGAGGATAGCTATCTAACATTATGGGGACTATGATTTCATGATCACTTTTTGTTAAGATGCACAGATGCATTTACTGAATGTAAATTTTCACTTTTTGTTGAGAGGAACATATGCATTTACTGAATGTAATTATTGGCATCTTAGTACTAGTCTAGTACTTAGATGAAAGCTGATTATGTGCTATGGTCAGATTTCAGCACAGAAATTTAAGATTGGAAGAGGTTCAGATGATTTCATGTGCAAATGGATATGGAAATTTGTACAGTGGAGGTGTCGGGTTTGTGTGAACATGGTCAAAATGATGACCACTGGCCTGCAACACTAGAAAAGTGAAAGGATTGACCAGATCAAAGTTACATTGAAGTTACAAATTCATGCCCGTGCATATCATGTAGGATGGTGGGAGCTAACGAAGGTCAATTTCCTTTAAACTAGAATTCTATTATCATCTTTATGGGCCCACTGGGGTACACCAAAAAACTTGGTGGAAAAAGAAGACAATTCTGATCTTTTGGATTATTATAAGAAATGGATCCCTCTGTGGGGTAAGATATTTACAATATACACAATTTCCAGGGAAGCCAGCAATTATGCCCTTTGAAGAGGACTTATGCAACAGCTTATTGATATATCTCTGAACCTCTGAAGTTGAACCACTGAATGCAAAATTATGTTCTGGATATTACGTAATAAGGTAGCCTACAAGATCATTATATGATGCGAAGGAACAACTCAACTGCCCAAATACAAAAATGTTAGTGGGAAATAAATTTATTATAAATAATGGGAAGGAAACACATCTGAATGGCTAGAGGAGACCAGGAGTGCCCTACAAAAGGGGCAATGCCAACAAAAAGAAATATGTTTAGTGTCTAAAGTATCATCTATTGATCTTTGCTTACTACGCTAGAAAGTGTTCACATAGGACAAAAATACACTTTAGTAGTAGACCCTAAAATTTAAAGCAGATAATGGTCTTGGCTGTTGGGATCATTCTATCATCACTATATATCTATAGATCTAAAGTCTAGAAAATTTATCAAGTAATAATGCCAAAGGAAAGTCCTAGACTCCTAGTCTAGTCCAATGTATGGTGGCATCCTAAAAAAATCCCATTATCTCTTATTTATGATGAAGATGGTTGTTTCAGGTAAACAACCTGACTACATTACTGTTTTGAAAAGGAATCTGCCTAGTTGACAATACTACCTAGGTTGATGAATTTCCACAGAAAAAAAAGTATAGTTCAACTATCAGAACAAAACATGACAAAACCTATGGGATTGCCTGTTTAAATCAACACACAATACAAGAACATTTCCTCACAAGATTCACAGATGAGAAGAGATCTACCTTGGCAGCATCTTCTGGATTATTTTTCACTGGTGCATAAGCAAGCCATGTATCCATTACCTACATATGAAAATCATAAACAGTCATTCCCAATTCTATTAAGTCCAAAACAATAGGTAGGTAAATAATTAAACGTTAGATTTAAATCATTATATTGTTTATAAACCATCTTCTTCAACAGGTAAACTCCAATAAGAGAGTTCACCATGGTATGACATTTTTTTTCTGAGCACAAGGAATTCATGTCTTTTTATTCTCTGTTGATAACTTCTAGATGACCTTGTATATAGCAGTTAGAAGGTTGTAGTTAATTCTAGTCACAAACACAAAAAGGTTGCAAACTATAGCAACGGCTTGCTTATACTGATGATGCTCTTGTTCTTGTAGCTCGCATTCTTATTATAAGGACATCCATAGGGTCCAGTTTGGGAGATGACTCCTTAAGACTCAAAATCTGCAAAGGCTACGCTGGTTTTATTGTTGAGAAAGTGAAAGCTACATATTCAGGGTGCTTAAATATCCAAGAAGTTTGTGCAAGTATTCCATCCCTATTTCATTTGGAAGTTCTTCTCATGGCTTTTCATTCTTCAAATGCATTTGAAAAATCAAAATTGCAGAGAATATTTTTTCTACCCTCAGCAATGTAAGTTGTCCTCTAGTGGAACTTAACAGCACACAATTGGTTTGCTGGTCTTTGCTAATTTCAAGACTGATGTTGATTCTTCGGCACATGATTCC
Source organism: Pseudotsuga menziesii (assembly GCA_001517045.1). NCBI lineage: Eukaryota > Viridiplantae > Streptophyta > Pinopsida > Pinales > Pinaceae > Pseudotsuga > Pseudotsuga menziesii. Next base: position 4,788 of record LPNX010415727.1, on the reverse strand, counting down.
CAAGAGTTGACAAGGATTTATTAATGTTGGAAGCTTCTTTCAGACGATCGCCTTCTACACCAGAGCTTTTCTGCCTATTTTAAAGTTAACAAAGAACGATCAGCTAACAGTCTGGAAAATGGTTCTGTAAAACTTTAAAAAGCTATGGCTTTAACAAAATGCAGGTTTTAAGATACCTCTCTGAACCAGCTAGTGCCAATAGATTAAGCCTTCCATAATGAATGTTGGCCATGGAGTCCTTTTCCCATTAGCTCTCAATTACACAGGTAAAAACATTATGTGATCTACTACTCTCGTGATTCATATTGGTCGTTGCAACTCTTCTGTTTGTAGCTCCCTTGATAATCACAAGAACCATGACAATTTTAAGTTAAATGCAAATAATTGGCTTAAATTTGAACTAATCAAATTGAACATAAAGAGACTTGTCTTGTAAAGTACCAGAAGCAAAAGTTGAACAACATCATGCACATTTGTCACTTCAATCTCTGTAAGGTTTTCAACATATACACCCTTTCTAACATCTTCTCTCAATTGCACAAAAAACAATATACCTTGAAAATTAGAAGCTTAACTGATGAAATGTTGCTGCATGTGCTAGTCACTACAAACGCAAATAATAGACAAGAAGAAACCAACATGATTGAATGAAACAAAGAATGATTGTTTTTACTTCTAAATTAGTAGAGGAAGGCTCCAATAAATCTGTAATCTGCTCATTATAAATCTCAAGGAAGGAGCATTTGCAGACATATTTCAGCTGCTCGTGTTTATGGCTTTCCTCGTCCTGTTCCCACAAGTGAGAGAATTGAGCTCCAAACATTCTCACCACCAGCAAAAGAAACAGTAGATAAAAACTAAAAACATGATAGATTACCACTTTGATTCTTGCAAATAAGTATTCAAAAATACGAGGAGTCATTCCACGGTTCGCACTAGGTCGCCTATCCAATTCATCAATGTCACCAAGCATTGTATGTGTTTTTCCACTCCCAGTCTACATGGCATTGTTCATAAATTAGAATCAATTATTTTACATACCATGCACTAGTAAATTGTAATTTGAACTTCTGCAGTTTGTGACAGTCTTGTGAAAGTTGTGTTCCCACATCTCAACAATGACAGGGAGAAATGTATGTCATACAAATAGCTAATATATATAAACCTACCTGAACATAAGCAAACATACAACTATTATAACCTGACATGCAATTTTCCACCATTGGCAAGCCTGCCACTTTGAATAGCATTTCCTGCAGTCCAAAAATGATTCCAAAAAGATTCACCTTTAGAAGCAATTCAAAATAAGATTCACCTACATTATATTATCCATAATGTCAATATGTGCACCTGTGTAATAGTCTCACAGGAAAAATGATCAAATTTAAAACGTGTTTCAGGGGGACCAAGCCATGTAACAGTATTTGCACTCTCCTGCTTCAAACACCTATTGTACCCTTGAGAAGCTACCTCTGCACTGTTTAGAGGGAGTATTCGGACTAAAACCTGTGTAATGCAAAAAATAATTATAATCACCAAAACCTACCATCTAGCAAAAAATTGCAATCCCAAGAAAATTCAGTTAATGTAGCTCAACTACTCCACTTCAACAAATAAAGACTATTTCCCTTGCCAAGAGGGCATTGGTTCAATGGTGAGCTTGACAAAGAATTACACCGTCCAACAACAAGGTTTCGTTCTTTTTGTGCTCTGCCCCCCCTGAATGGAATCAGTTTCAAGGGGATGAGACCAGATGTAAGTCGCAGCCGATTTTGGTAGAACACCTACTCCTTAGACCTGCACCTAATCCCAAGGAAATCCACTCTCTATAGTGCAGCCCCTCAAGGGATGTTTCTCAAGCCACTTTCAAAAAAGATATTTAAAAAAAAGGAGAATATTTCACACCTGTACATTGTGATCCATCCAAAATGCAGGGTCTTCATTGGGCTCAAAATGTGGCACTTCAAGAGTATTTACCACTATAGGTGGTGTTGATGCCATTGCAAGATTTTTAGAATTATGACCAGTTCGTACAATTGAACCTTGAGAACCAGGAATGCGAAAACTATTCATGGCTGTAACAGCAGAAACTACATTGTTCATTGTCCTTGGGACACTTTTGGTCGGTGTGCTGCTATTGGAGCTACTTTCTGACTGGTTGGAAGAAGCCTTCCCTCTGGTTCTTACAGGTTGAGGAGTTCCATAATTTGAACCTCCATTTCCAACCCCAATCCCTCTGTTAATCTGTTGTGTATTTCCATTGGCATGGTGTGTTTCACTTGCAACTGTATAGTTTAATGACCGAGGAGTAAAACTTGTGTCCCCAGTGCTTTCACTGTGATTTTCCCATACAATTGGAGAGCGGTTCCCTCTTGTAGTGTTAGTCTCTATGGAAGAAATGTCATTTTTCTGTGACCAGCCAAACCTGTTTCTGTTAAGAATGCTTACAACTCATCCAGGAACAGCCCCATGTCTTTCTGGTGTTGTGCCAGACGGCATTTCTGAATTATCAGCCTTCGAAAATCCCTTTCCTTTGGGTTTGGCTGGAGTTGGATCAGATCTTCGAGAACCAGAGGAATTTTCTGCAGGAATGGTAGCTAGTTTCTGTGATGGTTCAGAAATTGGGCAAAGGGGAGCCCTCATAGAACCAGCCATTGTTGTTGAAGGAAAGGAAGAATTAGTTGGATTCTCTGAGGAGTTATCAGCATCTCCCTGTGTGACAATTTTCTGAGAATTTCGCCTGAATATTCGCAGTGAAGACATTTCGCGTAACATGCTGTTTTTCAACCACAGAGTCAGCAATTTGAGATAGTACAAGGATTTATTTCAATGTGCTTGGGATATCTAATGCTAAACAGTTCTTCATCAGCATAAAAAATCCAATGCAAACAACAGTCTTAGATATTTCTTATAACCATTCAAACCCAAGATAATGAATTTCAAAACTAATAGAATTTGCAATTTTTATAACACAAAATTGTTAAAACATTGCCAGAGTAGAGAAGCATAGTTGTTTGCTAAACTCGGGCCATCCCTGAAATAAACCCTTTTAACAAAAGGTTCCTCTCGACTTAAAGATCGTCCCTGTAAGGTTCCGATCAACCCTGAAAAAATTCAAGGCCTAGTGGAGAGAATTTACAATAAGTTAAGCCTTTTAGCAGTTCAAAGTTTAAACATACTTCAACTTCAAAATGTATCCCTTATGATGCCCTACAGATGCATGACAATAGACTTGATGGGTTCTAAAGTCCTAGCAGTGGACTTCTGGAATTGACAAATAGATGGTTTGTTACAGAGGAGTTTTCTTGAAAATCAAACATAACATGTTTAGAAGTATGGGAAAGAACAAGGTTTCCACCACGTGAGCAGGTGGGTACAAAGAATCAAAATCTTACAAGGGCCACGTTTTCAGAGGGTACCAAAACTACAAAACACTGTCCATCCCAACAAAACCTGTTTTCAATAGGTGGGCAGACGTTCAAATATCGTAAAGGGCCCATTGCGCAGAAGTTCATTCACAGGGTAGGTTGGTCAGAGTTCAAATCCCGTAAGGGCGACGTAGCGAACCCAAATATTGCTTGTGTAAGACTTCAAATCTCAGGTGGGACATACATCGAAAACATATAAGCATTTAAGCTTAAACCTAACCTAGCAATGACCATAAAGATATTCCCCTGTAGATTGCTGGCAAGAAACCACCACCACCAACTGCCGTGAGCTATTGAATCCATCTTGCTTCTGCATTAAACACCAAAAAATTCATTGGGATCAGTGTTTTTATCTCACATATCCTGCTCCCCCTATTACATAAGCTTGAAAATCCAATTTCTGTGGCAAAAATTCATGGCAACTTGAATATATATCAATGAAGAATCCAAGAAGATGATAATGTCGATGACAAGGGCTATTCTTGGCCGTCTCTATATTGACGCCTTCACCATTTTATAAGTCAACAAAAACAATGCCATCGCTATAGCGACGGTATGGCGTGGATACAGTGATGAAAGTCGGGGCTTATTAAAAAAAATTGTAAAAATGCATAATTTACCCTTTAATGTGGAAACCTAACGTGGCAAAATTGATCACATGTACTAGTGATTCAATTATTTAGAAATAATTATTGGTGAATTTGTTGTGTTTATGTTTCAAATTTTTATCATTTTATTATACTTACCAACTTAATATAGATTATTATTCTTATCCTTTATTATATAAGTGGCACCCATAGCTCTACTTTAACACTACATAATATAAATAGTGTTAATGCCACCATTTTTACTCCACATATAAGTGGTGTTAGTATCACCACTCTAACACCACACGATATAAATGATATTTGTGATACTAGTATATGGACATTCTAGTTGTTTTGTCTAATAACACTCATGCACTTGCTTCCATCAGGTTACTTTATGGTCTCGCTCAATGTTTGCTCTCCCTTAGCAATAGTAGTTGCCAATAATGCTTCACTTTAGTTTAAAATGAATTACTCATTTTCCATGACACTTTTTTAGATTTGATGCAACCATTTTATGTTTGATTTTATTGTATCAGACAAGTGTACTACCATAAATTATTTTATGGCAGTTATTCAGTCTAAATTCAAAATTAACAATTATATATATATCAAAAATATGTGAAGCTTATGCATGATGCATGGATAAATAATAGTTGATAAATAAATTTTAGTTGATAAATAAATAATAAAAAGTTTGTGACATATACCCATTTAATTAAAAATTGAGTTTAATTAAAAATAACACTTAATACCCAATCCAATAAATGTAC
>LPNX010415709.1:76879-88330 GCA_001517045.1 Pseudotsuga menziesii | reverse complement strand
CATTTGGTATATTAAATTGTTTTATAAATATGAATAGATTGGAAATGATTAAAATGTAGCAAGCTGGAAAATTTTTATACATATTTATTGTTTAAATAAATAGTGATATTAATGTTATGAAAAATAGTTTAAGACATCAAATTTTTAATACTCCAATGGAATTATAAATAAGATTATAAATCATACTTTATTTAATTAGAAGTTGTTATTTGAGTTTATTGAAAGTGACGTAAAGTCCAATAAAATAGGTTATGATATAGTTAATGAGTCGATGAAATGGATACCCTCACAATTTACACTTTTTATTATAGACTATAAATTTATGACTAGTGACATTTTGTTAGAATTATAATTATAGGCATTTATAGTTAAAACTTAGGGGTCATGATAGTGTTGAAGTAATTTATGTGATATAAAGGTAAAATGTTATTAATAATTATATATGCATTAATGTTCAAAAGGAATAATGTGTGTTTAAAAGGGATGATATGTGGTTTGATTAAACTGATATAGTTAAGGTTGTGACATAAAAGAAGTAGTATGTGTGTATATATTTATTGTATTCTTATGGTGACTTATAAAGTAGTTGAATTATTAGGGAAATATAATTAGTGACTACCAAGATTGAATGACAAAATGTGTTGATTCTAGACATATGGCTCTAAAATAAATTTTCCTTCCAAATGATTGGTTTTACATCTAGAGAACCCATAAATAAATTTGATATGCTTATGACTATTAGAACCATGTCTAAGGTATTATCTTTAAATAATAGGGATCTATAAATAAATATATATTGTCTAATTTTCAATAATGAGGTGATTATTATGGCTAGATGTGTTGTTATCACTATAATTAAGAATGCACGGATTGTAACATACTCATACAACTATCCGTAGATATTTGGGGTACGTTGTGGAAAAATTAAACTTATATCTTTTGGGTACACCAGTTTAGTTAATCCCATTGAATAATGAGCATAACCAATCCCAAGAACTACTATATTAAAAATACAACCATTCCCAAAATACATATTATATATCTTTTTAATTTTTCCAATATGATCCTTAATTAATAGTGTAATGTCCCTCTTATACACCCCAAGAAATTCGGGTTTTCTGAATCTAAGATGTACTCATTCTTCTGGTGAGGAGCTCAAGGCCAAGGCCCCGCTAGAAGAAAAATGATAAAATTAATATGGTCTAACTTCCTAGTTGTAGGCTTAGGACGTGGACACAGTTTCATGACGGGAAACATAAAGAATAAAAGAAAAATTTATTGAGTAGGAGAAAAGGAAAATGGTTACGGAACCATTTCCTTAATGCCTTGGTATCACGGACACACTTAAGCAAGGAGGTTCTAAGGGTGACTTGTGGGGACTCGACTTCGCAATAATTATGCTATCTAAGAAAATGATGGCAATAGAATTTTAAGTACTTGTGACCTCGACTAAAGGGGAAACAAGCTAAGGACGATTTTTGTTGAGGGATGATATGACACCAAAGAAAGATATCATCACAAGCGCACCCTCAATAAAATTCAAATGGTGATATACCGTTTGCTTGAACTAACGCACAGTAACCTATTTTGCTGTTACTAAATCCTTAGTTCACCTAAGACACTATATGACATCTATATGTTTATACATATATAGAAATACTTATAACTACAACTATTCTTGTAGTAACCCTAAAAGCATAGACTATTACGTATCAAAGCGAAAGCAAGAAGGGGCTGGTGTTCTTTATGAAGAAGTCGTGTTTCCTTCGAAAATTGTAGATTACTCATTTATGAGTAGGAACTTAGCAACCAGCTGAATTAAGGAATGTTTCCTGAGATTATGCTGGGGTCTTTACTATTCGGTTGGGGCTTTCCAAAATTACCCAGCGATATAGGAGGAGCACATCAGTAACTGATGCCAGCTTTTTAGCCTTTTAATGGGGGGAAAAAACATCCCAACCAGGAAGAAAAATCCACCCCATACTATAAATATGAGGCTAGCTCAAGACTGAGGGGGGATGGAGCATCATTTGTTGAGCTGTAGGGAATGGACAGTTTCGCTAGGGAGACAACTATGGGGTCGAAGGGGTGACAGCACAAACACTCATCGCGAGTTGGATAAGAAATAAATCAAGAGATAGAAGGAACAATATCCCAGCACTTAACGCCAGGGAACAAATCCTTCAGACACCTGCACGGATGCAGATCATGGGAATCGCTTTCCGCTTTACTGCTTTCTATCACGCAGAACGTAGGAGCTCCTCGGTCTAGAAGACAGAACTGGAGGGTCCATTTTCACCAATCGCGTGACTTCAGAAATCTGAATTGGAAGATTAGGTACGAATTTCCACCTTTTATTGTATTCGAGTCACTGGAATCTCCTTATCTGCGTTTCCTATCTTGAAAGGGTCGTTTCCTTGTCGGCAGTTTAGGATCTACAAACTCAGGATGTTTTAGATAAAATCAAGATCGGATATGAGGGTAGGACAGTTAATGTTTTGTCCCTGTAGGTGTCAGTCCAAAGTAATTATTTGCTAGACTCAACCTGCCTACGACGTGATCCTTCGATGTTCTACCTCCGTGAGGTTAAAAAAATATTTGATCGGGTAAGATCCCTCGACATCAAAATAAAACCTATGGTTCTTGTTTTTAGCTGCAGTAGGCGTGAAGGTTGTTTGCGTCTCGACTTAACCTCATTACTGAAAAAAAACTAACTTAGGTTTCACTCATAAGCTATTTGCTGTAGGACTGGTCATACTTGGTTGGATTAATCCTTTAGTAAGGATTCCGAAAGGTACAATGTTTTGGACCTGTCATCAGGTTCCATATCTCAGGTTTAAGTTAAAACCGCGTTAGCATTTTTATTTTGCCTTACGGTGCATCTTGACGTGTTGAACTCACATCTAGCGCCCCATGTTTGTATTTCTTTTCATCTATGGATCTAGAACCCAGAATAGATGCGATTACCTTCCTGCTTTCCTTGCTGTGCATTTTAGTATGGTGCCCTTACATCTAGCATTCCCAGTGGTAATTGATTGTGATGACAGATCCATATCCAACATAGTTGATTTTTACCCTTGAAACGCTTTCAACTGTGTGCTCCTTTGGGTGCTTTTGGATATAGCATTTCCACTTCTCTTTTTGGATATCATTACATAGCTTGCATCAAGGTTACAGGTATGCATTTCCTCTAGCCATGATTCGGAGCTGTCTTTAGAAACTCAGACTTCGAGTTTGTACAGAAACTCAGAATTCGATTTTTGTTTAGGATAACCACAGCATGTGTTTCCATCACTTACGTTTGGATCCGTGAGATTTGGATTTTGGTTATATATCTGTGTGTACTAAGTAAGGAAAACCTTCTGTTTTATAGATATGAGTCTGTTGAAGGAAATAGGATTCCTTATGGTTTAGATCATAGTAATATATTGTGAGTGAATAAGGAGTAACTCAGTCCCCTGTATTCATGCTAGTTGGGGTGGCCTTAAAATCTTCACATGAAACCATCTTGTCAAAATGATTGGACTTGGTTGAAAGCCCTTATATCCAAAGGGGGGAATAAAAGGGTGGGCCTTTCAATAAGGCTATTTTAGAACATTTCTTTTGTCCTTTATGATTGTGGAAATGACGCAGAGCTGGAAATGCGGTCTTGTAATCTTTAGTTGAATAAGTTAATGGAATGATTGCAGTTTGGTGGACGTAACCCCAGGTTAGGGGTGAACCACGTACATTGTTGTCTCTGTGTGATTGTATCTTGTGTCATTCAGTTCTGAGTTTTACTGATTTGCATATGATTCTTTTAAAATATCTCATATATGCTGCAATTAATGATGTTAAGAAAATATTATTTATGCATTGATCTATCTTTATAAGCTAGTTTGCAACATGATGGATGCTCGAATGTACAGTCCTCGAGAATTGCATAAACTACCAATTATTACAATGTGTATGTCTATTCCTTCTATGTTTTGAATTGAAGTTTTATCTTGGAAAACACATAAATTGCAATGCCCTATATGTTGAGTTGCAAAGGGGGAAAGTGTTACTTAATTGTTACTTTACTGAAAACAAGTAGGATTTAAGGTACTTGAAAAATAGAAACCACCTTATCAGTTCATAATTACAAATAAACCTCGGGTTGGGTTTTAATATGCATTCCTAATGAAGTGTCTTCAGTAATTTCATATCTTAATCGATGGTAGGAGTGCATGGATAGAGTTTAAACTTAATGTTCTGATGAAGGGTTTTCAAGTGGCTATTCATCACCTACCAGTCCTAAGGATATTTATTCATAGCATAAGTAGTTGTTCAAATCAAGTTGCTTGGTTTACTCTGGATATGTCTTAGTAAGGTTAATAATAATATTGGAATATTGAGGACCTTCAATAATTACATTAACAAAACTGTTATATTGTGGATCAAATATCTGTAAAGAACATGCTATGGATGGGAATTGGAGTGCTAAGTCTCACCTTTCAATAGTTAGTGATAACTAATGAATAATCAATCAGAAGACCACCTCTCTAATATAAAAGAAAAGAATTCTATAACTCCGCACTAAAAAGATAAGAATTTCTTATGAAGATTTGTTTCGAAACAATAATAACCTAGAGACCTGCAGTTTAGTTAAGAGGATTCAGGTCTTGGATTTCATCTTAAATGGATATGATTAGGTTGTATAAATTTCTTAAGTTTGTTTTGACAGCACAAAATCTTGAATGGATCTTAAGGGGGGGGGGGGGCGCTATTATAGGATACATGGTGGCTAAGGATTTGCCAATAAACAAAATTAATCCTCTAAGAGAGATCCATGTTGTTCGTCAAAGCTTAATATAGATGAAAATGTGGTTAATTTGAACATTGGATTATGTATTAAATCATAAGCTGATTTCTACACCAGTACTCTGCTATTGTGGGAGCCACTTAATCATGTGAATACCAGAAAGCATAATGATCTTGGTTAGTTTATGTTATCTCAGTGACCTCGATGAAACTTGTATGGTTGGTTCTGTCGAGGATGATGGTTGTACATGGTTGAATGATTGATTTTTGCAATGCATGTAGTTTGGACATTCTCGAATTTGATTGTACATGTTTTCCATTGAAATGCCATGTAATATTGGTCACTGACATGACTAACAATTGTTGTAGTAACAGCCAAAGTTCAAATTTTGACACCCTTTTTCACCCATGATGGCTTTGAGGTATGAGGGGTACGTTACATATGGTATCAGAGCTAAGGCCGAAACGCTCGGGCCTATTGGGCTTAAAATGCTGCCGCATATTTCATTTTAGCTAATGATTGAGTTTTGCTAGTGCTAACAGAAATATCAAGAGGTCCACATTGTTCAGCCAATCCAGGTACCTTGAGTTGTACCCAATGAAAATGTTTATTGACCTTGTAGTTGTGCAGGAGAAGGAGGGACCTCTCCTCAGATCATAAAAGATGGTAATTATTTCTTTTGCACTTCTAGGATGAGCCGACCACAATGAATACATAGGTATTTGGTTAATTTATCAAATATTCTTTCGAAAGGAAGTGTGAATGGTTAATATGATTGTTTTGTCTTTTTAACTGCACAATAAAATTATTGGTAAGATATAAGAGTTGCCATTGACAAACTGCTTGTCGGTAAAGGTATCTTCTGAAAATGGGGATTTAAATTGTTGCTAATGACATGATGTATGTGGATTGTAATATAGAATGATTAGTGTTGTTTAGAAAGTAACATTAAAGGGGTTTCCTAATACCTAAAGACCTAATGAGTCACATTTCGCTACTGTCCTGTAATTGCAATCTAGATAAATAATTTGTTGAACAACCAAATGCAAGTATCATGGCCTAGGATACTAACATAATCATTGGTTACTCGATCTACTCATCATGGTTTGATGACAACCATGGCATACATCTTAAACTAGGTTTATCTTACCTTAAAATGTTTTTATTTTTGTAACCTCTCGGGCATTAACACTATTGAAGAATTGTTTTGCTATCTAAATGATCGAGGGTATAAATCTTAAAAAGTGAATGTGGTCGGTCCTCCAGCAATGTTGCACTTAACACTAGTACCTTTTGCTTCAAATCTGTGTTCATTGTCTATTGTAATCTGGTTGATAACATTGACGACAAACTTTGATTATGTTGGATTGCCGACGCTAACCTTTTGGTTGGATATTCGAATGAAATCCTTATTTGGCTTCCAAATTAAATCGTTTACATAGGCATCAATTCTGAATATGTTGTTGTGGGTGATTGCTGAATATTATACTAATTGAAATCTGATTATTGATGGATTTCCTTTGACTCTTATCGATTTGAATATTAAGGATCTGGTTTAATGCTTAAAGAATGCTTGACACATTTCTTCACCTGGTAGTAAAATGGAGGATCGAAAGTTGATAATGATTTTTATGGTAATAAATCTAGTAATAGAGGTATTGAAGTTTTGTGTTCTAAAACCTATTGCTTGTTCACTAAAGTGACAAATATAAATGCAAGTCCCACAGTATCTCTTTTGAATCCTAACACTGTTGGATTGAGCATTGAAAATTCTTGAAGAGACATATTGACGAATGTGCTTTTGATCTATGTCGATCTTGGTAGGGATATTTTGGATATTAGTAAATGATGTGGTGTTTATGTGTAGTTACAAGTACCAGCTTCATAATTAAGAAAATGAATTCTTAGAGTCATGCTCTTATTAGTGAACATTCTGGAATTGGTTCCTTATTGCTTGGATTGAGTCTTGATCTTGAACTATCTTATGTTTTGATTTGCCCATGGCTGGTGTTTTTTTTATTTTTATTTTGGGCATTGATATGCTAATAGACCATTTTATTCCTATCATGTGTCTATTTGTAGATTCTAGCAAGAACCCTAGAATTGAATTCTAGCACTAGATTAAATGATCTTGTTGGTAGTCTTGTGAATGAAACCATCAAGAATTTGGGAACATTGTTGTTGCTTGGGTGATGTTAAGATGGGCATCTTAAGAGCTGATATGGATTTGATATTGATTAATAAATTGATGAATGCTCTATAATGTGATATGCTAACATGGCAGGATAGGCCAGGAACATTAACTATTGGAGCCAACCATTAGGAAATAGTTGTTGCCATAGATAAGGAGGTTAATTATGGGTATTGTTTTACTTAATATAATTGCTGAACCTCGAGTGTTTTTATAAACAAAGGCTAACTGTTGATGATGTTGTTGGCATACTGACATTACAGGCTTCACCAAGATTATGACCATTGCTACATCGAAGTACATTATGGTATATAAACCTGCCTGTGTATGTAAGTTATGCTCATTTACTCACAAAAGGAGTAAGGAGTAATTCTCTTGTTTTGTTTACAAGTATGTGTAGCTTGTGAATGACTATTAAAAATTGATACAAATTATGATAATTGATTATTGAAATTTTGTCTTGTCAATGAATGCTTTGACTCCCTGTGTAGTTGATTCATGAACTTATACAATGACAATAAAGTCATGAAAGCACCCGAGAGTGCACGTTGCAATAATCAAAGTTAAAATTTGTACAAATGTGAACAAGGAAAATTTACATGCTGCGTGAGCACAGTGGTGTTAGGCAAGTAATTGCTGCGTGAGCACACTGGTGTTAGGCATACATGTTGCAGGAGCACAGTGGCGTTAGGAAAGTGATTGCCGCATGAGCACACTGGTGTTAGGCATACATGCTGTAGGAGTACAATGGTGTTAGGCAAGCGATTGCCGCGTGAGCACATTGGTGTTAGGCATGGGGTGTGGCAAAGGACCTAGGCAAAATTTGGACATCTGGAAAGACAGGATGTTGTTTGATGTCACTGAGGAGAGTAACCTCAGAATTATTGTAATTCCACACCAGAAAAGGAAAAAGAAACTCAAGGGAGTTTGGAAAAACATAATGAGCATAAAAACATGTTAAATTACCTTTCCAAAAAGACTGTTATAGTGATTAAGGTGAGAAATGGTTCCTCAGGTAGAGGACGACCTGATTGACCAAATGTTGGAGATAAAGCCATTGAAAAAGGGTAGTAACCATGTTTTATTTGCATTATGAAAATGATTGGAACACCAAGAAATTGCATGTTATTACAATGCAAAAGAATCTATGGCATATGTTTAATTGAATTACAATTTTGAACATGAATTGCTGAGAAGATTTTTTGGCTAGACTTGAACCTTGTGTAGGTAATTGTAGGTCTTGAATGATGGGGACTTGAGAAGTACCAAAGGATCTCCAGGGTTCAGAATGAAGAGATGAAAAGAAGAAAAGGTGACTCAGGATACGAGGGAAATGGTCGAGGGACAAGAACACCGAGGACGGTGTTAATTTTAGGGGGGAAGGATGTAATGTCCCTCTTATACACGCCAAGAAATTCAGGTTTTCTGAATGTAAGATGTACTCATTCTTCTGGTGAGGATGTCAAGGCCAAGGCCCCGCCAGAAGAAAAATGATAAAATTAATATGGTCTAACTTCCTAGTTGTAGGCTTAGGACGTGGACACCGTTTCATGACGGGAAACATAAAGAATAAAAGAAATTTTTATTGAGTAGGAGAAAAGGCAAATGGTTACGGAACCATTTTCTTTAATGCCTTGGTATCACGGACACACTTAAGCAAGGAGGTTCTAAGGGTGACTTGTGGGGACTCGACTTCGCAATAATTATGCTATCTAAGAAAATGATGGCAATACAATTTTAAGTACTTGTGACCTTGACTAAAGGGGAAACAAGTAAGGACGATTTTTGTTGAGGGATGATATGACACCAAAGAAAGATATCATCACAAGCGCACCCCCGATAAAGTTCAAATGGTGATATACCGTTTGCTTGAACTAACGCACAGTAACCTATTTTGCTGTTACTAAATCCTTAGTTCACCTAAGACACTATATGACATCTATATGTTTATACATATATAGAAATACTTATAACTACAACTATTCTTTTAGTAACCCTAAAAGCATAGACTATTACGTATCAAAGCGAAAGCAAGAAGGGGCTGGTGTTCTTTATGAAGAAGTCGTGTTTCCTTCGAAAATTGTAGATTACTCATTTATGAGTAAGAACTGAGCAACCAGCTGAATTAAGGAATGTTTCCTGAGATTATGCTGGGGTCTTTACTATTCGGTTGGGGCTTTCCAAAATTACCCAGCGATATAGGAGGAGCACATCAGTAACTGATGCCATCTTTTTAGCCTTTTAATGGGGGGAAAAAACATCCCAACCAGGAAGAAAAATACACCCCATACTATAAATATGAGGCTAGCTCAAGACTGAGGGGGGATGGAGCATCATTTGTTGAGCTGTAGGGAATGGACAGTTTCGCTAGGGAGACAACTATGGGGTCGAAGGGGTGACAGCACAAACACTCATCGCGAGTTGGATGAGAAATAAATCAAGAGATAGAAGGAACAATATCCCAGCACTTAACACGGGGGAACAAATCCTTCAGACACCTACACGGATGCAGATCATGGGAATCGCTTTGCGCTTTACTGCTTTCTATCAGGCAGAACGTAGGAGCTCCTCGGTCTAGAATACGGAACTGGAGGGTCCATTTTCACCGATCGCATGACTTCAGAAATCTGAATTGGAAGATTAGGTACGAATTTCCACCTTTTATTGTATTCGAGTCACTGGAATCTCCTTGTCTGTATTTCTTATCTTGAAAGGGTCGTTTCCTTGTCGGGAGTTTAGGATCTACAAACTCAGGATGTTTTAGATAAAAGCAAGATCGGATATGAGGGTAGGACAGTTAATGTTTTGTCCATGTAGGTGTCAGTCCAAAGTAATTATTTGCTAGACTCAACCTGCCTACGACGTGATCCTTCGATGTTCTACCTCCGTGAGGTTAAAAAAATATTTGATCGGGTAAGATCCCTCGACATCAGAATAAAACCTATGGTTCTTGTTTTTAGTTGCAGCAGGCGTGAAGGTTGTTTGCGTCTCGACTTAACCTCATTACTGAAAAAAAACTAACTTAGGTTTCACTCATAAGCTATTTGCTGTAGGACTGGTCATACTTGGTTCGATTAATCCTTTAGTAAGGATTCCAAAAGGTACAATGTTTTGGACCTGTCATCAGGTTCCATATCTCAGGTTTAAGTTAAAACCGCGTTAGCATTTTTATTTTGCCTTACGGTGCATCTTGACGTGTTGAACTCACATCTAGCGCCCCATGTTTGTATTTCTTTTCATCTATGGATCTAGAACCCAGAATAGATGTGATTACCTTGCTGCTTTCCTTGCTGTGCATTTTAGTATGGTGCCCTTACATCTAGCATTCCTAGTGGTAATTAATTGTGATGACAGATCCAGATCCAACATAGTTGATTTTTACCCTTGAAACGCTTTCCACTGTGTGCTCCTTTGGGTGCTTTTGGATCTAGCATTTCCACTTCTCTTTTTGGATATCATTACATAGCTTGCATCGAGGTTACAGGTATGCATTTCCTCTAGCCATGATTCGGAGCTGTCTTTAGAAACTCAGACTTCGAGTTTGTACAGAAACTCAGAATTCGATTTTTGTTTAGGATAACCACGGCATGTGTTTCCATCACTTACGTTTGGATCCGTGAGATTTGGATTTTGGTTATATATCTGTGTGTACTAAGTAAGGAAAACCTTCTGTTTTATAGATATGAGTCTGTTGAAGGAAATAGGATTCCTTATGGTTTAGATCATAGTAATCTATTGTGAGTGAATAAGGAGTAACTCAGTCCCCTGTATTCATGCTAGTTGGGGTGGCATTAAAATCTTCACATGAAACCATATTGTCGAAATGATTGGACTTGGTTGAAAGCCCTTATATCCAAAGGGGGGAATAAAAGGGTGGGCCTTTCAATAAGGCTATTTTAGAACATTTCTTTTGTCCTTTATGATTGTGGAAATGACGCAGAACTGGAACTGCGGTCTTGTAATCTTTAGTTGAATAAGTTAATTGAATGATTGCAGTTTGGTGGACGTAACACCAGGTTAGGGGTGAACCACGTACATTGTTGTCTCTGTGTGATTGTATCTTGTGTCATTCAGTTCTGGGTTTTACTGATTTGCATATGATTCTTTTAAAATATCTCATATATGCTGCAATTAATGATGTTAAGAAAATATTGTTTATGCATTGATCTATCTTTATAAGCTAGTTTGCAACATGATGGATGCTCGAATTTACAGTCCTCTAGAATTGCATAAAGTACCAATTATTACAATGTGTATGTCTGTTCCTTCTATGTTTTGAATTGAAGTTTTATCTTGGAAAACACATAAATTGCAATGCCCTATATGTTGAGTTGCAAAGGGGGAAAGTGTTACTTAATTATTACTTTATTGAAAACAAGTAGGATTTAAGGTACTTGAAAAATAGAAACCACCTTATCAGTTCATAATTACAAATAAACCTCGGGTTGGGTTTTAATATGCATTCCTAATGAATTGT
>LPNX010415709.1:66367-76638 GCA_001517045.1 Pseudotsuga menziesii | reverse complement strand
GTACATGGTTGAATGATTGATTTTTGCAATGCATGTAGTTTGGACATTCTCGAATTTGATTGTACATGTTTTCCATTGAAATGCCATGTAAGATTGGTCACTGACATGACGAACAATTGTTGTAGTAACAGCCAAAGTTCAAATTTTCACACCCTTTTTCACCCATGATGGCTTTGAGGTATGAGGGGTACGTTACATATGGTATCAGAGCTAAGGCCGAAACGCTCGGGCCTATTGGGCTTAAAATGCTGCCGCATATTTCATTTTAGCTAATGATTGAGTTTTGCTAGTGTTAACAGAAATATCAAGAGGTCCACATTGTTCATCCAATCCAGGTACCTTGAGTTGTACCCAACGAAAATGTTTATTGACCTTGTAGTTGTGCAAGAGAAGGAGGGACCTCTCCTCAGATCATAAAATATGGTAATTATTTCTTTTGCACTTCTAGGTTGAGCCGACCACAATGAATACATAGGTATTTGGTTAATTTATCGAATATTCTTTCGAAAGGAAGTGTGAATGGTTAATATGATTGTTTTGTCTTTTTAACTGCACAATAAAATTATTGGTAAGATATAAGAGTTGTCATTGACAAACTGCTGGTCGGTAAAGGTATCTTTTGAAAATGGGGATTTAAATTGTTGCTAATGACATGATGTATGTGGATTGTAATATAGAATGATTAGTGTTGTTTAGAAAGTAACATTAAAGGGGTTGCCTAATACCTAAAGACCTAATGAGTCACATTTCGCTACTGTCCTGTAATTGCAATCTAGATAAATAATTTGTTGAACAACCAAATGTAAGTATCATGGCCTAGGATACTAACATAATCATTGGTTACTCGATCTACTCATCATGGTTTGATGACAACCATGGCATACATCTGAAACTAGGTTTATCTTACCTTAAAAGGTTTTTATTTTTGTAACCTCTCGGGCATTAACACTATTGAAGAATTGTTTTGCTATCTAAATGATCGAGGGTATAAATCTTAAAAAGTGAATGTGGTCGGTCCTACAGCAATGTTGCACTTAACACTGGTATCTTTTGCTTCAAATCTGTGTTCATTGTCTATTGTAATCTGGTTGATAACATTGACGACAAACTTTGATTATGTTGGATTGCCGACGCTGACCTTTTGGTTGGATATTCGAATGAAATCCTTATTTGGCTTCCAAATTAAATCGTTTACATAGGCATCAATTCTGAATATGTTGTTGTGGGTGATTGCTTAATATTATACTAATTGAAATCTGATTATTGATGGATTTTCTTTGACGCTTATCGATTTGAATATTAAGGATCTGGTTTAATGCTTAAAGAATGCTTGACACATTTCTTCACCTGGTAGTAAAATGGAGGATCGAAAGTTGATAATGATTTTTGTGGTAATAAATCTAGTAATAGAGGTATTGAAGTTTTGTGTTCTAAAACCTATTGCTTGTTCACTAAA
This sequence comes from Pseudotsuga menziesii, assembly GCA_001517045.1. NCBI lineage: Eukaryota > Viridiplantae > Streptophyta > Pinopsida > Pinales > Pinaceae > Pseudotsuga > Pseudotsuga menziesii. The sequence continues at coordinate 75,182 of LPNX010415709.1, read as the reverse complement.
GTGACAAATATAAATGGAAGTCCCACAGTATCTCTTTTGAATCCTGACACTGTTGGATTGAGCATTGAAAATTCTTGAAGAGACAGATTGGCGAATGTGCTTTTGATCTATGTCGATCTTGCTAGGGATATTTTGGATATTAGTAAATGATGTGGTGTTTATGTGTAGTTCTAAGTACCAGCTTCATAATTAAGAAAATGAATTCTTAGAGTCATGCTCTTATTAGTGAACATTCTGGAATTGGTTCCTTATTGCTTGGATTGAGTCTTGATCTTGAACTATCTTATGTTTTGATTTGCCCATGGCTGGTGTTTTTTTTATTTTTATTTTGGGCATTGATATGCTAATAGACCATTTTATTCCTATCATGTGTCTATTTTTAGATTCTAGCAAGAACCCTAGAATTGAATTCTAGCACTAGATTAAATGATCTTGTTGGTAGTCTTGTGAATGAAACCATCAAGAATTTGGGAACATTGTTGTTGCTTGGGTGATGTTAAGATGGGCATCTTAAGAGCTGATATGGATTTGATATTGATTAATAAATTGATGAATGCTCTATAATGTGATATGATAACATGGCAGGATAGGCCAGGAACATTAACTGTTGGAGCCAACCATTAGGAAATAGTTGTTGCCATAGATAAGGAGGTTGATTATGGGTATTGTTTTACTTAATATAATTGCTGAACCTCGAGTGTTTTTATAAACAAAGGCTAACTGTTGATGATGTTGTTGGGATACTGACATTACAGGCTTCACCAAGATTATGACCATCGCTACATCGAAGTACATTATGGTATATAAACCTGCCTGTGTATGTAAGTTATGCTCATTTACTCACAAAAGGAGTAAGGAGTAATTCTCTTGTTTTGTTTACAAGTATGTGTAGCTTGTGAATGACTATTAAAAATTGATACAAATTATGATAATTGATTATTGAAATTTTGGCTTGTCAATGAATGCTTTGAATCCCTGTGTAGTTGATTCATGAACTGATACAATGACAATAAAGTCATGAAAGCACCCTAGAGTGCGCGTTGCAATAATCAAAGTTAAAATTTGTACAAATGTGAACAAGGAAAATTTACATGCTGCGTGAGCACAGTGGTGTTAGGAAAGTAATTGCTGCGTGAGCACACTGGTGTTAGGCATACATGCTGCAGGAGCACAGTGGTGTTAGGAAAGTGATTGCCGCATGAGCACACTGGTGTTAGGCATACATGCTGTAGGAGCACAATGGTGTTAGGCAAGCGATTGCCGCGTGAGCACATTCGTGTTAGGCATGGGGTGTGGCAAAGGACCTAGGCAAAATTTGGACATCTGGAAAGACAGGACGTTGTTTGATGTCACTGAGGAGAGTAACCTCAGAATTATTGTAATTCCACACCAGAAAAGGAAAAAGAAACTCAAGGGAGTTTGGAAAAACATAACGAGCATAAAAACATGTTAAATTACCTTTCCAAAAAGACTGTTACAGTGATTAAGGTGAGAAATGGTTCCTCAGGTAGAGGACGACCTAATTGACCAAATGTTGGAGATAAAGCCAACGGAAAAGGGTAGTAACCATGTTTTATTTGCATTATGAAAATGATTGGAACACCAAGAAATTGCATGTTATTACAATGCAAAAGAATCTATGGCATATGTTTAATTGAATTACAATTTTGAACATGAATTGCTGACAAGAGTTTTTGGCTAGACTCGAACCTTGTGCAGGTAATTGTAGGTCTTGAATGATGGGGACTTGAGAAGCACCAAAGGATCTCCAGGGTTCAAAATGAAGAGATGAAAAGAAGAAAAGCTGACTCAGGATACGAGGGAAATGGTCGAGGGACAAGAACACCGAGGACGGTGTTAATTTTAGGGGGGAAGGATGTAATGTACCTCTTATACACCCCAAGAAATTCGGGTTTTCTGAATGTAAGATGTACTCATTCTTCTGGTGAGGAGCTCAAGGCCAAGGCCCCGCCAGAAGAAAAATGATAAAATTAATATGGTCTAACTTCCTAGTTGTAGGCTTAGGACGTGGACACAGTTTCATGACGGGAAACATAAAGAATAAAAGAAAAATTTATTGAGTAGGAGAAAAGGCAAATGGTTATGGAACCATTTCCTTAATGCCTTGGTATCATGGACACACTTAAGCAAGGAGGTTCTAAGGGTGACTTGTGGGGACTCGACTTCGCAATAATTATGCTATCTAAGAAAATGATGGCAATAGAATTTTAAGTACTTGTGACCTCGACTAAAGGGGAAACAAGCTAAGGACGATTTTTGTTGAGGGATGATATGACACCAAAGAAAGATATCATCACAAGCGCACCCCCGATAAAGTTCAAATGGTGATATACCGTTTGCTTGAACTAACGTACAGTAACCTATTTTGCTGTTACTAAATCCTTAGTTCACCTAAGACACTATATGACATCTATATGTTTATACATATATAGAAATACTTATAACTACAACTATTCTTGTAGTAACCCTAAAAGCATAGACTATTACGTATCAAAGCAAAAGCAAGAAGGGGCTGGTGTTCTTTATGAAGAAGTCGTGATTCCTTCGAAAATTGTAGATTACTCATTTATGAGTAAGAACTGAGCAACCAGCTGAATTAAGGAATGTTTCCTGAGATTATGCTGGGGTCTTTAATATTCGGTTGGGGCTTTCCAAATTTACCCAACGATATAGGAGGAGCACATCAGTAATTGATGCCAGCTTTTTAGCCTTTTAATGGGGGGAAAAAAACATCCCAACCAGGAAGAAAAATCCACCCCATACTATAAATATGAGGCTATCTCAAGACTGAGGGGGGATGGAGCATCATTTGTTGAGCTGTAGGGAATGGACAGTTTCGCTAGGGAGACAACTATGGGGTCGAAGGGGTGACAGCACAAACACTCATCGCGAGTTGGATGAGAAATAAATCAAGAGATAGAAGGAACAATATCCCAGCACTTAACGCCGGGGAACAAATCCTTCAGACACCTGCACGGATGCAGATCATGGGAATCGCTTTGCGCTTTACTGCTTTCTATCAGGAAGAACGTAGGAGCTCCTCGGTCTAGAATACGGAACTGGAGGGTCCATTTTCACCAATCGCATGACTTCAGAAATCTGAATTGGAAGATTAGGTATGAATTTCCACCTTTTATTGTATTCGAGTCACTGGAATCTCCTTGTCTGCATTTCTTATCTTGAAAGGGTCGTTTCCTTGTCGGCAGTTTAGGATATGCAAACTCAGGATGTTTTAGATAAAAGCAAGATCGGATATGAGGGTAGGACAGTTAATGTTTTTTCCATGTAGGTGTCAGTCCAAAGTAATTATTTGCTAGACTCAACCTGCCTACGACGTGATCCTTCGATGTTCTACCTCCGTGAGGTTAAAAAAATATTTGATCGGGTAAGATCCCTCGACATCAGAATAAAACCTATGGTTCTTGTTTTTAGTTGCAGCAGGCATGAAGGTTGTTTGCGTCTCGACTTAACCTCATTACTGAAAAAAAACTAACTTAGGTTTCACTCATAAGCTATTTGCTGTAGGACTAGTCATACTTGGTTGGATTAATCCTTTAGTAAGGATTCCAAAAGGTACAATGTTTTGGACCTGTCATCAGGTTCCATATCTCAGTTTTAAGTTAAAACCACGTTAGCATTTTTATTTTTCCTTACGGTGCATCTTGACGTGTTGAACTCACATCTAGCGCCCCATGTTTGTATTTCTTTTCATCTATGGATCTAGAACCCAGAATAGATGCGATTACCTTGCTGCTTTCCTTGCTGTGCATTTTAGTATGGTGCCCTTACATCTAGCATTCCCAGTGGTAATTAATTGTGATGACAGATCCAGATCCAACATAGTTGATTTTTACCCTTGAAACGCTTTCAACTGTGTGCTCCGTTGGGTGCTTTTGGATCTAGCATTTCCACTTCTCTTTTTGGATATCATTACATAGCTTGCATCAAGGTTACAGGTATGCATTTCCTCTAGCCATGATTCGGAGCTATCTTTAGAAACTCAGACTTCGAGTTTGTACAGAAACTCAGACTTCGATTTTTGTTTAGGATAACCACGGCATGTGTTTCCATCACTTACGTTTGGATTCGTGATATTTGGATTTTGGTTATATATCTGTGTGTAATAAGTAAGGAAAACCTTCTGTTTTATAGATATGACTCTGTTGAAGGAAATAGGATTCCTTATGGTTTAGATCATAGTAATATATTGTGAGTGAATAAGGAGTAACTCAGTCCCATGTATTCATGCTAGTTGGGGTGGCCTTAAAATCCTCACATGAAACCATCTTGTCGAAATGATTGGACTTGGTTGAAAGCCCTTATCTCCAAAGGGGGGAATAAAAGGTTGGGCCTTTCAATAAGGCTATTTTAGAACATTTCTTTTGTCCTTTATGATTGTGGAAATGACGCAGAGCTGGAACTGCGGTCTTGTAATCTTTATTTGAATAAGTTAATGGAATGATTGCAGTTTGGTGGACGTAACACCAGGTTAGGGGTGAACCACGTACATTGTTGTCTCTGTGTGATTGTATATTGTGTCATTCAGTTCTGGGTTTTACCGATTTGCATATGATTCTTTTAAAATATCTCATATATGCTGCAATTAATGATGTTAAGAAAATATTGTTTATGCATTGATCTATCTTTATAAGCTAGTTTGCAACATGATGGGTGCTCGAATTTACAGTCCTCTAGAATTGCATAAACTACCAATTATTACAATGTGTATTTCTGTTCCTTCTATGTTTTGAATTGAAGTTTTATCTTGGAAAACACATGAATTGCAATGCCCTATATGTTGAGTTGCAAAGGGGGAAAGTGTTACTTAATTATTAATTTACTGAAAACAAGTAGGATTTAAGGTACTTGAAAAATAGAAACCACCTTATCACTTCATAATTACAAATAAACCTCGGGTTGGGTTTTAATATGCATTCCTAATGAAGTGTCTTGAGTAATTTCATATCTTAATCGATGGCAGGAGTGCATGGATAGAGTTTAAACTTAATGTTCTGATGAAGGGTTTACAAGTGGCTATTCATCACCTACCAGTCCTAAGGATATTTATTCATAGCATAAGTAGTTGTTCAAATCAAGTTGCCTGGTTTACTCTGGATATGTCTCAGTAAGGTTAATAATAATATTGGAATATTGAGGACCTTCAATAATTACATTAACAAAACTGTTATATTTTGGATCAAATATCTGTAAAGAACATGCTATGGATGGGAATTGGAGTGCTAAGTCTCACCTTTCAATAGTTAGTGATAACTAATGAATAATCAATCAGAAGACCACCTCTCTAATATAAAAGAAAAGAATTCTATAACTCTGCACTAAAAAGATAAGAATTTCTTATGAAGATTTGTTTCGAAACAATAATAACCTAGAGACCTGCAGTTTAGTTAAGAGGATTCAGGTCTTGGATTTCATCTTAAATGGATATGATTAGGTTGTATAAATTTCTTAAGTTTGTTTTGACAGCACAAAATCTTAAATGGATCTTAAGGGGAGGGGGCGCTATTACAGGATACATGGTGGCTAAGGATTTTCCAATAAACAAAATTAATCCTCTAAGAGAGATCCATGTTGTTCGTCAAAGCTTAATATAGATGAAAATGTGGTTAACTTGAACATTGGATTATGTATCAAATGATAAGCTGATTTCTACACCAGTACTCTACTATTGTGGGAGCCACTTAATCATGTGAATACCAGAAAGCATAATGAGCTTGGTTAGTTTATGTTATCTCAGTGACCTGGATGAAACTTGTATGGTTGGTTCTATCGAGGATGATGGTTGTACATGGTTGAATGATTGATTTTTGCAATGCATGTAGTTTGGACATTCTCGAATTTGATTGTACATGTTTTCCATTGAAATGCCATGTAAGATTGGTCACTGACATGACTGACAATTGTTGTAGTAACAGCCAAAGTTCAAATTTTCACACCCTTTTTCACCCATGATGGCTTTGAGGTATGAGGGGTACGTTACATATGGTATCAGAGCTAAGGATGAAACGCTCGGGCCTATTGGGCTTAAAATGCTTCCGCATATTTCATTTTAGCTAATGATTGAGTTTTGCTAGTGTTAACAGAAATATCAAGAGGTCCACATTGTTCAGCCAATCCAGGTACCTTGAGTTGTACCCAACGAAAATGTTTATTGACCTTGTAGTTGTGCAGGAGAAGGAGGGACCTCTCCTCAGATCATAAAAGATGGTAATTATTTCTTTTGCACTTCTAGGATGAGCCGACCACAATGAATACATAGGTATTTGGTTAATTTATCGAATAATCTTTCGAAAGGAAGTGTGAATGGTTAATATGATTGTTTTGTCTTTTTAACTGCACAATAAAATTATTGGTAAGATATAAGAGTTGTCATTGACAAACTGCTGGTCGGTAAAGGTATCTTTTGAAAATGGGGATTTAAATTGTTGCTAATGACATGATGTATGTGGATTGTAATATAGAATGATTAGTGTTGTTTAGAAAGTAACATTAAAGGGGTTGCCTAATACCTAAAGACCTAATGAGTCACATTTCGCTACTGTCCTGTAATTTCAATCTAGATAAATAATTTGTTGAACAACCAAATGCAAGTATCATGGCCTAGGATACTAACATAATCATTGGTTACTCGATCTACTCATCACGGTTTGATGACAACCATGGCATACATCTAAAACTAGGTTTATCTTACCTTAAAAGGTTTTTATTTTTGTAACCTCTCGGGCATTAACACTGTTGAAGAATTGTTTTGCTATCTAAATGATCGAGGGTATAAATCTTAAAAAGTGAATCTGGTCGGTCCTACAGCAATGTTGCACTTAACACTGGTATCTTTTGCATCAAATCTGTGTTCATTGTCTATTGTAATCTGGTTGATAACATTGACGACAAACTTTGATTATGTTGGATTGCCGACGCTGACCTTTTGGTTGGATATTCGTATGAGATCCTTATTTGGCTTCCAAATTAAATCGTTTACATAGGCATCAATTCTGAATATGTTGTTGTGGGTGATTGCTGAATATTATACTAATTGAAATCTGATTATTGATGGATTTCCTTTGACGCTTATCGATTTGAATATTAAGGATCTGGTTTAATGCTTAAAGAATGCTTGACACATTTCTTCACCTGGTAGTAAAATGGAGGATCGAAAGTTGATAATGATTTTTATGGTAATAAATCTAGTAATAGAGGTATTGAAGTTTTGTGTTCTAAAACCTATTGCTTGTTCACTAAAGTGACAAATATAAATGCAAGTCCCACAGTATCTCTTTTGAATCCTGACACTGTTGGATTGAGCATTGAAAATTCTTGAAGAGACAGATTGACAAATGTGCTTTTGATCTATGTCGATCTTGCTAGGGATATTTTGGATATTAGTAAATGATGTGGTGTTTATGTGTAATTACAAGTACCAGCTTCATAATTAAGAAAATGAATTCTTAGAGTCATGCTCTTATTAGTGAACATTCTGGAATTGGTTCCTTATTGCTTGGATTGAGTCTTGATCTTGAACTATCTTATGTTTTGATTTGCCCATGGCTGGTGTTTTTTTTATTTTTATTTTGGGCATTGATATGCTAATAGACCATTTTATTCCTATCATGTGTCTATTTTTAAATTCTAGCAAGAACCCTAGAATTGAATTCTAGCACTAGATTAAATGATCTTGTTGGTAGTCTTGTGAATGAAACCATCAAGAATTTGGGAACATTGTTGTTGCTTGGGTGATGTTAAGATGGGCATCTTAAGAGCTGATATGGATTTGATATTGATTAATAAATTGATGAATGCTCTATAATTTGATATGCTAACATGGCAGGATAGGCCAGGAACATTAACTGTTGGAGCCAACCATTAGGAAATAGTTGTTGCCATAGATAAGGAGGTTAATTATGGGTATTGTTTTACTTAATATAATTGCTGAACCTCGAGTGTTCTTATAAACAAAGGCTAACTGTTGATGATGTTGTTGGCATACTGACATTACAGGATTCACCAAGATTATGACCATTGCTACATCGAAGTACATTATGGTATATAAACCTGCCTGTGTATGTAAGTTATGCTCATTTACTCACACAAGGAGTAAGGAGTAATTATCTTGTTTTGTTTACAAGTATGTGTAGCTTGTGAATGACTATTAAAAATTGATACAAATTATGATAATTGATTATTGAAATTTTGGCTTGTCAATGAATGCTTTGACTCCCTGTGTAGTTGATTCATGAACTGATACAATGACAATAAAGTCATGAAAGCACCCTAGAGTGCGCGTTGCAATAATAAAAGTTAAAATTTGTACAAATGTGAACAAGGAAAATTTACATGCTGCGTGAGAACAGTGGTGTTAGGCAAGTAATTGCTGCGTGAGCACACTGGTGTTAGGCATACATGCTGCAGGAGCACAGTGGTGTTAGGAAAGTGATTTCCGCATGAGCAAACTGGTGTTAGGCATACATGCTGTAGGAGCACAATGGTGTTAGGCAAGCGATTGCCGCGTGAGCACATTGGTGTTAGGCATGGGGTGTGGCAAAGGACCTAGGAAAAATTTGGACATCTGGAAAGACAGGACGTTGTTTGATGTCATTGAGGAGAGTAACCTCAGAATTATTGTAAGTCCACACCAGAAAAGGAAAAAGAAACTCAAGGGAGTTTGGAAAAACATAACGAGCATAAAAACATGTTAAATTACCTTTCCAAAAATACTGTTACAGTGATTAAGGTGAGAAATGGTTCCTCAGGTAGAGGACGACCTGATTGACAAAATGTT
>LPNX010415709.1:42736-66244 GCA_001517045.1 Pseudotsuga menziesii | reverse complement strand
CTTGAATGATGGGGACTTGAGAAGTACCAAAGGATCTCCAGGGTTCAGAATGAAGAGATGAAAAGAAGAAAAGATGACTCAGGATACGAGGGAAATGGTCGAGGGACAAGAACACCGAGGACGGTGTTAATTTTAGGGGGGAAGGATGTAATGTCCCTCTTATACACCCCAAGAAGTTTGGGTTTTCTGAATGTAAGATGTACTCATTCTTCTAGTGAGGAGCTCAAGGCCAAGGCCCCGCCAGAAGAAAAATGATAAAATTAATATGGTCTAACTTCCTAGTTGTAGGCTTAGGACGTGGACACAGTTTCATGACGGGAAACATAAAGAATAAAAGAAAATTTTATTGAGTAGGAGAAAAGGCAAATGGTTATGGAACCATTTCCTTAATGCCTTGGTATCATGGACACACTTAAGCAAGGAGGTTCTAAGGGTGACTTGTGGGGACTCGACTTCGCAATAATTATGCTATCTAATAAAATGATGGCAATGGAATTTTAAGTACTTGTGACCTCGACTAAAGGGGAAACAAGCTAAGGATGATTTTTGTTGAGGGATGATATGACACCAAAGAAAGATATCATCACAAGCGCACCCCCGATAAAGTTCAAATGGTGATATACCGTTTGCTTGAACTAACGCACAGTAACCTATTTTGCTGTTACTAAATCCTTAGTTCACCTAAGACACTATATGACATCTATATGTTTATACATATATAGAAATACTTATAACTACAACTATTCTTGTAGTAACCCTAAAAGCATAGACTATTACGTATCAAAGCAAAAGCAAGAAGGGGCTGGTGTTCTTTATGAAGAAGTCGTGATTCCTTCGAAAATTGTAGATTACTCATTTATGAGTAAGAACTGAGCAACCAGCTGAATTAAGGAATGTTTCCTGAGATTATGCTGGGGTATTTACTATTCGGTTGGGGCTTTCCAAAATTACCCAGCGATATAGGAGGAGCACATCAGTAATTGATGCCAGCTTTTTAGCCTTTTAATGGGGGGAAAAAACATCCCAACCAGGAAGAAAAATCCACCCCATACTATAAATATGAGGCTATCTCAAGACTGAGGGGGGATGGAGCATCATTTGTTGAGCTGTAGGGAATGGACAGTTTCGCTAGGGAGACAACTATGGGGTCGAAGGGGTGACAGCACAAACACTCATTGCGAGTTGGATGAGAAATAAATCAAGAGATAGAAGGAACAATATCCCAGCACTTAACACCGGGGAACAAATCCTTCAGACACCTGCACGGATGCAGATCATGGGAATCGCTTTGCGCTTTACTGCTTTCTATTAGGCAGAACGTAGGAGCTCCTCGGTCTAGAATACGGAACTGGAGGGTCCATTTTCACCAATCGCGTGACTTCAGAAATATGAATTGGAATACTAGGTACGAATTTCCACCTTTTATTGTATTCGAGTCACTGGAATCTCCTTGTCTGCGTTTCCTATCTTGAAAGGGTCGTTTCCTTGTCGGCAGTTTAGGATCTGCAAACTCAGGATGTTTTAGATAAAAGCAAGATCAGATATGAGGGTAGGACAGTTAATGTTTTGTCCATGTAGGTGTCAGTCCAAAGTAATTATTTGCTAGACTCAACCTACCTATGACGTGATCCTTCGATGTTCTACCTCCGTGAGGTTAAAAAAATATTTGATCGGGTAAGATTCCTCGACATCAGAATAAAACCTATGGTTCTTGTTTTTAGTTGCAGCAGGCGTGAAGGTTGTTTGCGTCTCGACTTAACCTCATTACTGAAAAAAAACTAACTTAGGTTTCACTCATAAGCTATTTGCTGTAGGACTGGTCATACTTGATTGGATTAATCCTTTAGTAAGGATTCTGAAAGGTACAATGTTTTGGACCTGTCATCAGGTTCCATATCTCAGGTTTAAGTTAAAACCACGTTAGCATTTTTATTTTGCCTTACGGTGCATCTTGATGTGTTGAACTCACATCTAACGCCCCATGTTTGTATTTCTTTTCATCTATGGATCTAGAACCCAGAATAGATGCGATTACCTTGCTGCTTTCCTTGTTGTGCATTTTAGTATGGTGCCCTTACATCTAGCATTCCCAGTGGTAATTAATTGTGATGACAGATCCAAATCCAACATAGTTGATTTTTACCCTTAAAACGATTTCAACTGTGTGCTCCTTTGGGTGCTTTTGGATCTATCATTTCCACTTCTCTTTTTGGATATCATTACATAGCTTGCATCGAGGTTACAGGTATGCATTTCCTCTAGCCATGATTCGGAGCTGTCTTTAGAAACTCAGACTTCGAGTTTGTACAGAAACTCAGACTTCGATTTTTGTTTAGAATAACCACGGCATGTGTTTCCATCACTTACGTTTGGATCCGTGAGATTTGGATTTTGGTTATATATCTGTGTGTACTAAGTAAGGAAAACCTTCTGTTTTATAGATATGAGTCTGTTGAAGGAAATAGGATTCCTTATGGTTTAGATCATAGTAATATATTGTGAGTGAATAAGGAGTAACTCAGTCCCCTGTATTCATGCTAGTTGGGGTGGCCTTAAAATCTTCACATGAAACCATCCTCTCAAAATGATTGGACTTGGTTGAAAGCCCTTATATCCAAAGGGGGGAATAAAAGGGTGGGCCTTTCAATAAGGCTATTTTAGAACATTTCTTTTGTCCTTTATGATTGTGTAAATGACGCAGAGCTGGAACTGCGGTCTTGTAATCTTTAGTTGAATAAGTTAATGGAATGATTGCAGTTTGGTGGACGTAACCCCAGGTTAGGGGTGAACAACGTACATTGTTGTCTCTGTGTGATTGTATCTTGTGTCATTCAGTTCTGGGTTTTACTGATTTGCATATGATTCTTCTAAAATATCTCATATATGCTGCAATTAATGATGTTAAGAAAATATTGTTTATGCATTGATCTATCTTTATAAGCTAATTTGCAACATGATGGATGCTCGAATTTACAGTCCTCTAGAATTGCATAAAGTACCAATTATTACAATGTGTATGTCTGTTCCTTCTATGTTTTGAATTGAAGTTTTATCTTGGAAAACACATAAATTGCAATGCCCTATATGTTGAGTTGCAAAGGGGGAAAGTGTTACTTAATTATTACTTTACTGAAAACAATTAATATTTAAGGTACTTGAAGAATAGAAACCACCTTATCAGTTCATAATTACAAATAAACCTCAGGTTGGGTTTTAATATGCATTCCTAATGAAGTGTTTTGAGTAATTTCATATCTTAATCGATGGTAGGAGTGCATGGATAGAGTTTAAACTTAATGTTCGGATGAAGGGTTTACAAGTGGCTATTCATCACCTACCAGTCCTAAGGATGTTTATTCATAGCATAAGTAGTTGTTCAAATCAAGTTGCTTGGTTTACTCTGGATATGTCTCAGTAAGGTTAATAATAATATTGGAATATTGAGGACCTTCAATAATTACATTAACAAAACTGTTATATTGTGGATCAAATATCTGTAAAGAACATGCTATGGATGGGAATTGGAGTGCTAAGTCTCACCTTTCAATAGTTAGTGATAACTAATGAATAATCAATCAGAAGACCACCTCTCTAATATAAAAGAAAAGAATTCTATAACTCTACACTAAAAAGATAAGAATTTCTTATGAAGATTTGTTTCGAAACAATAATAACCTAGAGGCCTGCAGTTTAGTTAAGAGGATTCAGGTCTTGGATTTCATCTTAAATGGATATGATTAGGTTGTATAAATTTCTTAAGTTTGTTTTGACAGCACAAAATCTTGAATGGATCTTAGGGGGGGGGGGCTATTACAGGATACATGGTGGCTAAGGATTTTCCAATAAACAAAATTAATCCTCTAAGAGAGATCCATGTTGTTCGTCAAAGCTTAATATAGATGAAAATGTGGTTAACTTGAACATTGGAGTATGTATCAAATGATAAGCTGATTTCTACACCAGTACTCTGCTATTGTGGGAGCCACTTAATAATGTGAATACCAGAAAGCATAATGAGCTTGGTTAGTTTATGTTATCTCAGTGACTTGGATAAAACTTGTATGGTTGGTTTTGTCGAGGATGATGGTTGTACATGGTTGAATGATTGATTTTTGCAATGTATGTAGTTTGGACATTCTCGAATTTGATTGTACATGTTTTCCATTGAAATGCCATGTAAGATTGGTCACTGACATGACTGACAATTGTTGTAGTAACAGCCAAAGTTCAAATTTTCACACCCTTTTTCACCCATGATGGCTTTGAGGTATGAGGGGTACGTTACAAATAGGCATACCTCAATATAGCCAACATAAGCCATCTAAGATTGTAAATCTCCACTATCACTAATATCATAAGTCCTTATGATACTTTAGAAAAGGCATTCAAGGCTATTGTTTCTATTGCATTCAAGTAAAACTTTCTTCACTTACTAAACACAATAAAAAAGAATATTCAAAGTATATAAATGTTATCATATACACATTTCCCTTGGGTTCACACACCTGCTCTTACCCTTCCCTTGCATGAGTAATAAAATATGTCCTTTTGATGTTGTCCAAAAATTCAAGTAATTAAACACACACATGTATTAGGAGATTCTTAGTATTTCATTAAATAACAATGAATGCCACTACATATACAAAACATTGGATTACAAAGTTGTTGTTTGAATAAAACGACACTAAATCATCATGCTCTTTAGTTACGGTTAATACATTCCATAACAATAATTCTTATAAGGTTCCCAATTTTCCCTTGCGACACATACTCTGCAATCACAAGTTGTCATTAAACATAGAAGGTCATAAAATATTAGGAGAAATATCATCAATACTAATATTTAACTAAAAACATGTTAAGCATGAATAAGACTACAATGTTTACTTAACCATACTGATCATTCATTGAACATAACACAACATTTTTCTTAAGCAAATTAATCAAGCATACAACATACAACATTTACTTAAGCAGAATAGTCAAAACTATTCAAGTGACTCGAAATGACTCAAGCGAATTGAAGCTTGAATGCGACTTTCCTCCCAACCATTAGCTCCATCTATCGTATGTTGTTCTACCAAGAGCCACCTAAGAGCTAGGTGACAAATCCACTAGGGTAGGTTTGTAATAAGTTTAAATGCACATGAATATGGATATGGACCTTCTAGGTTCTCAACGATCCTCTCCACATCAAAACACATAGAAATTTATCATGTATACCTAGGTAAGTTCTTATATCTTCTTTACAACAATGGATTTCACTTGGACCCTTCACAGATCTATATCACAGCCAGAAAAGAATTACACAATGATGTTTTTAGATCTAAATATCAAGTATCCAAGACACATTCTGGATACCACTCACATTCATTATCTTAAGGATGCATGCATAGAATTATTCCCTACAACACTTACATAAAAAAATGCAAACAAAGAAGATAAAAAACTAGGCATGATTCCTAGCTCCCCAACGAATTTATTTGCTTAAATAAAAGGATTGCATCATATTTAAGACATGCATGCAGTAAATAAAATCTGGTTACACCTCGAACTCCCACTCGCATACAATGTTTAGAAAAAAAAAACTTGCAGCTGTAACACCCCCTCTCTACCTCTACCCAGAAACACATACTCGAATATCCCTCTTACATACCTTTAATTATTATGGTCACAGATGTTTATTGTACTTTCTTCTAGTGAGGATCTCAAATCCAAGGCCCCATCAGAAATAAAACTATGCTGCCTATATGATTTAATGACACAACTTAACAATAGACCAACTAAACCCACAAGGGCTAAAAATGAACGGTTAAAGATCCAAAATTTATAGCATGGTATTATGTATCATTTGTATTATGGCAATATTAGGGATAAGGTTTTCCCCTATGAGGGATTCCTACTCCAAAAAAACTTATCCCAACTAAGACACCTTCAGGTCACCTCATTAATAAATACCATCTACCCCAACTAACCCATAGAGACATATACTATACTTCGCATACATGTGATTAATATATGAAGTAAATTATGTATGTATATACACAAGGGGATTCTTGCATTGGTAGGCATGAAGAGTAAATTATAATTATCGCATGCCATTTTAGCGCACTCCCATTTGTGGTGTGGTTATATGTGTGTGTGTGTGTGTGTCTATATATATATATATATAAGAACTCAAGGTTGTAGATAACCCAACCAAGAAGACAAGGTGAAAGACAAGCGATGGGCTATTCCATTGGAAAGGGTGTCGAGCACTTGGGAAAATTAGAGAAAACATAACGATTTCCCTCGATGACCTAAGCCTTAGGGGTAAACCTAAATGGGAGTAATCCATGATCAAGATGATCCCTTGGATAGATATATAGCCTTCCCAAGTGATCCTTGTTCAGGTATATACATTTTATCCTTGCAAAACTAGAAGAAAGGCATTTCTTACCTTGGAAGAAAAGTAAGTTATGGCTGAACTTTTAAGTGTGTAAATGTTAAACTTGTAAGGATACCTTATATTCATAGCCATTGAAAAATAATCCCAAAAATACTTAGGAATAACCATTGATAAAATAACGCATAAATACCTATTATAAGGAGTTTTGTCCCTCCTATGACAAGTGAAAGTCATGGTTTTAAATACTCTTTTAGACAAGTAATTTCTTAAGTATACAACACAAAAAAATTGTATTGACCATTTTATTTACTCAAGAAAGAATACTTTTATTAGTAAGGAAGAAAATGAATAATAAAGGAAAAAGTCCACTTTGGGGCTGGATGCACGCCTTCAGATAATTCATATA
This sequence comes from Pseudotsuga menziesii, assembly GCA_001517045.1. Classification (NCBI taxonomy): domain Eukaryota; kingdom Viridiplantae; phylum Streptophyta; class Pinopsida; order Pinales; family Pinaceae; genus Pseudotsuga; species Pseudotsuga menziesii. The sequence goes on along the minus strand of LPNX010415709.1, from coordinate 59,450 downwards.
ATTACTGGATGACAAATTTGAGGGAGACCTTCCTCGACAAATTTAGTGGTAGGATTTTTGGCGTGACTTGTAGAAACATGGAGCAGAGTGGGGAAGACTATTTCCACCCCTTTTGTTATTTAAAGGGGAAAAAACTCGAGAAGGGGGAGAAAAAGATCTGCGCAACCCTCCCAAATATTTGTAAATGAATTTCTTCAACCCAAGCTAAGCGCGATTTGCGTAGGGGTAGGATGTCGTGTCTAGTAGGAATATGGAGCAAGTGGGGTTCCTTCTGATTTAAGAGGTGGAATTATTGTTCCATGCAAAAACATTGATGCAACCACGATTAATGAAAGTTTCAAATATGGGCCAACCTCTACGTTGGAGGGTATTCGATTTGATGGGGTTCACAATCATCAATCACGACATGATATCGGCATTTTGCAAAGGCATGCATGACTTATAGAATGCTTGATGTTTCTCTGATAATTTTTCAGTAGTGTTGCTTCCAAAATTTTGTTGCATTTTGCATTAGCAGGTATAAGCTTGCACTCTAGTGCCTTTTCGCCTGATTGGTTTCCTTGGATCCGGTCTATTTTTGTTTATGAGATTACGAGCCTAGAAACATATGGGAGGATGTCTACGGTTAGTTTAGCGTTACATCGTTTTGGTTTACCCTTTTTGAAATTGATCTAGGTGTTTTAAGACACCCCCTAATATGGTATGCATTTCCGTGAAGTCTGTTGTCTGAATTTTTTTTACTATGACCAAATAAAAATTGTAAGGATAGTGTCCCTGAAATTAAACCATATTTTTTGGGTTTGATCCTATAGATAGATCAACTTCAATCATAACCGTTCCACAAACTTTGGGGATAGGTTAAAGGTCTGGCTATATTTTGTGCATAATTTTTAAATCCAAGGAGTAAACCCCAACAATGATTTCAATAGGGAAACGCACCTCTAATCTAAGTTTCTTGTGTAATCTAAGCTTCGGTATCAATCAGTATACATATGGCTAAGTCAATCTCCTTACTGACCATGAAATGTTAAATCTGCATTTAAGTCGTGTTGTCATGGTCTCGTGATTATGCAAAACCTTCTAGTCCAGAAGAGCATTCCAAACGCAGAGCATCCTTCCAGTCATAGTTGTTGTTAGAGTACTTTTTAAATGGCCTTAGTTGGTGGAAACATAAATCGAGTCCTTAAATTGATTAAGAGCTATGTAAAGTACCGCGATGTACAAGGTTTACAAGTATGGTTATACCTATGAGAATGAATCATGATGAAGGATATATATATAGATATATAAATAAGAAAAGTAGTTTTGGTTGAAGAGAACTTATTAATAGGTATTCAGTATGTTGAGGATAGTTCTCATAATAAGGAACCTATAAAAAAGAGGCATATATCTTAGTCAAAAATTTATTGCTAGATGCCTAATTATGTTGCGAATATTATTCTCGTTATGAAACTGTAACTTGGGGTAAGGCGTTCCCTAGGGTCCGGTAGGGATATGCTCTAAGCGCACAGAATGCCTATATTAAGGAACCACTATATGGATATATATTTTGCATAGGGTGCTACTAATGTGTTTTTAACTTGTTTCGAATACGCTGACAATGTTTTATTATTTGTAGTTTGTGTTAACGAACTAAGGCACAACCGTAGCCTCGGTAAAGTAATGCTAGGTTATAATAAAAGGGAATAAGAAAAGGGGAGTGTTAACCTTGAACTTGAACAAGGGTACAAACATTTATTTTCATATTATTACATAGAGAATGAGGGAATTATCCACCTCGGTGCAATATACTTGTGTTAAAAAAGAGATTCTCTAGTTATGTTTGTATATAACTCATTATGTTTGTATATAACTTAGAGATACTCTTGAAGAGAGAGTATGTGAGAAGAATAGAAACAGAATTTTGGAAACCATGATGTTGTGGAAATACAACCCTTCATTTTAATAAAGGTCACATGAGGTGACCATTTTTGTGGACATAGCTCATGGATTGGGTGAACCACGTACTTCATGTCTCTCTCCGATTTTTGTGTCTCAATGGTTTATGTTTTTCTTTCCTTATATTATCTTGCAACATTCTGCTATCTTGTCTAAAGATTAAATACTTTATGAAGGATAATCAAGATAAAATTATTTGTTATCATAATGATGTTATCCACATACTAGATTTTCTCTAAAGGAACTTACTGACAAAATGCGTGTGTACTACATCCATTAAGGATATGATTAATAATCATTTGGAATCACGTTAAGACATTGTCGTCAAACATGATGTGGATAGAAGACTGCAAAGAAGTACTATTAAAATGCATAGAAGTGTGCCTCTTCGGTTTCATTACTTAGAAATAAGTAATGGATAGTCCTTTAGAGAGAGCAACTTTTGCTTAAGGAGATGGTAATCAATGACTCTAAACCATTGATAATAGATACATATGGTCTAAGTTTAATAATTGAACCAATAATTGTAAATCACTTAGAGTCCCATAGTTCATATAAGAATTTTAGATCACTATATGTTGGATTGTGCTTGAAAATGATATGTTACAAAAATGATGAGTGAAGGATCAATATAAATATTCCTCCATTAAGAGGACACATGCAAATTTTAAGCTGGGATACATCATATGAATGCTGTTCAATCACAAAGTCTATGACTATTTAATGATTAGCATTGGTAAGAATATTATGTTAAAGTTACAGGTAAATTTTTCAAACAAGGATAAATCGTAAAGGATTGTTAGAGAAATAAAAATGCATAAAGATCCTTTTAATAGTATATGGATTTCCAAAAAATGTGTGTAATTGATAGGTGTGCAGGTATACCTTGGAAGCAAGACTGAGTTCTAGACGAAAGTCTTAACAATAGTTCATGTAGATGTATCGCAATTACACATGTTGCCTTAAATACAAAGGAGGATCAATTACTTAATGGTTATAATTTGTTAGATAAATTAAAATGGCCTTGAAAGCGAGAGTTGTCATAAATATTAGGAATAATTGTAATAGTAAGTTGTAGTACAGTAAAATTTTGATACTTTGGGTATTGCACGTTGTCTATTCCTAGATAATATTTTTTGTTGATGGATTTGCAATACGATTATAGTGTATATTGTTATCTCTCACCAGTCGTGAAGATAGTCACTCGAAGGTTTAAGTGCTTTTTCAAAAATTAAAAGAATTAATTTGATTTTACTAATTTAGGTTTGTTACACATACTTTAAGTAAAATGCCACTGTATATATCCACCCTAACCTTATAAACAAAGTATGGATGTGTTTGATAGCATTAGGAGACTAGGAAATTAATGCGAATAAGAATGATTGGGGACGAATTTACTAGGGGGAAGGTTAAAACGACAAGTGAATCCTCAGGAATTATATGCAGAATAACAATTCCCTTGATGAACTAAGCCTGATGGGGTCATCCTAAGATGAAGTAACTCGCAAATGGGTTGATTTCTCCACTAACAAGTTTTGGGTCAGTATATTCCTCGTTTGGTATCAAAGAAAGGACATTTTCATAAATTTTGGAATACTTGTTTATGCTATTAAGTGCCAAGAAGACATCCCTATAATTTTTAATTAAGAAGTTGAAAGCTCCTCTTGAAGAAAATTACCGCCAAGGATATTTTTTCCACTAAAAGTGATCTACACAAAAGTGCTAATAAGGTATGTTAATACATGGATAAGTATATATTCATATATTAAACATTCCCTTATGAATAAACTAACGATTAAAAAGGAGTTATAAATACTTGAACAAAGGTTCTTATAGGGGATTTATGCATAAGTATTGGAAAATTAAATATGGGAAAGGCACATAAAAGTTTGGGCCTTAATATTTATATATTTTGGATAATATAAAATTTCACTCTCATTTCAAGAGAGAGACTTCTTTAGAATCAAGGGAGGAATAAATCTTACCGTTATTAATTTAGGGGGAATTACATCGAAATTATTTACAATCCCAAAATAGAATTTAATTATAGAGTAAAAAAAAATTGAATGTTACTGCAGTAAGAGAAATTTGAAGTGGTATTTTACTAAAATATAGTGTTGGGATGGCGCATGCCTCTAATTCATTACTACACCTCCAGAAATAGGGAGTCTACCTCAGCAAAAACAACGACATTTTTAGTGCAAAGACTTACTCGATTCTCTGTGCACCATTTGGGTAATCATTTGCTTCGTGGGTTATTTAATGGCATTACCAGTTCTCTTCAAGGGGGGGGGGGGGGCATGGCGCGAAGGAGTTTTCATTCCTGTATTCCTTTTAGATGTGGAGGCTGGTAGTGTTATAGAGAGGAAGACCCCATGAAGGATATTTTTCTACGTGTTTTCTTACCTCTACTGAAAAATTGCTCCATGCGTTATTGATCTCTAATGAAGAATGGCTTCTTCTATTTTCATTTATGCTGAATAATTGCTTCTTGTTTCTGATTCTGTATTGGAGTAGATATTTGTATCTGAATTTTTCTGATTTATGATTGCCAGTATGGATTGATCTGTCATTCTTGGCAAGATCTGGTTGCAACGATTGAAGGTGAGGCTAGGAGAGCCTCACCTCTCAAAGGAGAAACCTAAAAGAACACTCAGAACCAAAACAATATTCAGAAAACCTTAAACCATGTAAGACACTAGAGTGGCACAAGAAAAGTTGAATGCTTCATTAGGAGGCTAGATGCCTTTTTGTAACAATTACAAAGGGACCTCATTGATGAGGCCAAAACAAGCACAATAAATGCTGCTCATTATTTATAGTAATATCTAATATATATACTTAATACATTGTTGAATACATAATGGGGAGTGTGGGCCTCCCATATAGCCCATTCCTCCCAGCTTAAGTGGAAAGTCTCCCTACTTTCCTGCCTCCCGATTTAAGTTAGAATCCATGCTTGCAAAGAGGAGATGGAAAAGGTTGAAGAGGTACTGAGATTTGTTTCAATTTTATGAAGATCTGGACGGTGTGTAGATGGTCTAAGATGCGAGTAGGTGGGGGATGCCCATGATGCTACTCGTGTCATCTTTATTGTAAATAAACTAGAGGGAGAGATCTGTATTGTTTTAAATGTGTGAACCTCTTCTCTTGCAAGATGGGAGCAGGTGGGGATTCGCATATCGTTGTTTTTCATCATCTTGATGTGAATAAACTAGAGGGAGAGATCTATATTGATTTAGATATGTGAACTTGCTCTCTTGGTGGTGGATATCTATGCACCCTTGGGGCTAGGAGACCTGTGTATCCACTCACAAATGAACTAATACTGAAACCCTCACAAGGGTGTGATTTGGATTGATACAAAAATATTTTAGCTACCTCGCACTCCATGAAGGTCTTCTCTGTAAATAAAATTTTGTAGAGTACTGTTGGAGGATTGTGCAAATAACAAAAATGGAACAAAACTATGCAAAGTGTTGTAGAGTACTACAAAAATTGAATTGAAATAGAACCCACTGAAAAGAGAACTAATACTACTGCAAAGTAAATCTGAACCAAAAATGCGAAATCACTACTAGGCTTGGACTAAGGGGAATGGATCCCTATGGAAAGGTTGTGGAATCCCGTGCCATGTTAAATATGGCTTGCTTGAGAATGCAAAATGAACTTCTGCCAATTGTCGAATATGCCATGTTGAATATGGCTTTGCTAGAGAGTGCTTCTCGCTGGTGAGCGATAGTTGTTGCTACTATGGGGCTGAGCATTTCTAACTGCTATGGAGGCACACAGAACCCAACATGTCCTGGAAAATAGTCCTTGAAGAGCCATGAGGTACTGTGTAATGTCCCTCCTTTATGCCCCTAAGATTTTTGCGATTGTAAATATTATTGTATGAGGGCTTCTGGGTGAGGAGCTCAAGTGCCACGGTCCCACCCAAAGAAAACCTGAAAGTTAGGTAAAATTTTATTAACACAAAAGCCGACAAACACAGGTGCGAAAAGAACTAGGGCTAAGGGATCAAAAAACAAGGGTTTGACAAAAGACATTATGATATAAATCATATCATAAGCATAAAGAAAAATTGAAAGACAAGTATTATTAAATTGGAGATCTATCAATGATAGATATAAGTCCTATGATATAAAGTATATCATAAGGAAAAAGGAAAATGAGAAACTAAGCCTTCATAAAAGATAAGGTATTTTAATTAAAATCTATAAATAAAAAGACATGTGATGTAATATAGGCAAAACGTGGAGTATCATGATATAAATTATATCATGAGAAGAAAAAGGGAAAAAAAAACATAGTAATTAAACCCTTTTTATAAAAAGACCTAATTTATTACATTACAAGGTCTATAGGATGGATTTCTTTCCTCTTTTTAGACCTAAAGACTCATTGAGTCTTTTTCAGCAATATTACTCCCTCGCTTTACATTTGTAAACTTTTACATTTACATTTTAATTATAAGAGAGGAATTAAAATCCTTCAACCCATTTGGTGGCTTGATCTCGGCATATTTTAAGGAGAGAGCTGGCTTAAAGAAAGGAATTGATTACCACCAACCTTGATAGTCGTTCACCTGCTCTGGGACAGAGGGGACCCTGCATGCACAGCATGCACAAAATATGCATGCATTCTCCTTGGTCTTCCCTCCCTTTAAAAGGAACCAGGTTCTGGTTGGAAAGGGAGAGGGAAGGAAAATAAAAGCTTTGGGAAAGGGCAGGCGAGTTGTTGCTTGGGGAATCCAGAAGGATATGAAATATATAATGTGAAATCGTTCTCATGAAGTCTTGGGATGCTCACATGAGGAGTCGACCTGTTCATTACGGATAAGTAGCTTACTGAACGCCAAAATCTGTAAGCGCCTTTTTTCTTTTTGTTTTAAAAAATCCATACCATGAAGCCGTTCCCAGAAATCAAATCGAGGTGAATGTGACCTCAACCCTCCTCCCTATATTGATGTGGTTCCAGAGTTAAGGACTGTGTTGCGATTTTGTTGTCTTGGTGATGAGATTTGGCTGAAGCCTGTTTTTCCTTTTCCTTTAGCTACTAAGCGAGATGTTCTGCAATTTTTCATAGTTGAGCTTGGATATGGAACACGGCTCAGATTTATGGTCTTTATAGGCTTTTGTTAAAATTCCAAAATACTAATTTAAGCTTGTGTTCTTAAAATATATGGAATAAGCATTCCATGCATGCGTTTGTTAGAGTACGGGTATATTTGGTATGCCTTCATTTTGTCGAGAACAATGGTTACTGCCAACAATTTTCTTTTTCCATTTAGATCCGGTGTTCTGTTCATCACAGTATGCTGTAGGATCTCCATACTACCCACTTATGGGTTGGATTGTAAAACCATAGCGCCTGTATACTTCTAGAATTTGCATACTACAAGCCTTGGACTTGGATTATAATCCATGACTCTTGCAAACCTTTTTTTTTAAAAAGGTATGTTTTGATCTAACACACTTAGATCGAGGTTCGTATATCCGGATGGCATATCTCTCACTAGGCATAATATGAATTCTTAAGTTTATCCATAGTGGAGTATGGTAGATGTGCCTTAGTCAAATATGAATCGTATGTATGCTTCAAACGAAATACTGGGTGATGTATAGCCCACGTGTGGAGCCTATTAGGGATTGAATTGATCCTAAACTCCATAGTGCATTTTCCAGCCAGCCTGTACATTATAGGGGGTTGACTTGGGTCTGAATCCCCATCATTTTTTACTTCTTTCCTGTTCTTTGTTTATCTGTTGTAGAATGTTTGAGCAGAACATGAAATGAGTTGTGTCATAGTAATGGATCTGACCGTTATGCTTGTCAGGGGTTTGATATATCCTTGATTTTGATTTTTTTTAGTTACGTTGTTTTTCTTTGATCTAAACCCTTATATTGGCTTTGAAGTAGAAACTTGTATCTTGTTTTCCCCCTTTGCCTAAATTTGGTCTATGGGATGGAACGCATCTTTCTGCTGCATTCTGTTTCAGTGCTGCAATATTTTCTGGTGGTTTTTGAGACCCAAGAACAAAATTTGTATGCAATTATAATAAGATGATAGGAATCAATAATAACTAGAATAATATAATATATTATTCTATACAGAGCCTGAATGATTAAGATATGCAAATTTATGTTGGAAAGGGAATTCTTATGCATAGTCAGGAATGATAGGGTCTGGATCCATAGATCCGCTGTAAGGTAAGGTAAGCCGTCCATTGATGAGTCCTGACTTGTAAAGTACTCTATTTTGATAAAGCAATAAAGAAAATAAATAAATTGGTGGACGTAGCCTCGTGGATGAGGTGAACCACATGAATTTGGTTGTCTCATTGTATTACTATGTTGTGCTGGTTTATTTCTTTTGTTTACATGATGTTGATGTTATGAATGCAGTATAATGGCTTATAAATCACGAATAAGGTCACTAAACATGTTTTTTGTAGACACCTAATGTAACAACTCATGAATTCAAGCATTAAGGTACAATGGGTATTTTACATAGTGTTGTAAAATACTAATAGGAATGATGGATGGTGGAATCCGAAAGAAGGAAAGGTTGGTGTACAAAGAGATGTAATTAATAGTCCTACAAATTTTAGTAGAAAAACCCATGAGGATGTTATAAAAAGCAATAGAATTCTGAGAACACCACATTGAACTTGCATATCAGTGTCTCCAAGCTCATCTAGAGAAGGTTCCAGATGATGCCACAAGTGGATAAACATATTATGTTCAACTTGCAAATATTTGGTGATTGTGTCATTGAAGTCAACCTCAGCAGGTGAAGATCTGGAAATTTTAATATGATCAACTGGAGAACTATGAACTGAGGAGACAACTAATTTTTTAACATTTTTTCCTGTAAACAGGCTATATGCAGAGTCGGTATGAATTATTTCCTTTGCCGATCCAATGAAATTTGGAACTGGTACGTTGTCTAAAGATCGAGGATACAAATCAAGTCGATAATATGTATTTGACATCAGTAATTTTGGATTGTAAGACTGAAACTGACTGTTTAGTGATGAGTTGTCATACATGTCCAATTTCTTGAAAAAAACCACGGTGTAAATAGTAAAATGATCCACTACAAATACACTAACATTGAAATCAAGGTGATGAGAATAGGAGTTTTCATCCTTCAAATTGCTCCCAATTGCCAACACACCAAGAGAGTAAAGCTATGAATACAGTGTTGGAGCTTGTAAATTATCAACAACTCCTTATATATGCATTTCTCTAACATTTGTTCAATTGTATAAGCTACATTATCAATCTGAATCTCTTCAGAATCCTGAAATTTGAGAAAATGGTCACCCCCATGTCCTGTCATATAAAGAAGAATGTGACTACCTTCATCACTTAAGAGGCACTTTGAACAAGGAACAATAGGATGATGTCTCCCAGTTAAAACATGTAAGAATTTTTCAACAGTCACCTTAGATCCTTTGTAATCTACCTCAACATTATCGCAATATAGATTAAGTTGATGGTTCTCATTGTTGAACACTTGAGAAGGATAGCTGTTTCTAGAGTTGCATGCCATATCATCTCCCATCCTGTGTATTATAGTCTTATTAGGTATCCCTAGCCTTTTTATAGTCCGATATAGGGACAATGTGCTAGCCATGTGCCAATAATTGAACCTGAATCAAGATGTGCGTAGCAAAACTGCCGAGTTGTTAGTGTGCATCGTTCCCATGGGCCCAAAGGCTGAGAAATATCCATAGACTGTCAAAATTAGCTACGATGATACAAACAAGAAGGATAACCTCATTTTCATATTTCCTCAAGTTGTCATTGCCAATGACTAAATTTCTGCTGATAGAAGAAATGTGATTGAGATTAGTGTGAGTCAACTTGCCATTCCAAACTCCTATGAACTTTAGCTGATAAAAGATAGTGATAAAATTTCCTCTAATAAGAAATGCACTTCACAGGATGCATAAGGTATTCCTTATGGTGGAGGTCTACGCTTGTGTAGATGAACTGGATTTAGGGTTTTCACAGTAGAGTAGAAGGATAAAATGCAATGCCTACATCGTGGAGACCGAGGCTATTGAGGAGAGAGAGAAAATGGAAGATCTTGTTAGATCCTTGATTCAAGTATGTGTAGTGCTAGGAACTCAATGGGGTGATGAAGGAAAGGGAAATATTGTTGACATTTTAGCACAACGCTATGATATTATGATGCATTGTCAGGGAGGGGCAAATGCTGGTCACACAATATACAACAACAAGGAAAAGAATTTTGTACTATATTTCTCAACTGAACCAAGGAACATAAATATGAGGATTGCAAAGAAGACCATGAAAATGGAATATCATATGGAGAAATTTAGTTTTTCAGTGGAGATTTTCTTTAGCACCTTCAAATCGAAATATGGATGGTATTCCACTTAAATGACATCCGCTACAACTTCCTGAGTATTAAAAATAGTGACAACTTCCCACACAAATAAAGGTATCATTTCTTTACACTCACGACCCCCTTCCAGATTAAATGACCATTTCCCCTTTTCAGCATGAGTTGGATGGAATGGGAAATGAGGGGATTGAGAAAACAAATAATTTGACAAGGCTGTTGATGTACCTTGGTGACCCAATTAGAAAACTCATTTGCACTTTGCACAGTTGCAGAGAGAAATATGAATCCAAAATTTTTCACATGCTTCACAAAGTCTTCATGGGATTAGGGTTTTCACTAAAGGGAGTCTTCAACTCTCACACACAAAAAAATGAACAATGCCGCTACTTCATTTTTGGGATGAGCGGTAGGAGGAGGCCATGTTCATCAAGGAGAGGGGTAAGACTCTTGAGGGTGAGTGTGTTGGAGGGTAGGCACAACAGAGATGGAGGATATGCAATAATGGACAAGGATATGGGGTGGAGTAAGGTATTCGCAGCGATGATGGAGGCGTAGATGATGGAGAGCAAATGATGGAGACAAGATGATGGAGAGAAGATGAAAAATGGTGGAGGCACAAATGATGGAGGGCGTGTTAGTAGAAGCATGCCTAAAAGCAATAAAAAAGTGGAGAAAATCTTGGCAGTGTGTTGGAAGGAAGGAATGCATGGAGTGATGAAAATGGTTTGCAGAAAATGGGGATAGAGGACAGTAAATTATTTAGCTATGAATGGTTTGCAAAATTAGCATTAGGGCCATATCGCAGCCATGGGGAGGGGCACGATGGAAAATTGGAAGCAAAAACTAGAAGCAGAAAAAAAAAATAGAGAAGTACAGGAAATAGGTTTTACGAAAAATGAGCATTAGATAGCAAAAGCAAGAAAAATAAATTAATTAAAATCTAGGTCTAGGAGCGAACTACTCTGATTCAAATTGATTTGCTGTTCACGGTGAGATCTAGTACCAAAGATCGAAGGTGAGGCTAGGAGAGCCTCACCTCTCAATGGAGAAACCTAAAAGAACACTCAGAACCAAAACAATATTCATAAAACCTTAAAACATGTAAGACACTAGAGTGGCACAAGAAAATTTGAATGCTTCATTAGGAGGTTGGACGCGTTTTCATAAAAATTACAAAGGGACCTCATTGATGAGGCCAAAACAAGCACAATAAATGCTGCTCATTATTTATACTAATATCTAATATATCTACTTAATACATTACCACATACATAGTGGAGAGCGTGGGCCTCCCATACATCCCATGGATACACTTGATATGCTTATTTTTTATACAATGTGCAAAACGTTTGGTGTTTTGCCCTGCCTTGTCTAGATGCATTCTTGGGGAATTTTGGTTTCTATGTGCGTGTTTGATTTAAAGAGGGTCGAGCATGCATTTTGATTCCTACCTATCCTAAACACATTGCATACCTATAGGAAGAGACCCGTGATGCATCTCCGAATTTTTGGGCTATGTCATAACGTCTACACTTTAGGAGAATTCAATCTTTGATCCATGGTTTTTTCCCATTGGGAATCTATTATATATGTGACTCGCTCTCGATAGGGGAATTTTAGTTTGAGTTTCTGGATGTGAAGGGAGATTGAATGCATTGGAATTATGCCTATTGTGAATGTGTTCCCAATTTGTATGTGGTATTGTATTTTCGTTTATGTCTATGTTGTTGATGTATTTGTAACTTCGGAATGTATTCATCCGTTTATCTTATGTATTGTACCCCGATGTTTATTTCATGATGTGTCTATAATGTAATTGAGTCATTTCATGCCCCCATGTTCTGATCGGGAAGTTTCTATAATGTAAACAAGTCCTGTCAAGTGATTATGGGTAACCCTCCTATTGGTCAAGGGTTAAAGTCCCCACAATTGTGGGGCCCTAGGGTTATTAGACTATCCTAGTGAAGTCAAGCATATGTGAGTCATTGTAAGTCAGGGCAATAGCCCCCACCATCTAAGTCAAGGTTAAGCCTCCTTGTTGAGCAGAGGGAAAATTCACCACAAGTTGTGGGGCACTAGGGTTATTAGACACTCCTAGAGATGTCAGCTCTAGTAAGGAATTGTTAAGTGAGGCTGACATGTTGGAGTGGGTTTAAAGTGAACAAAAGAATATAAATAGAGAGTGAGGATCTCTATTTATCACACACACATTCACTCATTGGGGCACATGAGTGAGAGAGGAGAAGCTATCTCATTATGAGAGAGAGAGACAGAAGCTGTCGAGACCATGTTTATGTTTTCAGGTTTTACTACTACCATTGGTGCTCATTCTATCTATGAGGAAGTTGCAGGGTTTTCTCCTTTATGGTTTCCTTGAGGAAAATTATTTGTGTCTCTTGTCTCTTGTGATTATTTCTGTGCATGTTATTCTCTCATTTAAAGATCCTAAGATAATGCTATGCTTGAATGATAAAAATTGAACATGGTATCAGAGCTAACCTAAGAAGAAGACTTTATGCAGCTACAAAATATATGGATTCATATTTTTTGGGTCTCTCTCAACAATCCATCAGAAAAATTATGCTAGGATGACTTTCCATTGAAGGGCGCATCTTTCTGTCGAAGCATAATTCGATTCTGAGCATTTTCAGTTTTTGGTGCGGAAATTAGGGCTTTCTACAAAAGAGGAATTATTGAGTGAGTCGGGCATAGGATTTCTATCCTCATCAAAATAAAATTTTATAGACCTGTTTCAATATTTTTTATCGGGTGAAACTCCAGGAAAGTCAAAACCTAGTTTGACCCCAAGCTAGAAAAAACCATGAATACTAAAACCGCCAAGTTTTGGTACATTCAGTACATCCCAATATTCGTGAAGTCTCAGTAGCTGAAATTTGCAGAGGAAAAACATAAAATCTTGATTTACACTATTTCCAAAATTCCACCTCATATTCACTATATTATAGGAGATATGATCCCTTCAAGTTAGGGTTCCAGTCTCTTCTAGGATTCATCCCTAAACAGGACACCTGGGGAGAATTTCTATATCTTGGGCTACAAAGGTCCAAATGAAATTTATGAAGATGTTCTAGAAATGGAATGGACTATAATTTCTTGTGGTCCAATACTCAGACTTAGAAGATGGACCAGTGACACATGGAAGTCTATGCAACTTCGTTGTTCTGAATAGTCCTCTAACAGGTCACCTTGGGAAAACAATCATAAGTCCCAATTGGTAAAACCAATTCTGATGAAACCTATGGTGTTGAATCAGGGATGGGCCAAGATACCTTTGTACAAATTTTTAGACATAGAGGAGTATCAATTTCAGATATACCATAGAAATAGTAACAAGAATTTATGGAGAAGAAATTGGAAAAGTAGGGCTTCTTGTTCCAGGAGTTTCCCTCCACTGTTTTCAGAGAAAGAATTTATTAGACAACTTTCCTTGAAGAGATCTATCCTTCTATCCAATCAAATCTAAAATTTTCCAATTTTTGAAAATTAGGGTTACTCTGACAAACCCTAGATCAGCCAGCTCCGGAACCAAGACAGACACCTCAAATCGGTAAGATCTAACATTAGAGGAAATTTCAACTCAAAATGGGCCTTTTAACTTTGATTCAAATTCCATGTCATCATGTGTTATCCAATGAAATTGCTTTAAATCTAAAATACCGTATAGTTCCTAAACACTTTTTTAATATAAATTTGGGGATAGGTATCATAAAAAAAACTACTCTTTTTGTTTGTATTTTCAACATATCTCCCCATGTTTTTACTCAAATTTCGATCGGGAGAGCTTGTTGGATGTGGAATTAAATTTTGCATCCAATGAGTACCCACTTGGCATACTTTTTATGGATCCCTCTACCCCAAAAACAAGAAATGCCTGAAAAAATGGAATGATGACATCATCATTCTATTTTTTCAAGTATTTCTTGTTTTTGCGGTAGAGGGGTTTGTCAAAAGTATGCCGGGTGGGTAGTGGTTGGATGAGGCATTTAATTATATATCCAAAGAGCTCTCCTGATTGAAATTTGAGTAAAAAAATGGGGAGATATGTCAAAAATACAAACAAAAAAGTAGTTTTTTTCTTTTCTTTCTCCAAAATTAATAAATATTATTTTATTATTTTAACTATTATTTTATTAATTATTTTTAGGAGGCCCATGTTGAGTTGAAATTTCCTCTAAAAATGAAGTTGAAAACTTCCAAGCATCGAAGCATATGACCTCCTTAAATAAAATGAATTGGACACCTACACAAGTAGAGACGTTCCAGTTCTAGAGGGAGATGGGGCTAGAAGCCTTACACAAGAACTTAGTCAAGGCCAAGAATATCATTGTTGATTCAATCACGGATCAACTTGTACCATAAGTGTATTTACTAAAGACATCGAAGATGTTTGATTCCTTTACCAAGCTATTTGAAGGGAAGAACATAAATCAGAACATGGCTTTGAGAAAACAGTTGAAGAATGTGAAGATCCAGGATGCAGAACAACTTGAGGTGGTAGAAGAAGAAATGGAGAATGCAGAAGTAGTGATAGCCATCTTGAATGGCCTCCCAGGATCATGAATTCATTCATGCGAGGAATGTGTGCCAGAAGGAAGTGAGTAACTTTAGCAGACTCTGGGAAGAAGAAGAAGCTTGACTCATAAGAAGAGAAGAGAATATGGGAGAAACTAAAGATCAAGCTCTCACCATACAAAGAAGATCCCTCAAGTGATGAGGAATATGAAGGACTTAAATCCTGAAAAAAATATTATCCAACTTATCATTTGGATAAGAAATTGTAATATACCCCTGATACCTTAAAGCTCTAAAGCATTCAAGAAGTCTGCAAAATAAAATTTTAGTAATGTTTTTCATGAAATAAGACATTTATACTGCACTCATAACCATCATGTAAACAAAGAAATAAACCAGCGCAACAAAACAACACAAATGAGACAACCATCTTCACGTGGTTCACCTCATCCATGAGGCTACATCCACCAACTTATTTGTTCTTTTCATTTCTTTATCAAAAAGTGCTTACAAAAAATCACGGCTCATTCATGGCCGGTTTTATCTTTCCTCAAGGTTCTACGAAGAGAGACACTTGTAACTCAACATCCCTCTTTAAGACCCTTATAACCAGCTCAGAGAAGAAAATTATTAACAGCCCCCCCTTGGCACATGATGAACAAAATTTAAGTACCCTAATAGGTGGGTGTCTTGAAATTCTTACCTTCTACTCGGTCAAGTAAAATTGGATTTTTTTTTGTTAATCTTTTAAGGATACCTTTACTCCTGAAGTACTCATTATGTACCTTCCATATTATTCTTGAGATAAGCTCATTCTCAGCAAGACAAATCGTAGTATGTGCTTGTGTTCATAGTCATCAATACAATTTACCTCTTTATATCTATGTTCATTACTTATCTAAGCTCATTCTCAGCAAGACAAATCGCAGTCTATGCCTGTGTTCATAGTCATCAATACAATTTACCTCTTTATATCTATGTTCATTACTTATCTAAGCTCATTCTCAGCAAGACAAAACGTAGTCTATGCTAATTCTAGCCATACAATTGAGTGCTTCTCTACTCATACAGCTTTTATATCTCCGAGGCTGCAAGCGTAAGGACTACATAATTATAAGGCTACAAACCCATATACATGCTGTGGATTAATATTAGGGTCATGCATGAGTACCGTACCATCTCATAAAGTGCCTATCTCTAGCCATAATTACTTTCTGGGCTCGATCGAAATCAGCATCCCTGCTCTTGTTGAAAGTCACTCATTTAAAGGAAAAATGAGAAGGATGGGCAGATAATTGAAAACCAGATCATGCTCGACTGTTCATCGTTCATGAGCGCTGGTCACTCTTATTCAAAATTTTACATCTTGTATTACCGATGTCTATTCAGGAGCTTCTTATAGCAATGAGCTATTGGGAATTACAACACTAGAAGATCTGGTGAGTGTGGATCATGAGACACTAGTCCAAAATGAGAGATTAGTGACCAAGAGACCAAAAATTTTGGTAACCACAATTTTTTTCAAGGGATAAATGACCAAAATTGATAAATTTAAGCCGGCTAACTAAAAAAGCCCAAGATAAATGACCAATTTTGGTCACATGATAAAACTAAACTAAAAAAGATGAAGATAAATGACCAAATTTGGTCACGGGGTATCTAGAAAAAAATGACCACATAACAATTGGTCATTTATTTGGTCATTTTTAGTTGTGGATCAGTTCGGCAATGAAAAATTACAATTTTGACAATGTTGTATATTTTTCTAAATTCTAAGACTACAAATGGATTCATAGACCCCCGAGAACTTAGTAAATTGCAAAGCCTCACATGTTACAACTCCACTATTAACACCAAATTA
>LPNX010415709.1:0-24978 GCA_001517045.1 Pseudotsuga menziesii | reverse complement strand
CTTCGAAAGATAAAGGAGAAGAAGATATACCTACAACTATACGATGCCATGGAAGCACTTGTTCACATATGTAGAGATGGTTGTTGAACAATAGGGCCTCATGACAAGGACTTAGATGAAAACCAAGGGCCTTGCGATTTCCTAGATTGCAAAGGGCTTGAATCCTTAGTCCGACATTTTGCTTCCTGTAAAACTAAAGTCCCGGGTGGATGTGTACACTGCAAAAAAATGTGGCAACTGCTTGAACTACATTCAAGAATGTGTTCTGAACCAGACATCTACAAGGTTCCTCTTTGCAGGTATAATCAAACATACAATTCGTGCAATCCAATATTAACCTTTATTGTTTATATAGTCAATCCATACTCTTTCAATATAAAATAGTTTTGTTATATTCCAAAAATTGTAGCCTATTTCGGAATGGAATGGGAGGAGTCCCTTTTTATTTGCCTCATATATTGTATGTGACGTTTGCAGATTATGAATACTATATAATTATGGTGCAATTAATTTAAATAAGACAAACAACTAAATAATTTCCTCTACTGTTAAGGGTGGTGAAACAGGTATGGTTTTCAGTTCTCCATCTCCTTTAACTACAGTGTCATGTGATGATTGATATTCTGAAGCTTACCATCTACATTCCCCCTTCTAAATACACATGGATATCGAAGCCACAGGAAGGGTGGCCATTATGACTGTCTATTACAAAAGGATCTGCTGCTTATTTGATATCTGATAAAATTCGACCTCTTGTCAAATTGTTAAGGGCTCTATCTTCATTGCTTGGACATGAAATGCGGGACACAATGAGGATGCAGTCTTGCATCATATTCTCTAGACACAATAGAAATAAGCAGAATGAGAATAGACAGGAAATAATCCATGCAATGCTTATGAATGTTCAAGGATTGACATGAGAAAATGTTGCAAGCCATCTGCAGGTATAGTTGAGTTTCTACCATATTTTTACATACCTAAAACTGAATCACCTTTCATGCTTAGATTTTGGATGCTAATTTCTAGATATGTTGTATTATTTTTCTTTTTATGATTCTATTGTTTCTGCAGGTCTAATTGATTTGTAATCTAAATATGTGTATAGCTTTGATTAAACAGAGCAGTCATACTTTTTGACTTACATATTTGTTTGAATTGATTAAAATTAAAACCTTTTCTGATGGTGTGCTTTTTCTTTTTTGAATAATCTGTAGAAGTATAGACTGTACTTGAAAAGGCTCAGCGGTGTGGCAAGTCAACAGGGTAGCATGGCCAATGCATTTGGAGGAGGCAGGGAATCTTCATTTGGTTCTCTTTGCCAAGTAGATGGAATTGGTGATTTGCAAGTTCTTGCTCAATATGGTCATTTGTCTGCTCATGCTCTTGAATCATTGCAAGCAGGAGTTTTGGGTAGATTAAATGGTTCAGTAGGCTTGGTTTTACCAGGTCCGAATTCCTCTGGAATGCTCCAATTTTCCTCTCTTCCAGGCCTAGGCTGTAATAACAGCATTGGAAGAGCACAAGAAATTGCACCTGTTAACAATCCAATGAACGCATTTCCTTTTTTATCAACTGGACTTGAACTAGATCAGTTACAGCAAGAACAACAAATTTCTAGACTTAGAGATATAGGTGCTCCTGTGGATGATCCTACAGGATTTCGCATGATGTAGTGGCATTTGATAGCTACAAACAGTTCCCTTGTTGGTCTGGGTGGAGGTAGCAGTGGCAACATCTCAGTGCATTCAACAAATAATTCTTTGGTGTTGCAATTGATGCAACAGCAGTAGCAGAAGCATGGAAGGGGTTTGACCACCTTAACCACTGAAAGAGCTATTAGTCAAAGATCGGGGGCAAGTGATATTAACATGGTAATGTCTTCTCAACTACCTAATATGAATGGAAATAGTGGAAACTGGGGTAATGGTGCCACAGTATCAGTTTTACCAACAAATGCATGTTCAGTGGGTGGCCCTCTAAGTAGTACAGGTTCTGGTGTGCAGAATGTAAGGGAAATCCTTTTAAGTTCCTCAAATGTTGATTGTATGTCAATGGACATTTTTGTTCCTCCAGTTAATTCTCTTGTAGGGCCTATCTCCCATAATCTTATCCCAAGAAATGATCTCTCTCCGTCCTCTATTAGTGCAATGAACAATAGCACTGGGAACATAAGCGAAGTTGTGCCATCTGACAATAGAAGACCTAATCTTCCAATTCTTGGTAATATGAATACTGGTCTTAGAGAGGGTATGAATCAGATTATAAAGAAAGACTTGCAAAATCATAATCAAGATTTTGGAACCATTTCAAATCCTCTATTAAATACTCAGTTGAGCCGGGCATCTCTTCTTAATAAGAAAATGGTGGGAACATATACTGCTCAATCTCAGGGGCAGAACACTAGATTTTTTGATCAAAAGATGAATTTGGATTTCAAACCACTAGTGAACTCAGTTGTTTCAGGGTTTGGTGGACGATGTGAAAGCGAGCAATCCACTGCAGACAGTCAAATGAAGTTGAGGCAAGATTATCCTATAGATCATGTAAAGATGGAGAATGGATTTCTCTCTGAAAATTGCAATTCTGGAGATGAACTTATGAACATTATCTTTAGACAAGTAAGTGTGTTTTTACGAATCCCTCCTGAGATACAATATAACATTCTAAGATAGGTCTCTTAATTGTGCTTTTTCTTTATGGTTATTGATGAGCATATACTAATACATTTTGAAAAAATAGGTTTCAGCTTACATGGCTTGTAGTCATAGTAGTCTGTTATGCTTTTTTTGGGCACTGATTGAGCTCGTGTTTGTTCTCTTTGGAAAATTTGACTTGTATTTTTTTCCTTAATCTAGTTTTATTATGTGGATTATTTCCTAGATCTCTGTTTCTATGAAGCGGCTTGTATTGATACAATCTATGTTTGTTATATATGTTTAACATGCCAGTATTTTATTGTGTATTAAGAAAGTCACTTCAGTCAATTACTGTGAAGCACAGACAGCTGTCCTTATTTGTTCTTTGCCTTCCATGACCGTTGCATGCTTTCTCTCTTTCCTTTCTCATGTCATAATGTTGCATGTGGCAAGGTGGGTTTGGACTAGTGGTTAGGGGGTTGGTAGTCACAAATTTAATATGTTGGAATTCAATATTATACATCTCAATGTCCCTGTAACTACAACTGACTATATACTGTAACATAAACAATTTCATTTGCACTACTAACAAAACCCCAGATTTTGATTGAAGGCAAAATTTAATCTAATTTACTTTGTATGAAACTACCCATTTTCTACCTAAGAAAATTATATACATAGAATATAAGTTATAAATATAATTATTAATGTTGGTGTTGATGCTGAACACAGCGGCAGCAAAGGGCTTATTTTGTTAAGTTGTTAAATCACCCTAAATATTAATTATTGATGCTTCTTTTTGCTAAAATTCCAGCTATATATTCCCTTTCCATGCACAAAAGCTTTGCATATTTGAGGTATGAATTTATATAGAATGTCTTGTTTTATTACCAATGTTTTGGGTGAAACCATCTAGAATCATCGAACCCTCAACCCCGTGACATTATTGCAGTTTTATGATTATTGAGGCTGCTGCCATCAAAGATGGCAGTCATGTCCAATTTTCTTTTCTAGGGTGGAAATTTCTTGAATAGGCAGGCCCTGTTACATTCAATTTATTTTCATCCATGCAATTTCATGGTTATTGAGGTTACTATTCATCTTTAATGGAAAGCGTGCCCAGTTTTCCTTTTTGGGTGAAAATGTCCAAAATTGTCAACTCCTGTGAAATTTGATTTGTTTATCTATCTGTGGAATGTTATGGTTATTGAGGTTGTTATTCAGTGATGTATGATTTTCATTTTTGGGAAAAAATTTCTAGAATGTCAACTCTTGTGACATTCGACTTTTTTCCATCCATGCAATTTTATGTTTATGGAGACTCATTAATCTTCGATGTCAGCTTTTTTGTCCAATTTTCTTTTGTGATTGGCTAAGTGTATTTGTCATGGTGTCTGCAGCAGCATGAAGGGATCAGTTTCACACATTGTAATGCGGGATGTGATGGTTATCCTCTGGAAAGCTGCATGTGAAATGGGTTTGTCCTGGGTGGAAAAGAGGTCTGTGCTATCTGAAGCAGCTCAGATATGGTGTATAATTAAGGTGCTTCAGTTTGTCTCCAATCACTTGTAATCATTGTAGTAGATCCATTCAAAGAGGACTTGTTAACCTTCAACCCCTTCATTACTTCTTGCGGAATTTGTACAACTTACAGTTTCTTGCATATGGTTATTTCCCTGATGTGCATTGAGTCAGCATTTCCATATTTTTCTACATGGCTCAGGTTTGCCAACACTAGCAGACAAGAAGCAAGACGAATGATTAGTTGTAGGAGACCAATTGCAGAGTTTGTAGATGATTAGGAACACTCAGAATTGGTCAGGACAACTAGAGATCATCTGGAATCTAACCAAGTTGACTACTATTTCAATAAATTAAAAGCTAAACACTCTTTTGTTGCTATCCAAATATGTCCAGTATTAACCTTTATTGTTTAGATAGTCAATCCATCCTGTTTCATTATAAAACAGTTTTGTTATCTTCCAAAAATTGTAGCCTATTTCGGAATGGAATGGGAGGAGTCCCTTTTTAGTTGCCTCATATATTGTATGTGACGTTTGTAGATTATGAATACTATATAATTATGGTGCAATTAATTCAACTTGCCGTGTTTATATAATTATGGTGTAATTAATTTAAATAAGCCAAACAACTGAATAATTTCCTCTACTGTTAAGGGTGTTGAAACAGGTATGGTTTGCAGTTCTCCATCTCCTTTAACTACAGTGTCATGTGATGATTGAGATTCTGAAGCTTACCATCTACATTCCCCCTTCTTGTGGTTTAGTACCTTAAAGATTTTTTTAGGTAACAAGAATAGTATATCCTCTTACTTGCACTAGTAGAAAATGAGGGATTAGTGACCAAAAAAATGACCAAAATCCGCATATCAATGACCACTTTTGGTTTGGCAATCGTTGGTGGCTAATTTACGGTCTTTTATTACGCGACCAAAATTGGTCATTTTTATTTTGGTCATTTATAGCTTGTCAGTTGGTCATTAATTTGGTCATATATTTGGTAATTAATTTGGTCATATATTTGAATCAATGACCAAATATATGACCACATTTATGACCAAATTAATGACCACATGACAAACTAGAATATGACCAAATTTGGTCGTGTAATAAAAGACTGTAAATTAGCCACCAAAACTATTTTTTGCTCATTAATATGTAGATTTTGGTGTTCTTTTTGTCATTTATAGCTCATTGNGACCAAATTTGGTCGTGTAATAAAAGACTGTAAATTAGCCACCAAAACTATTTTTTGCTCATTAATATGTAGATTTTGGTGTTCTTTTTGTCATTTATAGCTTATTGTTTGGTCACTTATCTCTCAATTTTTGGTCATTTAATATGTGAATTTTGGTCATTAATCTCATTTATTTGTCACTAATTTAGTCATTTTTAGTCATTTTATGTGTGGTTATTATATTTTAGTAGTTTTAATGGTGTCCATTATTAATCAATATAAATTTTTACTATGATATTATGTTTAAATTAAAAAAAGAATCATGCATTATTTATCATCATCTATCTAATACACAAGTGAATTATGCAATGTCACATTAATTAATTAATTACAACACTTATAAATAGTATAAAGTACAACCATATAAGTTTTAAACCACACAAATTATATTATATAAAATGTCAAGTATGGCTTAGTATGGCTTTTGGATAAGTTTGTTTTAAATGGAATTCCAATGAAATTTTCAAAATTCTAAATAACTATGTTTAAATTTTTAGAATATGGGTGTTAATAAAAGTTAAGTTTATTTATAAATTTAAAACCATAATTTAAACATCACAAAGTTTAAATTTCAGAAAATAAGAAAATAAATTCAATGAATTCTAACTCAGAATTCTTTCATTATTATGTCTTTATTGTCTTGAATTCTTTTTTGTCACTAATATTTCTAAAGTATCGCTGTTATATACCGACTACATAGCTATGTTAGATTAAGGTAGCTACATAGCTAACAACTACATCTATTCTTTTACAATTATAAAATTGGTAAGAGGTTATATATTTATCTTATATATTGGATAATTTAAAAGAAAATTTGAATTGTTTAGTTAGAATTATTCACCGAGTACAATATTATTTACCTTATTTACAATGGTATTGTGGTAGTATATATGTCATGTTAATGTAATTGTCACATGCTTCGAAGGAGAAGATATTTTTTGGTTCCATTGAAGTTTAACAAAACTGATCTCAAAAACAAGAAATAAACTATGTTCCTACTACATTGTTAATGGTTGCAATCTGTTCATAAATAGAGACAATGGTCCCATCCAAATGTTCCCTCTCTTAGTATATCATTATGTAAAACCATTCACCAGAAGCAAAAAGTCAAGGATTTGGGAATCTATCACTTACTGGGTAGAGACATTCAGACAAAGGAAAGAAGGCTCTCACGACGGAGTTTCTTGTTTGATCAAAACTAGACTATATACTCTTGTTATGAAGTTTGGGGACAATGGTAGAGCCATTGGAGTTCTTTTGTATTAAGCTTAGTTTTTCTTGTTGCTTAAAAGAAGGGTCCAACTTGATAAAATTATAAAAAAGTGTAATTCACAGAATCACAAAAGCTGTTTTAATAAAATGCCAGCTTAAATTTCCTGGAACGATGTGGTTAGAAAATTTACATACATCTGCCAAGTGGCATGTTTACCATATGTTTCCACACTTAACAACTCATAGCTTCACCTTGCTCTATAAGCAACATAGGTTGATCTGATATTGGGAGATCATATCAAGGGAAGATCTGGAGATCACCTAACTTATCGTTAATTACCGACTTGTTGTAGTGATGACCAATTTTAACTCGGTAATTTCATTGATTCTTAACTGGTTAAGCCGACATAAATACTTAACCAACTGATCATGTAGATTTTTTCATATGTGAGTCACCTTAGTCTCATCAATTTGCCTCCGGCAAGTAACCATTCGACAAGTCAGTTGGAAGTTTTACTTTAAAGTTGGATGTTTAGATATGTAATAATTGCATGTAATGTGCTATGAGCTGGTAGTTATGTAGCATACCTCTTAGTCCTTAATGCCATGGTGGGTGAAAAGGGGTAAAGTTTCTTTTGCTATTACTCCCTTAGTGTTTAATCGAAAACGATTCAGCTATCAATAATGGATCCATAGCATTGTATTACCAAAAATGATTCAGCTAGAAAGGAGAATCAGAGAAAATAAATTTTATCTTTCAGCAATTGAGAATCCCAGCGAAATAAAATAAAGATAGGCGTGCCAGCACAAACATACTCACCAAAATCTTTACTTATTTGTAGCATAGGCATATAAAAATCCAAATCTTAGGCTTAACCTAAATCGCTTAGGTTACGAAAAACAAACATAACCTATAGATATCATCCACACTAAATAAGAACACGTTCCACATCGTTTTCAGGCATGAAATCGCAGAGGCACAGACCACCTTATTTTCAAAACACAACACCTATAGGTAAGTGTGAATTTTAATATTTAGCGGCTACCCCATGGTTACATATCTATAATATCAATTTTGTAAATTCAACCTTATCAATTTTCAGATACGAAAATAGTAGAGGGCATATAAAATCCCTGTTCACAGATATTAGATTACTAAGCGCTAACACAATGCATGCATATAAAGTTTGCATTTAAAACCTTATCAATTTCATATGCGAATAGTAGAGGCATATACTTCCTATTTTCAAATCACCAGCGTCTGATCATTAAGCTATAACACCATGCATGCATACAATAAATTTGGCAAATATCACGCTATCAATTAACGCTATATAAACACCACGCCGCACCTTTAAAAGCTTATCATAAGTCCTGAGCTCACTTATAGCTTACCAATATTCTCGTTATTTAGGAAAACTTTCAACATTTAATTCTGATGTTGGGATAAGAGTGCGTACTTGTAATATCATCGTGCTGAAAGTAACTTATACATTAATTGAACAACTTTACAGGATCTATGCATAAAATTTTATTGTTGTTATAACTTCCACAGGTCACCCTGTTAGCGTTAGACCTTGCAAGGTAGTATATAAATAACAACCTGACCAACCCAAAAGAACAGTCTACACATATTGCAAAAATATTGTATACTCAAGACACATTAAGGCACAAACAAAGATACATGCAAATATAGACATCCACGGCACACAAAGAAAGACCCAATGTACGTGGTTCACCCCACCCTTGGGGTTATGTCCACCAAAAGTGTCACAGACCCGTGACATTTATTCTTATTAGAAGTTACGCAATTACAATTGCTATCATACATCATCTGTTCCAATCGTGGTATCCTCCTCGAGGAGCCTACCCGAACTATTCCCACACTATCCATAAGTGGGAATTCTATACAATCAAATTAGGCCTTCTAGCCACATTATACTCAAACAGGACATTAAAAGGGATGTTTCTTAGTCATATTTAAATCAAACAGCAATAGGGATTCACAGTAAAACATTTTCTCTTTCCAAAGCAGAAAGAGAACAGGCTAACTTTTAAGTGCTAGTCGTGAATATATGCTGCTAAAATAATTTTTCCTTTTTAATAGAACGCAAAGAAATTATAAATTCTTATGCAGATAATCATCCAACGACTAGCGATGTGAATAATTAATAATAACAAAGGAAGGGAACTTCTGTCTGGATCCACACCCAGACGGTCATTAATTTGAAGGCCATGAACTACTATCTGAATTCACACGTAGACAGTCACTCTCACGCTGAGAGATTCAAATTTTAATTAACAGCAGATAGTCACCCTACGTTGTTTATCAAAAGGAAGTGTCTTTTATCTGGATCCATACGCGGATATCTACCCTAGCGCTGAGAGAGTTAAAATTCTATCAATTTAAAGGAGGGCGTGAAATCACATGGATGTAAATCAATAAATAAATCAATAAGCAATACTTTCTGGAATTGTATAAGGGACCCAAGCATAGCAGCTAGCAGTGATCAGGTGGAATCGCACCAATTTGTGGTCCATACTCCAGGTCAGGTGCAAACAGAAATGAAGCATGCAAAAATATCCTTCGAGATTCAAAATCATGGAGAGTTCTAAAATAAAGGGTAGACAGTACTTACGAGTCTGAGATAGGGCAGAGAAAACAAGAGCGCAATCCTGGTAGTGTTTGCCCATTCACAATTGCTTCCTTTATGTTTTATGGACCAAAACTCAGACATGTTCTTCTTTCCCTTGGATTCTCCAATTGGGAGTATTCCTGCAACTCCCATCATGAGGGTTGAACACTGGCGACTGAAAGAAAATAAAACCCCACAATCCAAAAGAACGCCCAGATGAGAAACGCAAGCTCCTTGCGGAAGGGAAGAATGTCACGGGAAGAAATTTTTAATAGAATGCAAACCTAGATACCAAAAGGGTTGTGAGAGCATACTCCACTGCTCGCCCCCCTAAAATAATTTCAAACATAAAAATAACAAAAAGGGAAAACAGTATTTCCCCACTGTGCGCCGGGTTTCCCCAATTCAAGGCAGAAATTATGCCTCCATCTTTGCTGAGGCAAGCCCCCTGCCCTAGATTTTGCTGTCAAGTAATTATTCTTACAGGCATGCATCCAACCCCCATTATTCTTCTCCCTTACTAATAAAATATTTCCATTTAGCTAATAATTATATGTGATGCACGCTGAAGTAAATATTGTCTGAGAGAGTAATTAAACCATAACATTTATTTTCCATCAAGGTCAATTCTCCTTATCATAAGTTTTTGTACTCTATTTGTAAGGATTATTCCTATGTACTTGTGATGATAAATTATCTTCAAGGAGACTATTACCCAATAGCCCTTTGATAATCAACCCCTTAAGTTTTTCTTTTAACCTTTCTTTAAATCTTTTCACTTTACTCCTAACTGTTTTTCGCCGCTTAAAAAGGATTGCGAATTTCTCCATAATAGGATTAAGTACTGAACTGTAGTGTTATACCGGGAGTCCTTTATAAGACTGGACCTTCCGTCCTAAACCAAACGCTATGTAAGACTGCGGTATTGATTATGGTTCTTTAACCGTTCGCTTTTAGCCCCGGTTAGGGTGTAGCTAGCCCTTTGTTAAGTTGTTCATTGCATTATGTATCCTAAGTATTTTTTCACTTAGACAGTTAACCTTCATAAGCCACAAGGTGTTGTCTTGGGTGGGGCCTTGGCCTTGAGGTCCTCACCGAGACTAGTACAATAATATGCAAAAATTACAAAATATGCTAGGGCATAGGAGAGGGATATCACATCCTTCCTCCCTAAAAGAAAAAACACCATCCTCGGTGTTTCTTGTTTCTTCGACAAATCTTTTATTCTTTTTTGGACTCATCTCTTCTTGGTTCGCCTTGCTGAGATCTGTCTTCTGGTTTTTCTTTTCTGATCCTTGTGGGTTCGTAGGACCTGCAAAAATCTAGTCTACCCAAATTTCACATAGATAAGAATCAATTCATCATGAACGTAATTAGCAAGTCTTTTGCAGCATCATAACTACAACTTAGTCCATTCAGTAATTCATGACCAAATCACAATTCAACTTAAACAAAGTCATAGATTATTTTGCTATCTGCAATTTTCTAGTGTTCATTGGGTGCCATATTACCCAATTATTTTCCATAATGGAAATTGATACATCAATAAAAACATGACTACAAGCATTGAAATCTAAAATATAGAATTTAATTATAGAGTAAAAAAAAATTGAATGTTACTGCAGTAAGAGAAATTTGAAGTGGTATTTTACTAAAATATAGTGTTGGGATGGCGCATGCCTCTAATGACATTTTTAGTGCAAAGACTTACTCGATTCTCTGTGCACCATTTGTGTAATCATTTGCTTCATGGGTTATTTAATGGCATTACCAGTTCTCTTCAGGTGGAGCGGGGGGGGGGGCAGGGCGCGAAGGAGTTTTCATTTCTTTATGCCTTTTAGATGTCGAGGCTGGTAGTGTTGGGGAGAGGAAGACCCCATGAAGGATCTTTTGCTGCGTGTTTTCTTACCTCTGCTGAAAAATTGCTCCATGCGTCATTGATCTCTAATGAAAAATGGCTTCTTGTGTTTTCATTTATGCTGAATAATTGCTTCTTGCTTTCTGATTCCATATTGGAGTAGATATTTGTATCTGAATTTTTCTGATTTATGATTGCTGATATGGATTGATCTGTCATTCTTGGCAAAATCTGGTTGCAACGATTGAAGGTGAGGCTAGGAGAGCCTCACCTTTCAATGGAGAAACCTAAAAGAACACTCAGAACCAAAACAATATTCAGAAAACCTTAAACCATGTAAGACACTAGAGTGGCACAAGAAAAGATGAATGCTTCATTAGGAGGCCAGATGCCTTTTATAACAATTACAAAGGGACCTCGTTGATGAGGCCAAAACGAGCACAATAAATGCTGATCATTATTTATACTAATATCTAATATATATAATTAATACATTGTCGAATACATAATGGGGAGTGTGGGCCTCCCATATAGCCCATTCCTCCTAGTTTAAGTGGAAGTGTCCCTACTTTCCTGCCTCCTTATTTAAGTTGGAAGCCATGCTTGCAAAGAGGAGATGGAAAAGGTTGAAGAGGTGCTGAGATTTGTTTCAATTTCATGAAGATCTGGACGATGTGTAGATGGTCTAAGATGCGAGCAGGTGGTGGATGCCCATGATGCTACTCTTGTCATTTTTATTGTAAATAAACTAGAGGGAGAGATCTGTATTGTTTTAGATGTGTGAAACTCTTATCTTGCAAGATGGGAGCAGGTGGGGATTCACATATCGTTGTTTTTCATCATCTTGCTATGAATAAACTAGAGGGAGAGATCTATATTGATTTACATCTATGAACCTGCTCTCTTGGTGGTGGATATCTATGCACCCTTGGCACTAGGAGACCTGTGTATCCACTCACAAATGAACTGCTACTGAAACCCTCACAAGGGTGTGATTTGGATTGATACAAAAATATTTTAGCTACATCGCACTCCATGAAGGTAGTCTCTGCAAATAAAATATTGTAGAGTACTGATGGAGGATTGTGCAAATAACAAAAATGGAACAAAACTATGCAAAGTGCAAGATCCCCCTCCCACCTTGAATACCTAAGAGCAACTACGACTCATAGAAAATGAAACGTAAATGCATCCTCGAGAGAATGAGGTTACTCCCACAGGAAAATAATCAAGGGCACTTGAGACTTTCTTCTTTGAAGAACATTATATGTATGACTAGGGTATACATTTGGGATTTGTGTTATCTAAATAACATGTGATGTTACCCATAATTTGGGACATCACCTCATGAAACAATCGCATACATATATATATTATTGTATGTAGAACACTACGTTTATGATAAGAAGAACATATATATATATATATATATATATATATAGGTATATATATATATATGTTGGAGATGTGAATATATGTTGGTGGAACCCTATTATATATATATTTATAGGTTGGACGCATACATATATTGACATTGTATGTTGAGCTAATAATGTTACAACATTTTAAAGCCAGAACCTCCCACCTACCTACAGCACATGAGAGAACATATATATGGTAAAAACATGTATTATTTGTGTTTATGGAAAATAGTACATATATGCTAAAGACATATATTTGTGATATCTATATTGTGTTATGGAAAATAGTATACATATGTTAAAGACATATATTGTGATATATATATATATATATGTATTTGGGTATTTTGGAGAATAGTACATGTTAAGGATATATATAGTGGTCATATATGATGCAAAGTGAAGCAAACCACATGCGCATATATATGTTTCCCCCGCAGCACTTGCAGTCTCCTCTCAAAATCCCTTATGCTCTCTTTCGTTGCGCTAATGTGTTATTCTGCCTCTGCATGGTCTCAGGCTCGAATATTCCTCGTTCTATGGCGCTCTTGAATTGGATTTTTGCAGCTGCCCCATTTCTGCATTAATTTCAGCAAGCCTATTTGAAAATGGGTAGCATCATATAAGATAGGACAATTGCCATTAAACAATTATGATCCCTATCTTATTGTCATTTTTTGACTGTACGCCCCATTATGGAGGCATTACTGGAATCCATGAGCAGAAATATTGGAAGCCCACGAGTGGGGAAGGGAAATAAAAATCCTCGCCGTAGAGTTAGAAAGGGGGACGGGGGTTGAAAAAAAATCAGGTATGAGGAAATACCAGCGATGTTGGAGAGACTCCCAAAAAGAATCTGCTCTAGGAAAACTGCGAGAGGCAACAAAAGAAAAACTCCAGATCTTGCGAGCTGGGGGTGACACTTAGATCGAAGATTTTTACAGCATTTTTCTCAAGTCGGAATTGATCCACCTTGCCTTCGGTTATGCTTAAGTCGTAAGTAGCTGACAGGTACATCTGCGTCTTGCCTTTACGTGAGTGAAGGTAGCCTTGCCAATTAATTATGGTAGGATAACCTACACTTTGCTGTGGATTGTTGGCTTGATATTACACAGACCTAGAAAATGTTCATAGTGTCATATTGCATTATAGAGTTGTTTACTGGCGTATATTTTAGAGGGTTTCTTGTTTGAGCCAGAGATTTATTTGGTTTCTAGAAATCTTTGGCTGAATTAGTTACTGTTTTATTTAAATTCAGAGAGAGTTCTTTTCCTGAAGAACCGATAAACTATTCAATCCCTAGCATTGGATAAAGATCTGCGCTTGACTCTAACTCGATCTTCTCTTCATTCTGTAAAGGGAACAATTTTTTTCCTTGGATGTCTTGCCTGGAATTCCACGAGCTACCGTGGAATTAACCTCTCGACTGTCAACCCCTCATTTTAATTTAATTATCGCCAGGATTTATCCCTTGAATTGGTTTATCTTGGCCGAGGATAGAAGGACGTAGGATGGAGAACCTGTAGGGTATTTCACCTCCTTTACATTGTATGATGGGTTTGAAGTCTTTACCATCATACGATCACTGGTTTATTCCCACATCCATCTCTTGGTTTTGATTCCCAGACCCAAAAAACTTACACTTGCACGGGATTCCTTATTTGTTCGCATACAAATCTGGCGGATCAGTTAAGAAGCATCTGCATCATTTTTCTGTGGGTGCCGCGTAGGGACCTTTGCAGATTGAAAAGCACTTTCGGTTTCTGAAAAATATATGTACTTCATTTAGGGAATTATACCATGAGTCGTATAGCCTAGAGGACTTTTCCTTATTTACTTTTAAAAGAGTATAGTTTCTCATGGTCACTATCCGTCAAAGAGGGAGTCATATCTTTTAAAAGATCATCGCACAGCTCCATTGTGGTCGCAGGATTTTGATCCGGTGTGTGCCTGCATTGTGCTAAAGATATAAAATATTGTTTATACCTGCGTTGTAAGAGTTCCGGTGGATTTTGTTATTGCCTACATAAGGCAGCAATTGCTTACTTCTAGCGTTGGCGTGGGTTATTAAAACATGACCCCTAATTATTGCATGGTTAGTACCAGCATCATTGGGTTGATTACATACCCTGATGCTGCGTTTACATAAATGATAATATGAGTGCTAGAATTTGGAGCATATGATTCCTGCATTCTGTAAATATATTATCTTTTATGCTTTGATCTGATAAGTTAGGTTGAAGATCGATTTAGTGGTGAAGAACCTGGACCTGTTAAACTCAGAGATGATAGCTTAAATCGTTGAAAGCATTTTTGATGTGAGACTGTCATGCGTTTGATTGAGAATGAGCCTGTCTTTTTGCTGCTGAGTATGTATCTCCTTTATTGGGCGATATCCTTTTTTAGAGGATCAACTCTTTGAAAATGTTATACGGTCCATTGCTTGCAGATCGTGTAGTTCCTTCCGTTGGGATATGTCCCTTTGGAGGATCGACTCACAAGTTATTTTATATGTTCATAGTTTCTTTTAAATGCAGAATGTTGTTTTCCTTTTGGGAGGGGCGACCCCATTCTCTGAGAGTTAAAAGACTTGAAACTTTTAATAGTTGATTGCATAGTTATTTATAAAGGGGTGTGTTCCCTTTTTATGCTGGGGAAACTCCTTTTGGGAATCACTCCTTGATCCCATTCTGTTGATTATAATTGTATTTATGGTATAAATGTACTAGTTGTTTTGAGCACTCAGATATACTATTGTATTGACAGTATAAAGGTGATGCTTGATAAAAGAGCTTAGACCTACAGTTCCATTTATTGGTCCATAAAAGAATTTAAGGATTTGAAACTTGTATATATTTTGATCTAGAAATCATTGCCAGTAATTTTATGGCTTCCGAGCTTCTGGAATATCATCTAATCCTCATAATGGAAATGACCCGTGTACTGGTTTTGACTTGTAATTATTTGATTCCTGGATAAACTCTAGAGCGGAGGCTGTGCCTACTCTAGGATCTCATCCACGGATGTTGTATGTATGGGCCTCGGGATGAGGTTTCCTGTTTATGTATGAGGAGCTGATGACACAGCACTTACGTTGTAGATTGTACACCATGATCGGTGTTTAATTGATGAATAAAGAGGAAAACCTAACCTTTGGTGGACGTAGCCTCATGGATGAGGTGAACCACGTATATCAGTGCCTTGATGTGTATTATTTGTACTATGTGTTTGATGTGTACTATTTTTATGTCCTTGGATGTTCTTGGTCAATCTATTTATCTGTTATGATATAAATGGTGAAGTGACCTTTCTATGAATGTTTTACATGCAAAGGAAAAGATAGTTTTACAAATGGTTAAGTGTAGGTACTGCCTGATATGGTGAGAATGGTTGTAAGTTCTTATAACATAATGGTGGCAAGAGCAAATGGTCGTTTTTAATTGTTAATGATTAATGCTGATATATATATATATAACCAGAGTACTTTAAGGAAATGTTGTTGGGTACGGTTAATAGCACCGGACAAAATTCCCTAAAATGCCACTAACAGCATTGATTTCTTTTGTAGCAACAGCATTTGAAAAAATGAAAAACAATTTTCCATCTTTGTCACCTATAATGGTATCTAGGTACAAGAGGTACATTACACAAAGTGTTGTAGAGTACTACAAAAATTGAATTGAAAGAGAACCAAGTGAAAAGAGAACTAATACTACTACAAAGTAAATTTGAACCAAAAATTCGAGATCACTGCTGGGCTTGGACTAAGGGGAATGGATCCCTATGGAAAGGTTGTGGAATCCCGTGCCATGTTGAATATGGCTTCCTTGAGAATGCAAAATGAACTTCTGCCAATTTTCGAATATGCCATGTTGAAGATGGCTTTGCTAGAGAGTGCTTCTCGCTGGTGAGCGATAATTGTTGCTACTATGGGGCTGAGCATTTCTAACTGCTGTGGAGGCACACGGAACCCAACATGTCCTAGAAAATAGTCCTTGAAGATCCATGAGGTACTGTTGTAAAATACTAATAGGAATGATGGATGGTGGCATCCGAAAGAAGGAAAGGCTGGTGTACAAACATGCTTTTGTTGTACAAAGCGATGTAATTAATAGTCCTACAAAGTTTAGTAGAAAAAACCATGAGGATGTTATAAAAATCAATAGAAGTCCGAGAACACCACATTGAACTTGCATATCGGTGTCTCCAAGCTCATCTAGAGAAGGTTCCAGATGATGCCACAAGTGAATAAACATATTATGTTCAGCTTGCAAATATTTGGTGATTGTGTCATTGAAGTCAACCTCAGCAGGTGAATATCTAGAAATTTTAATCTGATCAACTGGAGAACTATGAACTGAGGAGACAACTAATTTTTTAACATTTTTTCCTGTAAACAGGCTATATGCAGAGTCGGTATGAGAAAATGGTCACCCCCATGTCCTGTCATATAAAGAAGAATGTGACTACCTTCATCACTCAAGAGGCGCTTTGAACAAGGAACAACAGGATGATGTCACCTAGTCAAAACATGCAAGAATTTTTCAACAGTCACCTCATATCCTCTGTAATCTACCTCAACATTATCACAATATAGATTAAGTTGATGGTTCTCATTGTTGAACTTTTGAGAAGGATAGTTATTTATAGAGTTTCATGCCATATCATCTCCCATTCTGAGTATTATAGTCTTATTAGGTATCCCCAACCTTTTTATAGTCTGATATAGGGACAATGTGCTAGCCATGTGCCAATAATTGAACCTGAATCGAGATGTGCATAGAAAAACTGCCGAGTTGTTAGTGTGCATCGTTCCCATGGGCCCAAAGGCTGAGGAATATCCATAGACTATCAAAATTAGCTATGATGATACAAACAAGAGGGATAACCTCATTTTCATATTTCCTCAAGTTTTCATTGCCAATGACTAAATTTCTGTTGATAGAAGAAATGTGATTGAGATTAGTGTGAGTGAACTTGCCATTCCAAACTCCTATGAAATTTAGCAGATAAAAGATAGTGATAAAATTTCTTGTGATAATAAATGCACTTCACAGGCTGCATAAGGTATGCCTTATGGTGGAGGTCTACTCTTGTGTATATGAAGTGGATTTAGGGTTTTCGCAGTAGAGTAGAAGGATAAAATGCAATGCCTATGTCGTGGAGACCGAGGCTATTGAGGAGAGAGAGAAAATGGAAGATCTTGTTAGATCCCTGATTCAAGTATGTGCAGTGCTAGGAACTCAATGGGGTGATGAAGGAAAGGGAAATATTGTTGACATTTTAGCACAACGCTATGATATTATGGTGCATTGTCAGGGAGGGGCAAATGCTGGTCACACAATATACAACAACGAGGAAAAGAATTTGGTACTGGATTTCTCAACAGAACCAAGGAACATAAATATGAGGATTGCAAAGAAGACCATGAAAATGGAATACATAATGGAATATCATATGGAAAAATTTAGTTATTTAGTGGAGATTTTCTTTAGCACCTTCAAATTGAAATATGGATGGTATTCCATTTAAATGACATCTGCTGCAACTTCCTGAGTATTACAAATAGTGACAACTTCCCACACAAATAAAGGTATCATTTCTTTACACTCACGACTGCCTTTTAGATTGAATGACCATTTCCCCTTTTCAACATGAGTTGGATGGAATGGGAAATGAGGGGATTGGGAAAACAAATAATTTGACAAGGCTGTTGATGTACCTTTGGTGACCCAATCAGAAAACTCATTTGCACTTTGCACAGTTGCAGAGAGAAATACGAATCCAAAATTTTTCACATGCTTCACAAAGTCTTCACAGGATTAGGGTTTTCACTGAAGGGAGTCTTCAACTCTCACACACAAAACAATGAACAATGCCGCTGCTTCATTTTGGGGATGAGTAGCAGGAGGAGGCCATGTTTATCAAGGAGAGGGTTAAGACTCTTGAGGGTGAGTGTATTGGAGGGTAGGCGCAACAGAGATGGAGGATATGCAATAATGGACAAGAATATGGGGTGGAGTAAGGTATTCGCAGCGAT
Source organism: Pseudotsuga menziesii (assembly GCA_001517045.1). Classification (NCBI taxonomy): domain Eukaryota; kingdom Viridiplantae; phylum Streptophyta; class Pinopsida; order Pinales; family Pinaceae; genus Pseudotsuga; species Pseudotsuga menziesii. The sequence goes on along the minus strand of LPNX010415709.1, from coordinate 6,418 downwards.
GATGGAGGCATAGATGATGGAAAGCAAATGATGGAGAGAAGATGATGGAGAGAAGATGAAAAATGGTGGAGGCACAAATGATGGAGGGCGTGTTAGTAGAAGCATGCCTAAAAGCAAAAAAAAAGTGGAGAAAATGTTGGTAGTGTGTTAGAAGGAGGGAATGCATGGAGTGATGAAAATGGTCTACAGAAAATGGGGATTAGAGGACAGTAAATTCTTTAGCTATGAATGGTTTGCAAAATTAGCGTTAGGGCCATATCACAACCATGGGGAGGGGCGCGATGGAAAATTGGAAGCAAAAACTAGAAGTAGAAAAAAAATAAACAGAGAACTACAGGAAATAGGTTTTAAGAAAAATGAGCATTAGATAGCGAAAGTAAGAAAAATAAATTAATTAAAATCTAGGTCTAGGAGTGAACTACTTTGATTCCAATTGATTTGCTATTCACGGTGAGATCTAGTAGCAAAGATCGAAGGTGAGGCTAGGAGAGCCTCACCTCTCAATAGAGAAACCTAAAAGAACACTCAGAACCAAAACAATATTCATAAAACCTTAAAACATGTAAGACACTAGAGTGGCACAAGAAAATTTGAATGCTTCATTAGGAGGCTGGATGCGTTTTCATAACAATTACAAAGGACCTCATTGATGAGGGCAAAACAAGCACAATAAATGCTGCTCATTATTTATACTAATATCTAATATATCTACTTAATACATTACCAAATACGTAATGGGGAGCGTGGGCCTCCCATACATCCCATGGATACACTTGATATGCTTATTGTTGATACAATGTGCAATACGTTTGGTGTTTTTGCCTTCCTTGTCTAGATGCATTCTTAGGGAAATTTTGCTTCTGTCTGCATGTTTGATTTAAAGAGGGTCATGCATGCATTTTGACTCCTAACTATCCTAAACACATTGCATACCTATAGGAAGAGACCCGTGATGCATCTTCGAATTTTGGGGCTATGTCATAACATCTACACTTTAGGAGAATTTAATCTTTGATCCATGGTTTTTTCCCATTGGGAATCTATTATATATGTGACTCGCTCTTGATAGGGGAATTTCGGTTTGAGTTTTTGGATGTGAAGGGAGATTGAATACATTGGAATTATTCCTATTGTGAATGTGTTCCCAATTTGTATGTGGTATTGTATTTTCATTTATGTCTATGTTGTTGATGTATTTGTAACATCGGAATGTATTCATCCGTATATCTTATGTATTGTACCCCTATGTTTATTTCACGATGTGTCTATAATGTAATTGAGTCATGTCATGCCCCCATGTTTCGATCAAGAAGTTTCTATAATGTAAACAAGTCATGTCAAGTCATTATGGGTAACCCTCCTATTGGTCAAGGGTTAAAGTCCCCGCAATTATGGGGCCCTAGGGTTATTAGACTATCTTAGTGAAGTCAAGCCTAGGTGAGTCATTGTAAGTCAGGGCAATAGTCCCCACCATCTAAGTCAAGGTTAAGCCTCCTTGTTGAGTATCGGGAAAATTTCCCAGAAGTTGTGGGGCACTAGGGTTATTAGACACTCCTAGAGATGTCAAATCTAGTAAGTAATTGTTAAGTGAGGATGACATGTTGGAGTGGGTTTCAAGTGAATGAAAGAATTTAAATAGATAGTGAGTCTCTCTATCTATCACACACACATTCACTCATTGGGGCGGATGAGTGAGAGAGGAGAAGCTCTCTCATTGTGTGAGAGAGAGACATAAGCTGTGGAGATCATCTTTATGTTTTCAGGTTTTACTACTACCATTGGTTCTCATTCTATCTATGAGGAAGTTGCGGGGTTTTCTCCTTTATGGTTTCCTTGAGGAAAATTATTTGTGTCTCTTGTCTCTTGTGTTTATTTCTATGCATGTTATTCTCTCATTTAAAGATCCTAAGATAATGCTAGGCTTGAATGATAAAAATCCAACATGGTATCAGAGCTAACCTGAGAACAAGACTTTGTGCAGATATAAAAGCTATGGACTCTTATTTTTTGGGTCTCTCTCAACAATCCATCAGCAAAAGTATGCTAGGATGACTCTCCATTGAAGGGCGCATCTTTCTGTCGAAGTGGAATTCGATTCCGATCATTTTCAGTTTTTGGTGCAGAAATTAGGGCTTTCTACATAAGAGAAATTATTGAGTGAGACGGGAATAGGATTTATATCCTCATCAAAATCAAAGTTTAGAGACCTGTTTCAAGATTTTTGATCGGGTGAAACTCCAGGAAAGTCAAAACCTAGTTTGACCCCGAGCTAGAAAAAACCCTGAATACTAAAAGTGCCAAGTTTTGGTACATTCAGTACATCCCAATATTGGCGAAGTCTCAGGAGCTAAAAATTACAAAGGCAAAATATAAAATATTGATTTACACTATTTCATAAATTCCACCTCAGCTTCACTATATTATAGGAGATATGATCCCTTCAAGTTAGGGTTCTAGTCTCTTCTAGGATTCATCCCTAAACAGGACACCTGGGGAGAATTTATATATCTTGGGCTACAAAGGTCCAAATGAAAATTATGAAGATGTTCTAGAAATAGAATGAACTATAATTTATTTTGGTCCAATATTCAAACTCAGAAGATGAACCAGTGACACATGGAAGTCTGCGCAACTTCATTGTTCTAAATAGTCCTCTAACAGGTCACCTTGGGAAAACAATCATAAGTCCCAATTGGTAAAACCAATTCTGATGAAACCTATGGTGTTGAATCAGGGATAGGCTACGATACCTTTGTATTAATTTTTATACATAGAGGAGTATCAATTTCAGATATACCATAGAAACAATAACATGAATTTCTGCAGAAGAAATTGGAAAACTAGGGCTTCTTGTTCCAGGAGTTTCCCTCCACTGTTTTCAGAAAAAGAATTTATTAGACAACTTTCCTTGAAGATATCTATCCTTCTATCCAATCAGATCTAAAATAATCCAATTTTTGAAAATTAGGGTTTCTTTGACAAACCCCAGATCAGCGAGCTCCGAAACGAGGACGGACACCTCAAATCGGTAAGATCTAACATTAGAGGAAATTTCAACTCAAAATGGGCCTTTTAACTTTGATTCAAATTCCATGTCATCATGTGTTATCCAATGAAATTTGTTTAAATCTAAAATACTGTATAGTTCTTAAACACTTTTTTAATATAAATTTGGGGATAGGTATCATAAAAAAAACTACTCTTTTTGTTTGTATTTTTGACATATCTCCCTGTATTTTTACTCAAATTTCGATCGGGAGAGCTCATTGGATGTGGAATTAAATTATGCATCCAATGAGTACCCACATGGCATACTTTTTATGGACCCATATACCCCAAAAACAAGAAATTCCTGAAAAATAGAATGATGACATCATCATTCTATTTTTTCAAGTATTTCTTGTTTTTGCGGTAGAGGGGTTTGTCAAAAGTATGCCGGGTGGGTACTGGTTGGATGAGACATTTAATTCTGCATCCAAAGATCTCTCCTGATTGAAATTTGAGTGAAAACTTGGGGAGATATGTCAAAAATACAAACAAAAAAGTAGTTTTTTTCTTTTCTTTCTCCAAAATTAATAAATATTATTTTATTATTTTAACTATTATTTTATTAATTCTTTTTCGGAGGCCCATGTTGAGTTGAAATTTCCTCTAAAAATTAAGTTGACAACTTCCAAGCATGGAAGCATATGATCTCCCTAAATAAAATGAATTGGACACCTACACAAGTAGAGAGGTTCCAGTTCGAGAGGGAGATGAGGCTAGAAGCCTTACACAAGAACAACTTAGTCAAGGCCAAGAAGATCATTGTTGATTCAATCACGGATCAACTTGTACCATAAGTGTCTTTACTAAAGACATCGAAGATGTTTGATTCCTTTACCAAGCTATTTGAAGGGAAGAACATAAATCAGAAGATGGATTTGAGAAAATAGTTGAAGAATGTGAAGATCCGGGATGCAGAACAACTTGAGGTGGTAGATGAAGAAATAGAGAATGCAGAAGTAGTGATAGCCATATTGAATGGCCTCCCAGGATCATGAATTCATTCACGAGAGGAATGTGTGCCAGAAGGAAGTGATTAACTTTAACATACTCTAGGAAGAAGAAGAATCTCGACTCATAAGAAGAGAAGAGAATATGGGAGAAACTAAAGATCAAGCTCTCACCATCCAAAGAAGATCCCTCAAGCGATGAGGAATATGAAGGACTCAAATCCTAAAAAAAATCTTATCCAACTTATCATTTGGATAAGAAATGATGATATTATGAATGAATAAGACGATGAAGTTGAAGGCTCAAGAAGGAGTCTACCCACGAAACAAATAAAAATGAGTATTCAATTGTCATTTCATGATATTGTTTTTCTATGCATTTTTTTATATTCAGTTGATGTATTATGCATGACAGGATGTTCACATTAATGGTAGTATACTACTAATATGCATGTGATGGGTAAGTAGCTCATGGTGCTATACAACTCTCCATTGCTACTTATCTAGAATGAAACCTCTTTGCTGACATATTGATTTAGTACAGAATCTAAATGTTGTCTTGGTAGAGATGGAAGGAATTTGGAAAGTTTCAGTGAGATATGGATGAATGTTGTATTGGATAAAGTAGTTGCATGATCATATATTTATGCATAAGAACTTGCCAGTATGAATATTCCTTATGAAATGTTTCTAACCATACAAATTCATTTGACTTGTAGGAAAGATCGCGTACATAATCACCTACAACCAAAGAAGGACAAGACTTGTTCCAAAGAACAAGTGGTGACATCTCAAGATGAAGAATAAATATTATGAATGCAGTGACATAATTAATAAAGAACCTTCCAGCTATGAGGAAGTAACCAAGAAGAAATGGAAGACTAGTTCAAGAAGAATGATGTCTAGGATGCAGTGTCGAGACCTGAAGAGAAGTTCATAGTTCCATCATGCAGTAGATGGAAAAATCCTAGGATAACACATAGAAAATGAGCTTGATAAATATATGAACCTATGCTACAAGGTTGATAGAGGATGACAAGCTCACAGATGGGTGTGAGAAGAACTTTTGAAAAAGTTCAAGATAGAAGATCTTGGTATCCAGTGATCCTATATGGATACATAGAATATTAGTAGCAGAGGAAGCTAGTTGTCACTCTGGTACAGAATGTTTCAGTGCATGAGTACAAAATACAGAGGGAGAATGATGCTCTACTTCAAAAGGAGTGACTGCAGAATATTCTGAGGTTTGACATGGTACGACAGGATGGATAGATTATTGATGACTCTAGGATTTACTGAGAGTAAAGTGGACTCCAACCTTTGCTTCAATATTCAAGGAAGAAGACCAATGATGCTACTGTTATGTGTTGATGCACTACATTATAGGCATGGAGGTGTGGAAAAGGGAAGTATGTAGTAGAGATCCTCAAGAGGTTGAGGATGATGGAATGCAAGGCCATGACCACACCTATGGCATCAAAGCTGAAGATATTGAGTGTTGCATCATCAGATACGATTGATTCCATAATATATCATCAAATGATTTGTTCCTTGACGTACCTGATGAATACGACACCAGATATTTGGTTTGTTATGAACACATTGAGACATGTTCACCTGATGGTTGCAAAGCATGTAGTGAGGTACCTAAAGGGTATAGTTGATTATAGGCTCAAGTATGAGGTGAATCAAAAGATTATGTGGATTTGTATTCGATAGGAAGTGCCATTGATAGGAAGATCACTTCGAGGTGCTACTTGAGCGTCCATGATGAATGTTCAAGGTGCTTTCTTATATAAATAAGAATGGATTATTTTCTAACAAAAAAGGCAATATAAAACTACCCAAGTTTTAATTAGTGATTATACACCACCTCTTTATACATAGATACAACACAGTATTTAGTGGAATATTGCATTGTATAATATATAAGTTATTTCATTTGAAAATACCAAGAGAAAAGGAAGCCACCATCACATCTCCCTTAAACACTTATTGTCGTGTTCAATGGTTGCAAGATTCATTTCATCCTCAACCTTCATCTTCCTTTTTTTGAGCCATTTAGAAGGATGGAACAAGGAGGGATGTATATAACTAATGGATCTATAAGCCCATGCCCTCATGGATATTTGATATTTATCAACCGATCGAATCACATTAGCTCATCTATGTTTGTTCCTAGTCCAAGGCATGGGAAAGTATGATACATTAAACAGTTCTCAAGATGCAAACTCAATATATTCCCAAATTGAAATTACCAGAGAGAGGCCCTAGAAAGGAGTTTCATCCTTTGAAATCCCCAAGTATGAATTAAAAAATATCAGTTTAGAATGTGAAATAGACCATCGAGACATATAGTCTCCAATTATACAAACTATACTATTTCCCAAGGTCAATTAGTAACTAGCATCGCTTCTTGATCA
>LPNX010415691.1:525800-555800 GCA_001517045.1 Pseudotsuga menziesii | reverse complement strand
TGATGTTGATGATGATGATGATGATGAAGTTGAATATGATGGTGATGATGATGGTGAAGATGATGATCATGTTGATGATGATGATGATGATGATGATGATGAAGGTGATGATAAGGATGAGGATGAGGATGAGGATGATGATGATGATGATGTTCACGATGTTGATGGGCATGATGAATGATGATGATGATGATGATGATGTTCATGATGTTGATGGTGATGAGGATGATGATGATGTTCATGATGTTCATGATGATGTTGATGATGATAATGATCTTGATGATGTTGGTGGTGATGATGATGATCATGTTGATGATGGTGGTGATGATGATGATGATGATGATGATGATGATGATGTTCATGATGTTGATGGTGATGATGATGACAAGGATGATGATGATGATGAAGGTGATGATGATGATGAGGATGATGATGATGATGAAGGTGATGATGATGATGAGGATGATGATGATGATGTTCATGGTGATGATGATGATGATGGTGATGATGATGATCATGTTGTTGTTGTTGTTGATGATGATGATGACGATGATGAAGGTGATGATGATGATGAGGATGAGGATGAGGATGACGATGATGATGATGTTCATGATTTTCATGATGTTGACGGTGATGATGATGATGATGACGATGACGATGATGAAGGTGATGATGATGAGGAGGATGATGATGATGATGTTCATGGTGATGATGGTGATGATGATGATGAGGATGATGATGATGTTCATGTTGTTCATGATGTTGATGATGAGGATGATGATGAGGATGATGATGATGATGATGATGTTGATGGTGATGATGATGAGGATGATGATGATGATGTTGACGATGTTGATGGTGATGATGAATGATGATGAATGATGATGATGATGATGACGATGATGAAGGTGATGATGATGATGACGATGATGAATGATGATGATGTTCATGATGTTGATGGTGATGATGATGATGATGATGGTGATGGTGATGATGATGATGATGGTGATGATGGTGATGGTGATGATTATGATAAGGATGATGATGATGGTGATGATTATGATAAGGATGATGATGTTCATGATGTTGATGATGATGAACATGGCGATGGTGATGATGATGTTCATGATGTTGATGGTGATTATGATGATGATGTTGTTGATGATGATGATGTTGTTGATGATGATGATGCTGAAGTTGAAGATGATGGTGATGATGAGGGTGAAGATGATGATCATGTTGATGATGATGATGATGATGATGATGATGATGATGAAGGTGATGATGATGATGAGGATGAGGATGACGATGAGGATGGTGATGATGATGTTCATGATGTTGACAGTGATGATGATGATGAGGATGATGATGATGATGAGGATGATGATGATGATGTTCATGATGTTGATGGTGATGATGATGATGATGATGATGATGATGATGATGATGATGATGAAGGTGATGTTGATGATGAGGATGAGGATGATGATGATGAGGATGAGGATGATGATGAAGGTGATGATGATGATGAGGATGATGATGATGATGTTCATGATGTTGATGGTGATGATGACGATGAGGATGATGATGATGTTCATGATGTTCATGATGTTGATGATGATGAGGATGATGAGGATGATGATGAGGATGATGATGATGATGTTCACAATGTTGATGGTGATGATGAATGATGATGATGATGATGACGATGATGAAGGTGATGATGATGATGAGGATGATGATGATGTTCATGATGTTGATGATGTTGATGATGAGGATGATGATGAGGATGATGATGATGATGTTCATGATGTTGACGGTGATGATGATGATGAGGATGATGATGATGTTCATGATGTTCATGATGTTGATGATGATGATGAGGAGGAGGATGATGATGAGGATGATGATGATGATGTTCACAATGTTGATGGTGATGATGAATGATGATGATGATGATGATGACGATGATGAAGGTGATGATGATGATGAGGATGATGATGATGATGTTCATGATGTTGATGGTGATGATGATGATGAGGATGATGATGATGTTCATGATGTTGATGATGTTGATGATGAGGATGATGATGAGGATGATGATGATGATGTTGATGGTGATGATGATGAGGATGATGGTGATGATGAATGATGATGAATGATGATGAGGATGATGAAGGTGATGATGATGATGAGGATGATGATGATGATGTTCATGATGTTGAGGGTGGTGATGATGATGATGATGATGATGATGATGTTGATGTTGATCAGGATGATGATGATGATGTTGATGATGTTGATGGTGATGATGATGATCATGTTGATGATGGTGATGATAATGATGATGATGAAGGTGATGATGATGATGAGGATGAGGATGAGGATGATGATTATGAGGATGATGATGATGAATGATGATGATGTTCATGATGATGATGATGATGATGATGATGTTCATGAGGATGATGATGATGATGAGGATGATGTTGATGATGTTGATGGTGATGGTGATGATGATGATGATGATGGGAAGATGGCAATGGTGATGATGATGATGATGATGATGAAGGTGATGATGATGATGATTATGACGATGGTGATGATGAAGGTGATGAAGATGATGATGATGAAGAAGATGAAGATGATGTTGATGGTGATGGTGATGGTGATGATGAGGATGAGGATGAGGATGGGGATGAGGATGATGATGATGATGTTCATGATGTTGTTGGAGATGATGATGATGAGGATGATGATGATGATGATGATGATGAAGGTGATGATGATGATGAGGATGATGATGATGATATTCATTATGGTGATGATGATGGTGATGATGAGGGTGAAGATGATGATCATGTTGTTGATGATGATGATGATGATGAAGGTGATGATGATGATGAGGATGAGGATGACGATGAGGATGATGATGATGATGTTCATGATGTTGACGGTGATGATGATGATGAGGATGAGGATGACGATGAGGATGATGATGATGATGTTCATGATGTTGACGGTGATGATGATGATGAGGATGAGGATGATGATGAAGGTGATGATGATGGTGAGGATGATGATGATGATGTTCATGGTGATGATGATGATGATGGTGATGATGATGATCATGTTGATGACGACGATGATGATGATGATGATGATGAAGGTGATGATGATGATGAGGATGAGGATGAGGATGATGATGATGATGTTCATGATGTTGACGGTGATGATGATGATGAGGATAATGATGATGATGAAGGTGATGATGTGGATGAGGATGATGATGATGATGTTCATGATGTTGATGGTGATGATGATGATGAGGATGATGATGATGTTCATGATGTTCATGATGTTGATGATGAGGATGATGATGATGATGATGATGAGGATGATGATGATGATGTTCACAATGTTGATGGTGATGATGAATGATGATGATGATGATGACGATGATGAAGGTGATGATGATGATGAGGATGATGATGATGATGATGTTCATGATGTTCATGATGTTGATGATGAGGATGATGATGAGGATGATGATGAGGATGATGATGAAGATGATGATGATGATGTTGATGGTGATGATGATGAGGATGATGATGATGATGGTGATGATGAATGATGATGAATGATGATGATGATGATGAGGATGATGAAGGTGATGATGATGATGAGGATGATGATGATGATGATGTTCATGATGTTGATGGTGATGATGATGATGATGATGATGATGTTCATGATGTTGATGATGATGATGATGATGTTCATGATGTTGATGGTGATGATGATGATCATGTTGATGATGGTGATGATGATGATGATGATGATGATGATGGCAATGATGGAAATGGTGATGATGATGATGATGATGATGAAGGTGATGATGATGATGAGGATGTTCATGATGTTGATGGTGATGATGATGAGGATGATGATGAGGATGAGGATGATGTTGATGATGTTGATGGTGATGATGAAGATGATGATGATGATGATGATGGCAATGATGGAAATGGTGATGATGATGATGATGATGATGAAGGTGATGATGATGATGATTATGACGATGGTGATGATGAAGGTGATGAAGATGAGGAAGATGAAGAAGATGAAGATGATGTTGATGGCGATGGTGATGGTGATGATGAGGATGAGGATGAGGATGAGGATGAGGATGAGGATGATGATGAGGATGATGATGATGATGTTCATGATGTTGTTGGAGATGATGATGATGAGGATGATGTTGTTGATGATGATGAAGGTGATGATGATGAGGATGATGATGATGATGTTCATTATGGTGATGGTGATGATGATTATGAGGATGATGACGATGAATGATGATGATGTTGATGATGTTGATGGTGATGATGATGATGATGATGATGATGTTCATGATGTTGATGGTGATGATGATGATGATGGCAATGATGGCAATGGTGATCATGATGATGATGACGATGGTGATGATGGTGATGATGATGAAGATGATGGTGATGATGATGATGATGATGATGAGGATGATGATGATGATGTTCATGATGTTGATGGTGATGATTATGATAAGGATGATGAAGGTGATGATGATGACAATGGCGACGATGGTGATAATGTTGTTGATGATGATGATGATGATGATGATGGCAATGATGGCAATGGTGATGATGATGATGACGATGGTGATGATGAAGGTGATGATGGTGAAGATGAGGATGATGAAGATGAACATGATGAAGATGATAATGATGATGATGGTGATGTTGTTGATGACGATGATGATGGTGATGATGATGTTGATGATGAGGAAGGTGATGATGATGAGGAGGATGATGATGATGATGATGACAACGATGGTGATGACGATGATGTTCATGATGATGATGATGACGATGGTGATGATGATGTTCATGATGTTGATGGTGATGATGATGATGATGATGACGATGGTGATGATGAAGCTGAAGATGACGATGAGGATGAGGATGATGATAATGATGATGGTGATGGGGATGATGATGATGATGAGGAAGGTGATGATGATGAAGATGAATATGAAGATAATGAAGATGATGATCATGTTGATGATGATGATGATGATGACAATGGTGATGATGATGGCAATGGTGATGATGATGAAGATGATGAGGAAGGTCATGATGATGTTCATGATGTTGATGGTGATGATGATGATCATGAAGTTGAAGATGATGATCATGTTAATGATGATGATGATGATGAAGTTGGAGATGATGAAGATGAAGATGATGATGAACGTTATTTTTGGTTTTACAAAACACGCACGCGCTTTGTCAGCACATAACGCGCACGCGTTTTGTTTCTATATAATGCACGGGCGTTTTGTTCAGTTAAATCGCGCTTGCATATTGTTTAAATTCAAAAATTTATTCCCTCCAAATGATAAGGCCGAGCCTCCACCCATGCTTTCGTGGAATTCCTATGCCTATGTGTATGCTTTGTACTTTGCTTCAGATTCAACATGCCTGTGCCTTGGAGTATGATCAACCATGGCTAATTCAACATTATATCCAAATTTTCAATATGCTCGTGTTTAGCGGTTCGTCTGATTATGCTGCACACCTCCATTTTTTTTGAGATTTTAGAAACAGATATGGTTTTTTTTGCAGATTCTAAATATGTAAATTTTAACAAGAATACATAATTTTTTCTATTTTTTTCTTATTTATCTTCTGTCATCACTCATCAACTCAAAAAACACACTGGTAGTGTTTCTTCCATATCTCTTTCGTTTCTCAACCATTTAAAAAAAAATTGTATGGGGCACTAAAGAACACCAATCTCTACATGTTATAAAAAACCCATTTCCAAATAATTGCATTAAGACATTCAAACGCTGGACCCACAAATGATGTACCGTTTTTGAGGTTTGATCTCTTAGATAATTAAAAAAAAAATTAAAAAAATTATTTTTATTATTGGAAAAATAGTCGTGCACTAGTCCTATATGTTCTCTATATGTATACCGGTTTTCGTAAGTTTATTCCATCATTTAGACACTCAGACGTTGCACCCACAAAAACATATACCTTATAATTTGTCACAAAAATAAAGAGTGCCCGTTAAAATTTATCTAACTTTAGATAGTTAACAACATTTTCAATAGAAAAAAAAATATATTTGGAAAGGTCATTCAATTTCCTACATTTCTTGTTTTTTACTGATCACAAGATTCATTGTGTAAGTGTCTCAAAATATCCATGCAAGTTGATGGATGTCTGTTTTTTCAGTTTTGTATTGCATCTAACGCGCCAAAAGAGACCCTCAACTTCTTGCACACACCCCGAAGCTAGTTGGTCTCCATTAGCACATCAACCAATCATTGCCTCCCCAAAATATGAAATATCATTTCAACATCCACACACCCTATCAATCCTAGATTCCAGCCTCTACTTTCCTTGATGAAAATTGGACTAAGTGAACTAGACTCCATAGTCCAACCATTCCCCCCTCCAATTAGGATGAAAGAATTGAAAGGCATACTTACACCTCTACCATACCTACTTCTTTGCACCAAACATTAGTGAACCTTAACAACCATCCCAGTCACCATCCCATTCCACTAGGCACAAAGTTAAATTCACCACCCATAATCCATTCTGTATCTAAGAGAAGAAAACTTACACTCCCAAAGATAGGTTCTAGAAAAACGTTTTTAAGACACAAAATGAAAATTTAATAAATGTTTTGCATCATAAGTTTTACTCTTTGTGACATTGTTTTCTTTGAGAGTTTTACCATTTGCATAATTGTTTTCTTTAATATTTTTACCATTTGCATTAGTTTTAGTAAATTATTGCTAGTTATTTTTTATTTAATAATAACAATAATAATTATTATGATTATTATTAATCAAAATTATTAATTACTTAGTAGAAATTTTTAAATTATTTTTAAATTTATTAAATATTTATGAAATTGATTATTAATATGTTTAATATATAAAATTTCAATTTAAAATGAAAAAATAATATATTTTACATTTTCTATAAACATTACCACATTGGATAAATGTCAACTTTATATACAATATAAACATTACCGCATTGGATAAATGTCAACTTTATATACAATATTACCACATTAGATAAATATCAACTTTATATACAATATTACATAAAAACAAAAAAAATTGAATGAAAAAAAATTAATTAACGATTCAATAAAATAAATGACTAATATTCATAAATAAAATAAAATATTTATAATTTAAAATATTATCAATATCGTGCATTAATAGTTTTGGATTTTCAAACGTTTCCAATGGACACTTCATCTCTCTTCAGGGGCACGAGAGAAACTATGTTTGGTGAGAAGAGTCTGGCTGACTATAATAAGTGTTATTAGAGAAGTAGACTCTAGTAATTTTGAAGAGAAAAGTTAGAAACTAGATATGAAAAAGGATCCAAGAAAAAGACTTGATTAAAATATCAAAATTTTAAAATGGGTATGATAAACCAATGAGGAGAGAGGAGAGAATAAATGGTAAGAAAAATAAGAAATAAAAAAAACTACTAACTTCTTAAAAAAATTAAAAATTAATTTTTTTAATGTTTAAAACTAAATTAAAAATTATTTAATAAAAGTGATAAAATAATTAATATATAAAAAAAATAAAAAATAGAATGATATGAAGGTATTAATAAGATTTGTAGAGGAATGGGGATGAGATCCATATTTAAAAATAACTATGATGTAACAGAAATAATATAAATATAAAATTATTTTAAGGACATAGAATGCATTAGAGTAAAATATAAGGGAGAAAAAATTGAAATTATAAAATATAATTATTAAAAAGGTGAAGTGAATTTTGTATTAAATTAATTAGTAAATTGAATTGAGAAGATTATGGGTAAAAGTGCTCCATCTTAATCAAAAATAAATAAAATAATAATAATTCTTTTATAGGAGAAAAATAATATTAAAACTTTTTAAATGTAAAAGAAAGAAGTAACCAGAAAAGGTTTAAAAAAAAAGGACTTTTTAGAATGAAAAGAAATTATTATTATTATTATAATAAGAGGACAAACAAACAAAAAATTAATATAAAGAATAAGAGAAAGATAAATAATGAAAATATAATGAAAAAGTAAAGGAAAGATATAAATAAGACTAAGGAATTATTAGAGATATAAGAGAAACACATAAAGAGGCAACAAGAAAAAGAAGAAAGACCACAAAAAGTGAGTTAGCAACTCTCATTCCTATTAAAATTGTTACGGTTTGGAGGGATTCTCTTATAAGAAGGAAGTGTAAAGAGAGGGATGTGAGGGAATCTGTTAAGAAGGAAGTGTAATGAAAAGTTTGAGCAAGGATTTTGGTTTGGTCAAAGACCATTTACAATGGAAAAAATGTTCTCACATATTTAGAAAGATATTTATGATTAGTATCAATAATATGTTTTTAATATATATATATATATATATATATATATATTAATTATTTTTATTATTATTAATTATGAAAATTATAAAATAATTCAATAATTAAAAAAATTCCTCTTAATTTGTTAATCCTTGTAATATGTATGGTTATTTATCTGTCAATATAAATTGTGTTATATGTTTTTGTATGGTTATTTGTTTGTCAATACAAATTGTGTTATATGTTTTTTCTTAAAAGAGACCTTTAGTTTGAGTATTAATACAAATGATATTTGAGAGTATAAAGACTCTGGTTGAGACCTTTAGTTTTTTACTATAAAAATGGGTTATGTGTGATGCATCTATAAAGAGGCTAAGGATTCATTTGGGTTCCTTGTTGTATTCATTTGTTTTCTCCATGTAATAAAACTCCTCAATTATAAATTACCAAATAATTACAATAAATATATCAATTAAAGGTTAATAATATTCAATATTTTAGAGGATACCAAATATAATGTCAATTCCATTGTCTCAAAACTAGGGATAGACCAATAAACATAGTTTCCAAATGACTTACTATAAATCAGGAGGTGTCAAGTAAGGTTTATTCCTTGAAGACATAGTTAGAAAGGGTAAACAACTAGGTGGGAATTGAGTATAAAATCATTCATTGCTACCATATATGGTATTTCAATTCTTAGGCATGAAATATACATGGAGGGTTCATGTGTGGATGTGCATTAGCCTTTTTCCTTAAAATGTTTAACTCAATTAGAAAGTATTTGCATTAAAAAAATTTCTCTACTAAATCTTATGAAAGAATTGATGAAAATAGATGACGATAAATATATTATGATGGATGGTTTACCATGTAAGTATTATAGAATCATGTTTAGCTTGCATTTCTGAGGGTCTACAAAGAAGTAGACTAGTCTAGTCCAATAAATTATTTATTGGACCTTTTATCTCATAGACTTCATCAAATCATCCCCCAAAAGGGTGACCCAAATTTAATAACTAACTACCACGCAAAAACTCTCATCAAAGTATCCTACAACATTCTCACCAAGGACCTCACCTTCTTGTAATACTCCAATATGGA
This sequence comes from Pseudotsuga menziesii, assembly GCA_001517045.1. Lineage (NCBI taxonomy): Eukaryota > Viridiplantae > Streptophyta > Pinopsida > Pinales > Pinaceae > Pseudotsuga > Pseudotsuga menziesii. The sequence continues at coordinate 546,275 of LPNX010415691.1, read as the reverse complement.
CCTTTAAAAATTATGTCGATATTTTAACTCTTCAAATGTATAAGAAAGACTAGAATGTGACATCGTGAAATGAAAAGACAAAACATGGAAGATGGTGGAACATTGTAAAGTGGGTATGGTATGTTTGCTCTAGGTGTATTTCCATAATATATATGTTGAAAAAGATCAAATATTAATAAATTAAAATGCTACTAAGGTTAACAATGTCCTAGGAATACCCTAGGGGCAATAAGGAAAAAATAGGGGAGTGAGGGGGAAAGTGACTAACCTTCTTGACGAGTGCATATTGAGGAAGAATTTTCCTTTCTCTTTTATTTATATTTTTCACTTCTTTAAGATTTTATCGTGCTTTCATGAGCATGCATCTAGCCACCTCACATGGGCATGCTAACATTGTAACAAATGTTGTAATTACATTTTAGGAATCATTATAGATGATGTTGGGATAGGCTAGAGGATTCTTCCCCATTCTAAAGAGGGATGAACAATTATTAATCATTATTTACCAATTTGAACCACCGTTCTACCATCCCTTATTCTTAGACCTTTCTTGGGGAGAAGAGGAAACATAATCCCCCCATACATTTAGCTATACACCATTCCTTATTCTTGGCCCTTTCTTGTGGAGAATAGGAATCCATAATCCCCCATAAATTTAGTTGGAATACTAATGAGAGGAAATGCATGGGAAATTCCATGATGGTAAGAGACATGTCATTATTGAAAGATGTGGAGTTTTGTATTTGTTATTCTCATTGCCAAATCATTGCCAAGACTTCCGTTAAGCTAACTTGTATTGGAACTCCCCCTGCACATAAACAGTGGGTATTAGACTCCCAAAGATATTGTTTAATATAGAAATGTGGTGTTTGTATAGGGATGATGCAAAATCAAGAGCTCGTTTAAAGACACTTTAGTTGTCACATAAAATTGAAGAACAAGAACCTCTGAATTCAACAGGAAATTAGAGGTACTTGCATATAACTAATTTTAAGACGATGTAAAAATAAAAAATATAGGAAATTAAATAAGATATCATAATATATAGATTTTACTTTTAGAAAATTTTTGTACTTGTTTAGAATTTTTTCTTCTTCTAAAATTGGCTTTTAATTTTTCCACACAATATGTCATATATGTGTGAGCGCCTAGAACACTATATGAACTAAATGATAATATTTTTGAATAATTTTTTCTACATACATAGAGGACAGCTTGTACTAGTGCAAGGTTATTTTTTTCAAAATTATTCACGATGTTTTCATTTTTCTATGATTTAATGAAGTTGGAAAACCCTGAAAATAAGGGAAGTTGTGTGCAAGTGCATCACTTAATTAAATTTTGAATTTTTTAATATGAGTGTATAGAGCCCTATTTATTCTAGTGCACCATATAATTTGTTTGGGAAATGACGAAGACAATAAAAAGTTACAACGAAAACAATGGAACATTGTATTTTGGAATTCTCATATCCGATGGCACAAAAAAGTGGACCCAACTTCGTGCACCCAACCTATAGTGTTGTGATGTAAGGAAGAAGTGTATGTAATGTTTGATATATAGTTGAGGTTCCCAAAGTGCATATTTTTAAATAAGAAATCCAATTATGCTACAAACTAGGTTGTGGTCATGTTTGAGGGCTCAAGCTACCGGATTTTCTCTTGTTACTTCATTTCTTGGAATGGGGTGGGAGTTACATGTTCTAGTGCATTTCTCCTATGGGGATTTTTATTCAAGTGCTTCATTAACAATAAATTAAATTTGTTTAAATATTTATGTTGGTTATTGTTATGTGTGAATATTAATTTAAATCCTTGAATAAGGAAAAAATTTTAGGGGTGAAATTTAGCCCATGGGATATATATTTAGGTCTTTTATCCAAAAATATATTCACCAAATTCCCTTTTTTCCAACAATGATTCACCCAAATTCCATGGAATATTTTTTTTTTAAACTTTAAAAATCACAAAAAATGTCCAAAAAGTATAAAGTCCTTGGAAATTTGAATATTTTTACAAAACGTTTGCCAAGTTACATTTTCATGCAAGGTAATGATGGTCTCTTTTTGCACATTAGATGCAATAGAATGCAAAACATAAATCCTTCATCTTACATGGGTATTTTGACATACCTACACAACGAATCTTGTGTCAAGTAAAAAATATAAAATGTATGAAATTGAATCACCTTTCCAAATTATAAATTTTATTTATTGAAAACATTCACAACTAACGCAATTTTTATTTTTATAACATTGACATTTTATTTTTAATAGCAAATGATAAGGTGTATGCCCATGCTAGTCCAGCCTTTGAATTCCTAAATGATGGAATCAATATACAAAAATTGGAAAATATGTAGATAACAAATAGTACTAGTGCGACACTATTTTTTCAACATATAAAGTTAGTACTTTTAATTATCTTTTAAAATGATCTAAGTGAGTAGACCTTGAAATTAGTAGCCAAGTGCTAGTGCATCTTTTCAAGGTCTTAATGTAATGATGATGGATTGGATTTTTTATATCATGTAGAGGTAAGTGTCTAGTAGCGCAACAAATAATTTCTTATGAAATGGTTGAGAAAATAAAAAATTATGGCATAAACATGAAAAGTTTTCTAAAAATACAGTTGCATGTAGTGATAAGGTTAATGGGAATTTGATTCCCAACAACTCTTTTTGTGTTGTCTTGGAGGAAAAAATGTCTATGGAAACACTATGTTTTTGTAGATCTAGATTTTCATTTCAAGGCATCTACTTCTAGGCTAAAAGTGGTCAAATCACAATGTTGTTGGTTGGTTTAAGATTCCATCCATAACTAGACATTCTATCACAGTAGCCTTAAATTTACCCTAAGAAAGTTCTTAGGTTTATAGGGATTCCCTTTGCATTTCAAGCCTTTTTGAAAGGCCATTAAAAGTAGCCTTTGTAGATAGTAGTATAGAAATTGGATGATTGAATTTAAAGCCTTTGTATTAAGTAGTCAAGTTCCAATTCTTATAGGACTTATATCCATTTATCTTACTCATCTTATTGTGTTTCATTTAATTCCACCTAGATTGTTGATTAGAGAAGATCCTTTGAGAATTTCTATGGTATGTCTTGCATTGAAAAAATGGGGCTGTCATTAGGGTTAATTGGGGACTTTGTTGTAGTCTGATGGAATGGGGTTTCTTGGAGATAGATAAGTTCATTCCTTTAAGCCCATGGCTTCTTTAGAAAATGGTAATAAGGGTTGTGGAAGGTAAAGAGAATTGGAAATGCTCATGTGAATAATTACATCTTGAGGATGTTTAATAGATTTTTCCTCCCTTGAGATAATTGAGGAGCCACAAAGGTTCTCTGGATTTGTATGTAGGCGAGGGTCAATAACAAAGTCTCGAAGGGCTCTTCACTTTGTATAATTTTATTGTTCAATGAATTTATGGATAAAGTTCTTCTTTAGCATAGAATGAAGGGAAATCTTGATAGAATATGGTTATGGTTAATAGACAAATAGTTATTCAATAAATGCATCCTCAAAATAGGGTATATTTACAATGGTTACTTGGATAAATCAAGGTCATGGATTACTATAAAGGAAAATTTGTTGATTTTCTACAATAAATAAGCCTATAATGAAATGGGTATAGGAATTGGTCATGGATGAGATTTTCTGAGTCAATTTAGAGTTCTTAGTGTAATCAGATGGGTATAGGAATTGGTCATGGATGACATTTCTAGTGCAACATGAGAGTGGAAAAATTGAAAATGGAACTGTGCTCTAAAGGAATCATCAAGTACAAAGCAATAATGAAATGGGTATAGGAATTGGTCATAATGACCTTTTGAGTTAATTTCGAGTTTTTAGTGTAATCAAATGGTTATAGGAAGCGGTCATGGATGACCTTTTTAGTGCAACATCATATTAAAAATATTGAAAATGAAATAGTATTCTAAAAGATCATAAAATACAAACTAATAAATGAAATGGATATAAAAATTGGTCATAATAATTTTGTTTGAGTCAATTAAAATTCTTAGTATAACCAAATAGATATAAAAATTGGTCAGAAATGACCTTTCTTAATGCAACATCACAATGAAAAGATTGAAAATAGAATTGTACTCTTAAAAGATCATAAAGTACAAACCAATCCATATGTATTAATGATTCAAGCTCCAAACCTTTTGGGATCAAAATGAACATTAAAGATATTATGAGAGATCACTAAGTCCCCAAGATGGACTTGGTTGAACATTTATGAGAGATCATTAAGTCCCAAGATGGATGAAACCTTATCTTGCACATTGACAAGTCACCATTCAATAGGTAGAACTTGAACCTACATAAACACGACCCTTTATAAAATTTGGAATTTGTCATTATTACTTTATCTTTATCGATGTGACTTGAGCACCTTATTTGATTTTATACCATTCCTTTTAAACATAATATTTTTTATCGTTTTCATAACTCTATGTACATCTACTAATTGGATTTTGCTGATAGTTACTTTCCATGTTCGCCTATATAACATAAATTAAATATATTTACCATCAGTGTAACAAATTGAGCCAAAATTAAATATTTATGCTTGTCAGGGAAATGTAACCTGACAAACCGGGCAGAAACTCTGGGTTTCCTACGTCGCTAGCTACCCTTCATGGACTGCCTGTTGCTTAATAAACATTAACATAAATCATCTTCATAATTTCTTAAAGCTGATTTTGTTAGTGAACTGATATTGCTAAGACGAAACCAACACTTTAAAATAACCAACACATAAGTATCTACCATGAACCATGGATTTGCGATCAAACCGATTTAATGCTTCCAATTCCTACATGTTTCATTTTGCGTTGGAGTGCGCCGCGGATAGTATTGGAATCGAGTGGTAACAGCGTTGAGTATTGAGTATCCATATAAATGCATGGTATAACAGTTGTATTTAATAGTTGTATTTTTGGAAAATTTTTGAGGATAAGATCTTGTGCTTGGTTTTAAATGTTTATCATCAAAGCTAAGGTCTTAGTTTCAATTTTTTCTAGCTAGACAGGAGGGTGTGTTGAAGTATCAATACAACAGAATGCTATAATCGCCTAACCGCTACTGCATACCTTACATGGTATCAGAGCATATCTCCCAAGTTCAACTCCCAAACAAAAAAATGAAAAAAATGTTAGATTATCGTTATAATTACTGTATCTTTGAAAATCTCATCTTCAAATTTTGGTGTAACAACAAACCTTACAACTAATAGTTGAATGAGTAGTTCCGGTGACGGGGTGACCGTTAAAGAGAATGTAACCCAGGAGAAAGAGAGAAACAAGGAAACTGCGTTCATGCAGGGTGGCCACCAGCAGGGGGTACTGATTGCATACATGACAGCATAAGTTTAGGTGAGTAGAGATAGTCTGGCTGGATTGTACACAGAGGAAACTCCTGAAATATATTAGGAGATAATAGACGAGGAGATTGAAAAAAGAGGTTGGGCGAGAAAGGAGATAACAAGGATTATACAGGGGATTGCTGAGATCGATTGTTCTCCGGAAACTCGAAAGGATTTGAACCACTGACATTACAAATATCTTCTTTAACCTGGAAACCAAGTCCAGATTCACCTCGAGGAGAATAAGCATTAAACAGGCAGCGATTAGGGTTTACAGATATGGAGGTGTAAGAATAGGGATCAAGTGCAGGACAATTTTGAGATTTCTTGGAAGAAGAAGAGGGGGAGGGCAAACTGGAATTGCCGCGGGTGTTAACACGACCAGTGAGGCGTTTGACAAGTGTCATGAACTTGCAGGCTTCGGTGTGGATGACCTCGGGAGAGTGCGCGTATATAATCACAGGCGGCCTGTATGCCTGCATGGCGGGAATCGGCGGCTTCCGGATCATGTGAGATTCCTTCCAAATCTTGAGCCGTGCAGGGCATGGACCCTGCAGTTCCCGCTTCGGCCCTTTCGGTTGCTGCGGCGAACTCATATCTTCCTTATTTTCTGTTGATTCCATTACTATGGTCGTCTCCCTGACTCCTCTAACTGTATTGTTAATTACATACCCGAGAGCGAACAACTAACTCTAACTTCGCAAACAATCGCAGAAACAAGAAAGCACGCTTCCTCACATCTACACTTGCAAGGATTTTCGATTGCAGATATGCAAGTCTTGTTCCTTCTCTACTGTATTTCCGTCGATGTATTAGAAATGGTCAGACCTCGATGTATTAGAAATGGTCAGACCTAAATAAATAAAAAAGTATAGATGGCAAATTGGGTTTGAGAGACGTGCTGTGCGGGCAGCGGGAGAGATATTGTATATATCTTATCCTCTGGTGGATGGTGGCGGCAAAATTTACGTTTATCATTCATTCACTTTCTATTGATTATTGAAGATAGTGGGTGGTCCATATAATCGAGAAGGATAAAGTAATGGAACGTGGGGAAACGTCAAATAAAAGAGCTTTCTGAGAGCCCGCCTTGAAGCAATGATACCTGCCTCTGAGCGTGACTGCGTAAATACTTCGAATACTGCCATTTTATAAGAGTCCCGACGAGTGTTTGAAATTAATTTTGTTGACGTTTTGGGTGTTTTGGGTTTTTATAACGTTTTATTTAAAAATGTGTCAAAGTCTTGTCTGCCATTTTATAAGAGTCCCGACGAGTGTTTGAAATTAATTTTGTTGACGTTTTGGGTTTTTATAACGTTTTATTTAAAAATGTGTCAAAGTCTTGCCAAAATTACTCTTTCGTATTTAATTATTCTTTCAAAGCCTTTCCACAAAAGAAACCCTACTGTACATGTATACATGACATCAGTCGTCTCTCCTGAAACATACGGAGAAAAAACAATCTCTACATAGACTCTACAGCCTTGTAATGAATTTATCCCTAAACAAAAGTTTGCCCCCGGAAGAAAGAGAGTCGGAACCAGATCAATAAGGATGTCATTCAGCAACTGTAGCAATGGTTGGGCCTTTTGGTTCTTTCTTTTGGGGAATTCTGGCTTAATGGTGTAGTAGACTGCCCTGTTTTGAGGTTTTTAACCTAGGGATTGATGACTGGACCCGTAAGGGTTGGCCACTGGGTCTTATGGCTCCATATGTTGTCTATTTTCTCTTAGGACACCCTCCTACACTACAGGTTCTCCTTCCCTTGGGAATTCCTCCTCAGCAAGGCATTCTCTCCTTTCACCATAGACTACATGCCATTGGAGGGAGGTGTTGAGGGATTTACAGTATCTTAGGGTTAGTAGGGGAATGACACCTCCCTCCCACTGGGTTTCAATCCTTTGTTTGGAATGTTTAGCTCAATAAGGCTATTTTGGCACCGGGGAACCAGTATCCACATGAGCTTTCCTTAAGCCTACAAACAAGTAATATTTTTTTTTATATTGTTCTTATTTTAAATTGATATCTTAATTGATGAATTAATATAGTGTAAGGTATGTTGGCCTCAATGTTTTCAGTGAATGTGAGATCATATAAACAGATCTCTTCACTTTCATTTTGAATCATGAGATAACTTAGATTATTACTCTTGAGGATGATTTTGTTTAGGTTATAAAAGCTGTCTTTTTGGAGTTTTCTGGATAAATTTTCTTTACTATGATGCTTAGATTTGTTGGCACAACACAAGCACTTTAAGGTCTAGTTTTTACTTTCTTGTTTATTGTTGGTAGATGATGCATGTTCTTGGTGGAATGATAGCTATAAAGCTACATTTAGCTTAGGGTTTGTGGTTTTCCAACCATTTATCACCTTAAAAAAGAAGAGGGACATTTCTTTGTGGAAACCATTTATCACCTCAAAAGGAAGTGGGACATTTCTTTGTGAAACAAAGTTTCTCCACAGTTTGTCCTTAAGGTTTCTGGACTGGTTGCTTGCCTAGCTTGGTCTCCTCATCCTTTGTGGTCGTCCTCCTTATATGCCCTAGGACTAGGCCACCAATGTATTCTCACCTTGAAGCTCTCGAACATTTTTTATTTATTTTCCTTCCTGGGTATTTCTAGGGTTCGTTTTTGCTAAGATCCCCCCACCTCCGCAACTCCTTCCTCCTGCGGGTCTGTCCTCGAACTGGAGAGTCGTGACTCCACATACAACATACCCTCTCCATCTTGCCATTTACCTTCACGACCCTCACATCGGTTGAACGGCTCCTTGTTGTGGTCGTGTAGTTGAACCCCTGTTTACCTCCCCGCTGCACTCTACCGAAGTGTCCCCTTCCAAACTGATCCCTCCTCCGAGCTGCAGTCGCGATCCTTCCACACCCGCGAACTGCTGTTACCCTCGCTCTGTCATCCACTAGTCTGTCTTTTCGAGCCTCAACCATTCAACGAGGGTTAAATTATTTGATTTACATTGCTAAATAGGTTATTTGATTTACATTTTTACTGCATTATATTTTAACTATAATTTTTATACAAATGGAAGTGATAACGAATTAGTATACTCTACCAATAGTTGTATATTATCTCTGTCTATTATTCATTGGCTATTTTATTTGTTTATAATAGTCATATTATCTAGACTCCATAAGGAACTGAAGAAGATATCTTTAGTGTTTTAGTGTCTTTGCATAGTTGTAATAGGGCTCTTCCCTAGAAGGCTTAGGCTTTCAAAGCAGTTGGGAGAAGTTGATTGACATGACTAATCCTAAAAGATATCTGACAAGGACAAGTTTCAAAGGTATACTCCTTTCAGACCTGAGTCATATATTGTTAAGAAGAAAATATCGATTTCGGAAGGTTGGTGATTAGTGAGATAACTTTCACCTTACGTGACATACACAAACTTTTTTCCTATTCAAGTAATAAAGTAGACATGGATTCCTTCTCTGCGTTTGATTTCACGAATATTGCGGGATATCCTAACCAAATGCTAAAGTTCAAAGATATTAGGGAATTCCCTGTGTTTTCTGGGTCTGACGCCATTTCTGCTACAGATCATTGGGAGGGTATGGAAAGGTATTTTATGCTTACTAACACTTCTCATTTAGAAGTTAAGTTCAATGCTTTTTCTTCTTGTCTAACCCATGATGTAGCTGAATGGTTCAAATCTTTACTTGATGGTACTATAGCTACCTGTGTTGATTTGAAGAAAAAATTCTTCGATAGATGACAAGAAAAGGACTCAATGCTGCTCAACAATGCAATAATGACTATAAAAAGGTGTGAAAATGAATCCATTAAGGAATTCGATCATAGGTTTGACAGAATTGTCAAAGAATCTCCTACATATTGCAAACGCATAGATGTAATGGTTTTTTCATATTATTTGACAACCTTCTCGGGAGATTTTAATTTCCCCCTATGTCTGGATAGACCGGCTGATCTTCCATGGTAAAGGTTCTGGATGACAGTTGGAAGGCTGCAGGGAAGCCATATATGTTCGGGTACTCCAAGTCAAAACCCGAGCCAAAGAGCAAAGAAAAAAATCCTACCCCCATCGAAGACCCGGATCCGATGAACATCATAATTGAAGAAATGTGGCAATTAAGGATTGATATGGCTCAACAAAATAATAGCATGCATAATAGAATATTACAATTAGAAAGATCCCAACAACCTATTCAATCGAGTTTTCCTCCAAAGAACCTGAACAAAGGACCTCTGCAACAGAGACCTCGCTCCTCTTTGGAGCCAACTAATGCAGTAAGTGAATTCTCGTACTATTGTAGGGCATGTCATAGTTTCCACGATGAGAGAACATGTGCCCTTTATCTAGAATTTACCAAAAACAATGCTCCAATTGAAGAGGACGATGTAGAGGTGTGTAATTTATTCAAAAAAGGCAGTTTGGATTGTCTAATGATGATATGTAGGAAGTAAGGAGAAGCCATGGGGGATTCACCTTGTTGAGCAATATCTTATCACGTTCATTCATAAAGGGGGGGTTTAATTGTGGAAAATAAGGTCAATATATTGTAGGTATTGGGGGAAATGGAATATGGTATGGGGATTTTATAGGTATTGGGGGGTATAAAAAGTGGTTTCTAGTAAAAATATTTGGAATATATTGTAAAAATAAGGTTTTTAAATTGGAAATATGTATTGGGAGGGGGATCAACAAAAGGAATTTTTTAAGTAATTATCAATATCTAGTGAAATTGTGGGTATTATTTAATATCCCGTGATTGATGGTGCTATGACATGGTTTCACTAAGTGAATACCCCATGGGAGAAGCTCAATCGATGTTGAAAGAATGAACAAGATACTCAGTGAAATTCCTAACCGATAACAAATTAGGAAATGGTATGAAAATATGACCCTTGGAAATGTTTATAAAAAACAAAGGAGGCTCACATCAACAAATACTGAAGGGATGAAGGCTTTTCCCATCGTAGGTTTAGGTAAGTCTTCTTTGGTTGATTTGGTTATTGATGAAAATTTGAATATTGATGTCACAGGTAACCTTGGTACCATGAAGATTTTGGTACTCTTAACAGAATTGGTCAAGGTCCTGTCAGTCAGAAGACAAGTTGCTAAATTACTACATTTTCAAGAAGGAGTTGTAGAGAAACGACCTGTAGTAAATCAAATTGATGAAGGAGAATATGAGTCAATCATATTATCAAACATGCTACCAATTAAGAATAAGAATACTACATATAAAGCTTTATTTATTTCCTTATGCATTAATGATTTGGTTTTGCATAACTACATGTTTGACTCAGGAGCATCCACTAATGTTATGCCCTTAGTCGTGATGAAAAGGCTAGGATTGCAGGTGGATTGCAGGTGTCAAGGTCGCACAAGAATGTTTGCACCATGGATTCCAGGGAAGTAAAAATTTGTGGTGTGGTGGTGGATGTCCCCGTGCAACTAATTGTTCATCCCAACATAAGCCTAAAGATGGATATTGTGGTGATCGATCTTACAGAATCACAGGGAATTCTTCTTTCTAGAAAGTTTGGAGAAGACCTTGGAGGTAGCCTACAAATGGACCTGTCTTATGCAATTATTCCCACTCTAGAAGGTGGCTATATCAACCTTCAAAGAGAAACGATGACAAAACACCACGCAGAGGATCCCACAGAACCAGGAAATGAGTACATATACCAACATGATATTGGTTTTTATGTAGTATTGGCTACATATCTTCCTCCTCATAAGGGCACCGATAAGTTTTGGACTCTATATTTTGTCAGGGTCAAGTCTCAGGCGGGTATGGCGGCAGGTATGGTATTAATTTCTCCAAGAAATTAGCATCATTATTTCTCTTTTAAATTAGAATTTGATGGCATTAACAATGTTATTGAGTACAAGGCTTGTTTGCATGGACTAAATGTTGCTAAATATTATGGCATTCAGTTACTGCATGTTCTGTGTGATTTTGACCTCGTGGTGTGTCAAGTAAAGGGCACTTTTTCTTGTAAAAAGATGTGATTGAAGAGATACAGGGACGCAATTAGAATTGCTACAGAGGATTTTCAAGCTATTTCATTGCAAGAAGTACCAAGGGAATATAACCAAGTAATAGGTGCTCTTACATTTTTTTCCTCTATCTTTGATCCAAATAGTGAAGTACAAGATACATGAAAAGTACAAGTAATATTTCATCCTTTTGTACCAGAAAACTTCGATAATTGGGAAGTGTTTGACGATGAAAAGAAGATCTGTATATTCATGGCCAACATAGATGAGTATGTGGGTAACCAAGTCGATTGGAGAAAGGAAGGATCCATTAAAGAACCTTAGTATAACCCTATTCCAGTGGAAAGGGTATCTTTGGAAAGGAAGTTCAATAGAGATGATAGGTGCAAATTAAAAGACATCACTTCAAATCCATAATACGAAGAAGTAAATATTGGCTCTCAAGAAGACCCACGTCCTATTAAGATTGGTAAGATATTAGATCCTCAAGAAAGAAAGGAATTCATTGATTTGATTCGAGAATTCAGGGGCGTGTTCACTTGTTCATACAATGAACTAAAAACCTATGACAAGGATATTATTCATCATGCTATACCTATGGAAGAAAATGCAAAACCACCTTGGTATAAATTAAGGGCGGTGAATCCTATCCTTTGGCTCCGCTCATCAAGAAGGAATTGGAGAAGAAGGCGGAAGCAAAGATCATAGTCCCAATAAGGTATTCAAAGTGGATTTCCAACCCTGTCCCATCCAGGAAGAAAATAGGTGATGTCAGGGTGTGTGTTGATTTCAGGAACCTTAATGCAGTGTCCAAGAAAGATAATTACCTTCTTCCTAACCTGGAACTCTTATTGAAAAGGATCATGGGGTTGGAAATAATGTCATTCCTAGATGAATTTTTAGGTTTGAATCAGGTGGCCATCAAGAAAAAAGATTGGGTGAATACTACCTTTACTACTCCTTGGGGCACTTACCAATACCTATGGATTCCTTTTGCATGATGAATGTTGGGGCTACCTTTCAGAGAGCTATGGACTATGCTTTCAGAGATAGATTATAGAAAATTTTGGAAATATATGAAGATGATCTCATAGTTTACTCCAAAATAAGGAAGGATCATGTCAAACACCTTCGACAAGTATTTGAGCGTTGTCGTAGGTATGGAATTTCCTTAAACCCCAAAAAATCTATTTTGGGTGTTATTGAAGGTAAGTTACTTGGGAATGTTGTTACAAAGCAAGGCATTAAAATAGATCGAGAGAGAGTAAACTCTATTAAAGAAATTCCTTTACCGAAAAAATTGAAGGCTCTAAGGTCTTTCTTTGGAAAAATAATTTTTTATCGTAGGTTTATTCCTAATTTTACAGAGATTACTATGCCTTTTAATAAGTTGTTAAAAAAGGATGTAGATTTCAAATGGATCAAAGAATCCAAAAAAGCATTTGAAGACGTTAAAGAAGCTATTACCAGAGCATCGATATTGGTAAGCCTAGACTATTCTAAACCATTTCAATCTTTTTCTTTCGCTTTTGTTGACACTATTGTAGGAGTTGTGTTGCAAAAGAATGATAAGAACGAAGAACAACCCATTGCGTTCATGAGAAAATCTTGGAGTACTATGGAACTGAAGTATCACTATATGGAAAAACATGCGTACGCACTGGTGATGTCGCTGAAACGTTTCAGAGTGTTCGTTGGATATTCAAATATTATGGCGTATGTTCACAAAAGAGGAAAAAGGGAAGGGCTCGAAACTGCTTCTTAGTAGCGAACCACCGGAAGAGTTTTTCTTCCAAAGTTTGGCCATCCCAGGACATAGTGAAATTGAAATTCCTCTTTAATTCTGACCATATATGATTTAAGTGTGAACAACAAAGAAATAAAATGTTGCATAGAGTCCTCATAAAATTTGTAAAAAATACATCGACTAGGTCCTAAAAAAATAGAAGTCTGCAAAGCATCCCAGGTGAGAAACTTTGAATTAAGACACAACCACATGAAGATTTTGATATTTAAGGGGAAATATTCTTTCCATAGCCACTTAGTCCACCAAATTTTTTTTATCATATATTCCATATCGATGATCAAACCATAATCCCATTTTGCAGACACCTCCCCAATATGCTGATTTTGGATCCAAACCAACCTATCCGGCTTGTTTGTCAAAATAATCCCAACTGGTAACATATTAACAATGTACCTGTTCCATTCCATCTCAAGATATCCATGTAATCTCAAATCTTGTGTAGATAACCAATGTGTGTTGGCAAGGTCTGTGGCACCCTTGTCTTTCTTTAGGACATATATGTTTCTGCGTTGAAGTTTTTCAACTAATCGTCTAGGAAGAAGATACTCATATTGTAAACCCACAATGGGATCAAGTCCAATATAAACTTGGATTCCACGCCCTATGGACCAAGAAATAGCCTGACTGATAATAGGGAAGCACTTTGTGAAACTTTTCCAGATGGAAGAGGCATTTAATTACTTCTCTGTATAGTTTCTCATCTAGAACTCGAGGCTTATATGGAACAAATATTTAGCTTTTATGAATGTTCCCCACATCCCTGGTTTAGATAAACATCTCCAAAATCTTTTTGCACAAAGTGCCCGATTAAAACAAAATAGATTCTTTATGCCCCAACCCCCTTTGGTCTTGGGCATAGACAGTAAATCCTATGCAGCTAAATGCAGTTTATCAATATTTAGACTCCCAGACCACAATAAATGGAACATATTTTTTCTAAGGGAATCAATCACTGAAATTGCACTAAAAAATAAAGAACCATAAAGCTGGAATACTTTGAAGGGACGAGGTAACCAAAGTTAAACGCCCACCCAAGGACAAGTATATATAGGACCAGTAGTTAATATTTCAGTGAAACCTTCTAATGATCCATTCCCAATCAATCTTACATTAGCCATTTGGTTTTAAATTAAATCCAAGGTATCTGAAACTTATCGCAAAATCCACTAGTTTGAATCCAAATAACTCATATATTTGGAGCATTGTGTCCTTGTCCATGCCAACATAAATGAAACAAGATTTATCGCAACTGATCTGAAGGCTCGACACATTACAAAACAAGTTAATAATATACTCGTAGTAATGTCATTCCATGACAAAACCATGCCCAAAAATAAGGACATCATTAACGTAGAAAAGGTGAGTAATGACTGCAGTCCCCACAATTTTAATTCCAGCAATATCCTTCTGGTCTATAGCATTTTCTATGAGAAGACTAAGTCCCTCGATAGCTAAAATAAACAAGGATACAAAGGAAATCCTTGTCTCAGTCTCTAATTTCCTGAGAAAAAAAGATGTGGGCAACCCATTGATTAGTAATACAAACCTTGCAGAAGTGATACACCCCATAATCCAAGATGTGACTTCATAAGACAGACCAGACTGAATGAGAATAAGTCTAAGGTAAGATCAATCAAGACAGGCATATGCCTTAACAAGATCCATCTTTAGTATAAAATCCTTTGTATTTTCCTTTTTCAAGGAATGTAATAATTCATGAGAAATACCAACAACATCAAGAAGTTTCTAGTTTGGAAAAAATCCAAACTGGTTGTCCGAGATGAAACCACCCAGAAAAGGTATTAACCTGTCAGCTAGGATTTTCATAATAATATTATACAAAAGGTTACAAAGAGAGATCGATTGGTAGTCACTAAAGGTATCCGGATGGTCTTTCTCCAATATAAGCATTATGAAAGTCGAATTTAATGATCCATAGACCCCCTAGTACACCTCGTTTCATCAGTAGCCTCAATGATATAATTTCCCAAAAGATTAAAGAAATGCAGGAAGAATTAAAGTGTCCACCCGCCTGGCCCAGGACTCTTGTATTTGGGAAAGTATGATCAAACATATTTTACCTCCTCAAGGGTTATCTGCTTCCCTATCCACATGCAGATAACTGATCCATCAAGGAAAAGAACGATGGTTTTGAAAAAATACACTGATAAAATTCGACATAAGCCTTCTTCAAACTCTTTGTTTTAGCACACAAATCATGCTTTGAATATTTTAAGTCCCATATTTAGTTTGTTATTCTGTGATGATTAACAAATCGATGGAATAATTTTGTGTTGTTGTCCTCATCTTTCAACCAAACCTCCCTACTCTTTTTCCTCCATGTTTCTTCCTGCACTTTTAGGAGATGCCTCATCTTCTCATCCAAGAGTAGAATCCTATCATGTATTTCAAAAGAAAAGAGATCATCATCCATGACATTTGATATTCGTTGATACACCTCCTCAATAAGCGAAATTTAATTTCCTTGATTTGATTTCCTCTCTTTCTCCCACTTTTGGATCTCAATTGTTAAAAAGTGTAACTTCTTAACCAATCAACACAGTGGTGACAAATAAGTCTCCACCTCCATATTTTCTCAAGTATCTTATACCAAATTATAGAACTAATTTTCCGCAAGCCACATAGGATTGGATTAGAAAGGGTAATGAGCCAGGTCTATATCCAAATCCAGTTCCATCAATATAGTTTATGATCTGAGAAGCCTATAGCATAAGCCTAGAATACGTATCTCCCAAATGAATCGCATAAACATTCGACAATCAGGAATATCTTGAGTCTTTTCGCCATCTCCACTGCTCCACATCGATCATTGGACCAAGTAGGAGTTAGGACGAAGGGTACAATATCAATCAAATTTTCATAATCAAATAAAGACAGAAAATAATCAGACAACATATCCAAAGTATTTACCCTCGCCACACACAAATTGTAAGGTTTAAATCCCCATCCAAGATAAGGTATTTATCCTGAAGGATATAGGTATAGTGAACACGATCCCAGAAATCTCTTCAATGATTATTAAGGGCACAAACATTTAAGATACGAATTGAATGAGTATAACCTTTTAGTTTTCCTTCAACCAAAATTCCAAGGATGGTGACATAAGATTTCATGTCCGGAACCTCCGAGTTCCAAGAAATTAGAGTTCCACCCAATAAACCTACAACATCCAAAGCACAAACACGCCAAGATGGTTTTAACTTGAGAAATAATCCACACACAACAACCTCCAACAACATAGTCTCTTGTAACAACAGTATCCCCGGACACAAATTCCCAATCAGGTGTTTTATGGAATTTTGTTTTGGGTCACTGCCGAGATGTCAAATGTTGAAAGAGACCAAAATCATTTAATAGCCACATCAGGGGTTGCGTATTCTCTAAGAGCATAGGGAAACGACGATTCGACCTCTGAGGTGATACTTAACAAACCCTTATCGAACAATGATGAGACTCGAGGGTTTTGACAGGAAGTGTCCAAGGAAATATCTAGAACCCTTTCGCTAACAATTTCTTGGATTTTGTCTTACAGAGCTTACAGATAGTGACATTGAGGTTACAAATATAGGAAATGGGATTAATTCCTAAATCTTCTGTAGAGGTGGAGAAAATGTTTAGTGGTAGGATAACCCCTGACAAGATTCTGCAAATGAGATTCGTGAACAAGAGAGGAGGAAATATAAATGTTTATATTTCTCCTTATGCTTCGACACAACGAAGGAAAATTATCGAGATGGAAAAAGGGTAATTAGTTTTTTGGATGCAAAAATTTTACCACCAACAAATCTTGAGAAAACCCATTCGTTGATTCCTCATAGTCGATGGAACTGAATAAAGGAAACTATTTCTACACTAGAGTGTCCCTCGAGTATTTTTTCGACTCCTCCCTACATAGAAGTGAACCCATCCCCCCTTCTGTAAATGTAGTGAACCCTGAACCTCTTCAATAGTTAAAATTTTTAATAACATACGAAGAGAGATGGAGAACTTACCCATGAAAGATGTCACTGATTCTTTGTATAGGGGTATTAGGAAGATGATATAAAGAACAACATCATCAAACAAGTTGTCCACTGCCCCATTCACCTCTGAAGCCTTAGGTTGATTGGCATCTGATTTGAAGTATGATTTTCAATGACCCATTCGCTTGCAGTTAAAACAACAAAATGGAACCCACCAATAATCCAATGGTTTTACAAAATAACCCCCCTCCCACGCCACTTCCATCTCATCCGGGAGATCTCTAGTCAGATCAATCTCGACCAAAATGTGTGGGTCCTTCCTTTCCTCCCCCAGAAGATGCTCCTCCTCCACCATGATGAACCTTCCAATGGAGTTTGCAACAATCATAAAGCCTTGAATATTCCAACAGAACTGTGGAAATCTGGACAGGATCACCCATAGGTGGCGCCTCTCCATCCGAGTGTTTCTTGGGTCTAAATCCATATTCCAACGAGCTAAAACCAATGAACCTTTTCCAATTACCCAGAAATTTCCTTCAATGGCCACTCGATCGTCCATCGACATGAAGTGGAAAATGACCCATCCATTGACTAGTATCATAACCCTCAGAATATTTGTGATGAAGGGTTTCGATTTGATACAAATCCAGGAGAGAATTTTGGCTCTAGAAATCTTGATGTACTCAAAACGTCCCACAAGATCCCTTTTAGACAAAGCTTCTACCATGGTACTGGTCACATCTCTACCTAAGACAGACAACAACCTTCCCCTTTTTACCTTCTCAAAGTGTATACGACCAGAATTATTCTTGTGTTCCTCAAAAGACCTATCATCAAACATGTGCATCCAACCATTAGGGTTTTCCAAAATTCATGGGGTTTTAAGTATACCCTTCCTCTCCATAGTCTCATCACCCTCTGGGATGAAAAAATTTAGATGTTTTCTCGCACCGGTTGAGAAAGAGGATTTGGTAACAAGTCCCATATCCTCGGTATGTGAAGGAGTGGGGGCATCTAACGATATACAAACCCTTCCATTCGAACCCACTGAAAATACCTCAAAATGGGGAGGGTTTGACACTAAGGTTGTCGATGCATCAAGAACCCACTTGTCTCCATAGCTGGAAAGAGACAACCTAGCCATGGAAAAAAACACAAAAGAAACCCCACTTAAAAAACAAGTCAAGACTGGTAACGGAAGGGATTTTTTTAATCTAAAAAATAAAGCATTATAAAAATAGGTTCCCACTTCTTTTATCCTGGTTAGTACTAGCCTAGTCTTGGGAACCGACTGGACTCTAGGACCCTTGCGCATAGTGTCAGTTGCAACATCTTAGTGTTTCATATGGCTCTCTCCCTACTCCATCTTTCAATATAAGAATCAATATCAAATTCTATACTTAGGTATCACCTCAAATTATTTTTGAATGTGCTTCATTTACTTCCAATTATTTCATAATGAATGTGCTCCATTTACTTCTTGTCTCTTAATTGCATTTTTCCATATTGTGTTGTTCAACATGCATGTTAAACCAACTATAAATATAATAAGGGCTCATAATTAATTTATAATTTCAAAAAGAAACATATCTTTCTAAATCAATAGAGATTACCCAAAAATATGCTAAAAATCACTAAATATCATGTCAACAAAAATAGTGTAGGCTACACATGAATGAAGCTATTTAAAATGATAAAAAAATACTAAAGAATTCTTTATAACATTTCTTCGAAAAGTGTGAGCACCTCTGATAATGCAAATAGTACCTATTTAGATTTCCACTTTTATTTTGCAACAGTCTGTCTCCAAGGCCTTCCACATTCCAAC
This sequence comes from Pseudotsuga menziesii, assembly GCA_001517045.1. Lineage (NCBI taxonomy): Eukaryota > Viridiplantae > Streptophyta > Pinopsida > Pinales > Pinaceae > Pseudotsuga > Pseudotsuga menziesii. Next base: position 527,300 of record LPNX010415691.1, on the reverse strand, counting down.
TTTGTAATGCCTCATAGTTAACCTTCTTGTAATTAAAATTCTAATACAAACGAGTTTAGGATGTTAAATTCTTATTATTTGATTGGACTCACTTAGATTGTTTAAAAATGTTATTACGTGAACATATTAGATTCTCTATGTATGAATAGTGATGAAATTTATCATTTTAATTTATTTATGGTGATGAATATGTTACTTCATTTTGAACATGCAAATTGAATGTGGGATATAGATATGTGGATGCCAGTTTAGTCTGTACCTTAGATATAGTCTAAATACAATATAAATTTCAAAGCAACTTACATAATTATTTTTATTGTCATTTTAGTGATAAAGATTATCATCTAAAAGAGATGGAAATGTTTATACATGAGTTTATCTTAATGATGAACTAACCAACATGTTGATTGACTATGAGAGAGGTAGATTCCTATAATTCCAAGGGGCATGAAATTCCATGGACATCAAGAAGGTAATCATGTTATATTAATTTTAATGTTATTTAATTGTGAATTCCAATATTCCTATAACTTGTGGGTGAGTGTGACTTTTGATAGGAACCACGACTTGTGAAAAGTGGTTGCTCGATGATAAGACCCCTTAGAACAGTGATGTCAAAGTATAGTTGATGCAAATTGTTGACCTTAGGACTATTAGGAGGTGTGGAGGAATGTGGGAGGAATTTCCCACTGTTTATCTTGTGAAAATCAGAGTTGTAGGAGGTCTATGCTGATAACACTCCCTGAGATGTCTGATGACTACTAAACTAGTGGGTGCATGTTGGGAAAGCTTGTTTAATGTAGTCGACACTTCCACTTATAGGTTCTATATGTGGTTAGGTCGGTATAGACAATGCCATAATATATTGTAGCAAATAACAAGATGGTGAAGTTAGGACCTAGAAGTAGTGGTGATTATATGGTTGGAATACTGATGGGGATGGGACCAACGATGGATTTGATGGTGCTATTCATTTCTATCAACCACTATGATGTATATGCTTGATTGCTTCATTATGTTTATCTAATTCAATTTTATTAGTTTGTATGAATGATTATGAATAAGAAATGATGCATTGTTAAGTTGTTCTTTTGTACATTGTTGTTTGTAATCATATAATCATGATGCATTAAGGGAATTAAAAGTGATTACTAGCACCCATGTTTAAGACGTGTGCATTGCCCACATATACACAAATTCATGAGTACATTACTATGATTGATCGATTGATGAATAGATCAATATAGGTACATTAGTCATTAGTAACTTAGTTGATGAATTATGGAAGTATTACTTATGTATTGAAAACACAAGGGTGAATCCACGGACCTGGGTAACACTTTTTGGCAAGCGCATTTCGGCAAAAACAGAAAAACGCACCTCGGTCGAGGGCTTGTTAATCCCTCGACCGAGGTCTTAATATCTCGACCGAGGTTTTATCAAGCCCTCGACCAAGGTATTTAAATACCTCGGTTGAGGTATTTAAATACCTCGGCCGAG
>LPNX010415691.1:382400-525776 GCA_001517045.1 Pseudotsuga menziesii | reverse complement strand
TACGTGGACACAAGCCACTTATTAGCTTCTTCAAATTTTTAAGGTCACACAGTTCATTAAATGCAAAAATTCACACATTAAATGACATCAGAATATTTTAAAAAAAATATCGCTATAAAGCCAACATAATATTCTACAATTTGTTTTTTTACTGCAAGTCAAAATTCACATGGCATATATGCGTTTTCAGGGCTTCTATCTAGCACATGAGTAAAAAATCAGGTTTTCATCGCCAAATTTGTCCAAAAAGTGTTACCCATCTTCATGGAATCACCCACTAAATAACTATTGATTGAATGAATATATAGATGTGTGTGTATTTTGACTTATTTAACATATTTTAGATTTAAATAAATTGATTTTATTATTGAAGAATATAAAGATAATTATATACATATAATATAATATTAACATCTTGAGCATATATATATATATAGAGAGAGAGAGAGAGAGAGAGAGAGAAATATTAATTGATAGATAGAGTTCCACAAATTTTTAGAAAATAATTGTCATAGTTTGCATTTAAGATGGTAGCATGGAAAGTGAGACTTTGCAATCATGTTTCTTATTATTTTTATTTATTTAAATCAAATTGTGATTTTTGGAGAAAATAAATTTATTGATTGTTAAATATTATTATATTGGAGTTTAATCTAAAGAAAACTTGGATGAGGAGGAGGATGTGGACTTTTGATATAAATACGAGACTTGAGATTGTAAGGAGGGAGGTTTTTTTCTTGAAGGATATTTTGGGAGGAGAAGTTTGGAAGAGTTGGAATAGTTTGAGAACTCTTGGGAGATTTTATGCATGCATATCATACTAGTGTATCGATGTTTTTTTCTCTGGGGGTGTTAGGCACAGAGGGCCAGAGGCCATTTGGATGGTTTTCTAGGGCTAAGGAGATGGCTAGGCCCCTAGTTTGTTGCGAGGTAAAACCATGGTCATGGTTTGGGAAATGAAGAGGGAAGCAAACTTGAGAAGGAGATGGGTGCTTGCTACAATTTGGATAGAATTCATCATCATTCTTATTGGAGGTGTTCTACTTGTGATTTAAATTCTTATATATTGTTGTAAAATGTTTATATGTTGCTAATATGCTTCTATAATTACATGATTCATTATGTTAAGTGACATGTTGTGTGAATCCCCAATGAAGTATTAGTAATTCTGAATTATTTGTTCAAGAAATACCCACCCTTGATGGGTGTTACAGACATCAAACTCCCAACTTCCAAGTCATTCAATTTACATTAGCATTGAGCAGTGAACTCTGTAGATGCTCATTGCAATTAAAAAAAAATGGAAAATTTATTGAGTTAAATGACTTTTTTTATTCTAGGAATAATCAATGCAACTTGCAAAATGGATAAGTATGAAAATAATACTAAATTAATAGTTTTTTCTATTTATTTAGTGAAAGTATGGCTTGAAGTTGAAATTTCAGGTATAGTTTTATATAAGATAAAAATATTAATACTACTAGTCACTACTACTAGTAATAATATAATGACATTTTAGAAATTTCATTGCCCTTCAAAAACAGGTCACAAAAGATAGAAAAATGGTTAACTAAAATTTATCTGTATTTGAGGGTCAAAATATCCTTTGATAGAGATTTTTCATGGCAAATTCCATCATTGGTCCTTTGTTGACATTATGTGGATGGTCTCTGATTGCTATGTCGAATCTTAAATTTAAGTTTGGTCTAATTTATGCTCTTTTCCACTATTTTTTAAGAAAGAAAGAACATTTTTTTCTTGAAAAATTGAAGTGACACATGAATCATAAGAAAAAATATTCCAAATAGTTTCTTTGCAGGCATACAAATAATTCTAAAACTATAAGTTTCTTTACAAAAAAAAATTGAAAAATTGTAGATTTTTTTTTTGAAAATTGTATCAATATTTATCATTAATAACATAGTATTAAAGTTTTAAGGGTGGCAAGAGGGGGAGGGATTATTACTCGCAGGGATAATTTTAGCCCAGTGGGCTATTTTTCCTTGTTTTTCTCCCAAAAAATATTAGCCATTTTGCATTTTTTGAAGCCCTCTTTCGCCCAATTTTGATGGAGTAAAATTTTTTCACCCTAAAAATCACCAAATTATTATATAAATGATATAAAAATCCTTGGAAATTAAAATATTTTTTGAAAAATATCGCCAATCATTTTATAGTTGCTGTTTTAAGAATTGGTAATATTCGCCAGTATTTATACACTTTTAAATAAGTATGGTTGCTTAAAATCATCCCTGATTACTCGTCGCAATGAACACTCGAACTAATGTATGAATGGGGACTTGGAAAAACAAAAAATAATCAAATTGAAGATTTTGCACTACTACGAGGTCTTAAACAACTAGGTCTTAAACAACTAAGAAGAAAAGGAATAACACATGTTTGGGTCATTGGAGACTCCCAAGCTTCACCTCTCTTATGATCTCTAATTCACTCCCCAAATACCTCCGACTAAAGAAAATTGTCAGCGGAATTCATAATCTTGTCCCCTATTTCCAGTCTCTTTCTTTCTTCCACGTCCTTCACCGTAACAACATCGTAGATGACTGGGGAGCCAACAGAGTGGTGTGTCTTAACGTTATATAATTTAACATAGATTTCAACTAATATTTTTTTTTTATGAATATATAAATTTGTATTTCATCGTCATTTAATGATTTAAATTTATACTTTTAACATAACTTTAAATAATATCTGTTTAAAACTCATCACTCATTTACATTGCAAAAGCCTTTATAATGATTTAATTTATATTTTAGAAATAACTCTAAATAATATCTCTTCAAAACTCATCACTCATTTAAATTGCAAAACACTTTATAGAAATTCTAACAACCTTTGCTTCCCTCATCTCCGATCTTAATGGTTTTGGTTTTTGGGTTTAGAAGGGGAACATACTGGTTTTGGTTTTTGGGTTTAGAAGGGGAAAATACTACTGATACACTTCGTTTAGTTCAAGTTGTAAAGTAATTTATATTGCCTTTTAACTTAATAAGAATTATTGTTTGTTAGATATAATTTCAATGCTTTTGTCTTTGCAATGATTGTTGAGGTTGAATTGACTAATTTTTAAATATTTTTTAATAAAATTATTATTATTTTATTTAGTTTAATATTTAAATATGTTTTAATTTAAAAAAAATATTAATTAATTTTATAATTTTTTTTATTTTGATCTTTAATATTATTGTTTAAGTTAATTGTGTTTTATTTTTTAACAACTTAATAATAATTTTTTCCTAAAAAGCATGCTACATATATATTTATAAATAAGTTAACAATATGAATGTGGTTGTTGCTAGTAATATTTATGATATCTTCATGATTTGATATTTTCATTCAGACATTTTTACTTAGCATTTGGTATTTTTAAGGCATACATAAACCCTAATCCATTTTCTTGACAAGTTCATTATAGCAACCTTAGGTTATAATTTATTTCCTCTCTACTATATTTATTATTTTATTTTATTTATCTAAAAGTTGTTTTCATGTTGCCTTTTCACTGAAGCATTTTTAAGGATAATATCATTTGCATTTTTAAGGATAATATCATTGATTGCTAGCATCTTAAACTAACAAGGGGCACAAGCTCTTTTTTGTAATCTTGGTTTTGATTTATTTCCTCTTTATTTTTTTATTCCAATATGAACAAGTCACCGCATTTTCCAAAAACATATAAGAAGGGGAGATCTAACAAGGTAACTTTAGATGGTCTTTGAGAATATATAGAATCATTATTTAAACATAGAGAAGGAAGAGAATATAGATTTCATAGATATTAAAATAATTGGGGTGGAGAATAAGAAGGAGAAAATGGAGATATGAGATTACAACAAACATAGAAAATCTAAGAAAATAAACAATTAGTCCAATATAGAGAAGTTGATAGCCTAGAAAATAATAATATGAAGAACAAGATTAAAGAGTTATTAGAAAAATAAAATAGCAATTTTCATGGTTTAGAGGTTAATTGGAGATTGAACACAAAGGAGGAGATGAATAAGCTTATAGAGTTAGACCATGAGTGTAGCAAAATATCCTTGAACCTCATAATTTTTGGTTTCAAAGAGGAAAAAGAAGAGGACACTCTAGTACTAGTGAAGGAAAAACTACATGAAAATTTACAAATTCAAACAACTTGTCTCACAGAAACATAGAGTCGAGGAAAAATAATTGAGCATAAAGATAGGTTAATCTATGTCAAGGTGAGTTATAATGACCATAAATATGGAATACTTAGTAAAACTCCAAGTCTAAAAGGGACAATAATACTTATAAAGGAATATCTTATTAAGAAGGTATGTTCAATAGGTATAATGAGCTATAAAGTAAGGGAAATGCACAATAATCATGAATAGAAAATCTACTATTAGGGATAGAGACCAAAAGGATAATAATAAATAGACCAGTTGGGACACTCTTGATCCTCCATTGGAATTGTTGTGGCTCTCCATGGAACAAGGGTCTCATGTTAAGTTGGATCCTAAGTGAAATTGATATTATATTACTTGTTGAAACTTGGAGGCATGAAGAATCTAGGGTTGCTAACATAGAAGGATTTGTCTTCTAGTCAGTATGGAATAAGAGATCCCACCATAGAGGGATCAAAGGCATAGCTTGGTATATAAATAATAATATATTTCCATATAGTAGGCCTCAGAAGAAATATCCTTTCAATCAATACATGTGGGTGGAGATTTTAGATATCAATGCTAAGAACATTTATATAGAAATGTGCTATTCCACACATACTAATTATACTTTGATAAAAATCACTTGATCTAGATAAAAATTGTCCATACAATGGCTTGGAACATGGTATTTCTAGCCTAACAATGAAGGCAATTTGCTTGGAGACTTTAATGTTAGAATACCAACTTTAACGAAGTTATTATCTTAAGCAATGATTCCAACCCCAAACTTGTATGGCTAGATGAAAACCTTGTTTAAGCTAGTATATAAAAAGAAACTTTGAAGAATTGGTTGATAATTTGTTTGATGCCAAGCTAATCAAGTTTTGTAGTTCTCAAGATCTAAAAATTTTCAATGGTCTTATGAAGTGGCTAAAATTCAACCAAATGACTTGTATCTATGGTTTGGGTAATATTGTTGTAGATTATGTGATATCTTAAATCCATTTATGTAACCAAATCATAAATTTTTACATCTTAAATTACCATGAACCCGAATCTGGCCATATACATTTAACCTTAACTCTAAACTTTGAGAGGAACACAAGCCCCATAATATATAATTATAAAAACTAAAATCACTTGATATACAATAAAACAAAAATAGATATATTTTTAAGATATTTAAGTATTCAAGAATTCAATATACTATCTAATGAGGATGATATTGAAGACTTATATCATAATTTTACAACAACTTTCTCCACTTCCATTATCATGTTCTCTATCATGGTGTCATGTAAAAATGAGAATAGAATGGACAACCCTTGCATGATAAAGAGCGCAAGCATGCTATAAAATCCATTAGGGAGGCTTCCAACGAGTCCTTAAAAAATGATAAGATCTCTAGGTACAAATCACTAGTTGAAAGGAAAAAAATGTGTTATATAAATAAAAAGAAAGAGAACCTTTTGCACCACCCTAAGGTATATCCTAAGAAATTATAGAGACAAGTTCTGAGTCATAGAACTAATGAAAACATGATATGATTCCATTAAGGGATTGGAATTTATACCTTAAAAATATTTATGGACCCTCGGATCTCATTGACAACATTCAAATCCTTTCTACAAAGGAAGAAGTTTTCTCTTTATAAGACATACTTGTTTGGGGTTAAGAGACTAGAAAAAGGGAAAACTAATGAAAATGAAGGATACCAATTATAAATATTAAAAATTATTGGGATTATCCTCCTCCTTCACATCCTCAAGCTCTTCAATTTAGTAATCAAACAAGGTTTCCCTAAATCCTAAACAAAAAGCCTCATTGTTCATATTTTTAAAACTGGACATAAAAACAATCCATCCAATTATAGGACCATTATGATTATCCCTCTTTTATACAAATTATATGGAATTATTCTAAAAATAAGATCATCACATGGATGTAAACATAATGGAAAAGTAGCTAAATGCAAGGAAGGATTTCAGGGCTATCATTCAACTATGGACCACCTTGTCACTCTTAGGACATGTATTGAGGAGTGCTGCAATAATACAAAAGTCTTCTATGTTTATTTTTTTACTTTAGAAAATAATTTAACACCCTTCCCAGAACTGACCTTCGGAATATATTAGAAGAGATAAAAATCCATTTCAAGTTGAGGGTTTCTATGATAATGTTGTATGAGAATACTAATACCATTTTTAAGAACTCTAATGTATGGTCAGAAGAAATTAATTGTAATATAGGATTGAAGCAAGGTTATCCCCTATCCCCTACCCTTTTTTGTATTTACATTGATATGCTAAAGGGTTTTTTCGAAGAGGGAGGTTATGCCTACATGACTTTGGATAGTATAGTCATCATCCTTCTTTATTCTAATGACTATTTTCTTATTTAAAGGAGTCCCTATGGTCTCAACAAGGAACTAGAAACTATGAAGTATTTTTTCTCTAGTATGGATATGACTATTAACATTGATAAAACAAAGGTTATGATAATCAAATCCCAAAAGATCACTTATGATGATTTCATGTATGAAAACAACAATTTGGAGGAAGTGACTTCATATAATAAATACCTTGGGATTGGTCTTCATCATAATCTTAACAAGAACTATAGTACTAGGAAAAGAATTAACAGAGGATGGATTTAACTTATTGTGGACTTGAAAATAGTTGCAAAATCAAGAAACCTCTAGCTTTGGGATAGGATGCAAATCCTCTTTGAGACATGTCAGTCCTGTTATATTATATGTTTGTGAAGTTTGGTCCTACAACATCTCTAGAGAATATTGGAGAAGAATAGAGAAAACAAAAAAGTGATTTATAACATATAATCTCAAAATTAAAGGCAATACACCCTATCAGATCCTCCTAATAGAAGCAAGTCTCTCCCTGATTGCATGGCTATGAATATGTACCTAATCTATAAGAACAAGATAAATATCATAAGAAACAAGAGGCTTCCGAATATTGCTTCATACTTTATTCAAAACCACTAGCAACTTAAGTGAGGCTGGCATAAAGATGCCAAGTATTGGCTAAACCATTGGGTTGTCAAGAAAGAGTTTACTCCACAAAATAGTGATAATATTAAAGTATTAATACATATAAATTTAAGGAAAATATGTGGTGTGATAAAGAGGTAGAGGATAAGAGAAAATTAATGTATTATAAGGAGGTAATCAACCCTAATCTAGAAGATCAAAATTATCTCTTTGTTTTAACTAGAGTAAAGAAGAAAAACAACATTTCTAAATAATAAAAAAAACTCTCATGTTTTTCATAGTGAAACATGGCATTGGACAATTCCTAGAATGTTCTGGCATGAAATAATCTATCATATTTGTGACAAAAACAAGGTCGAGGACAAAAATCACATTATCATAGAATGTCCTGCATACACCCACATTAGAGTGCATTTTCAAAACATTTTCTACAATACTGGCCTTCCTAACGTTTAAAGTCATCACAACTATGGTGATTTTGGAATGATTCTAGTGAATAGTTTGAGCAAAGAAATCAATTTTAAATAATTTAGTGAATCTTTTCCTTTTAAGGTTCGATAGACTAAAGTTGGTCTCAGTGGACATTAACCACCACCACCACCACCATTGTTGTAATAATACTAACTATATATATTTAACGAAATAAATTAAAACAATTTACTAAATTAATTATTAAAGTTAACATAATTAATCTCCAAAATATTAATATGTTATACATAAAAATACACTATACATTAAAATATGTTATACATGAAAATATATTAAAAGCATATTATAATTTAGTTATAATATTATAATTTATTAAAATATAATATACTAGTATGCTAAAAATAAGTTAGAATGTGGTTAATGAAAAATTGTAGAAAACCATGTTTGCAATGGTTGATTATGTTTATCGTGTTTGGCTAATGTTAATAATGGTTTGATCATGTTTAATTATGTTCGACCATCATAAACAATAATTAACATGGTTGATGATAATGAAGCATTATGATTATTGTGACCATTGTTAAACATGGTTTACAATTGTTGAACATTGCTCCTTATGATGTATGATGGTTACCTATGTTTATCCATGGTTGACAATGATTGACCATGGTTAACCATGTTTGGCCATTGTTAGCTATAGTGTACCATTTTTCATAATATACTGTCTTTTATATGTTTTATATAACGATCGACCATGGTTAATCATGTTTGGCCATGGTTAACTATGATTTACCATGTTTCATAATATATGGTGAACTATAGCATTCTGACAATGATAAATATGGCATTGATCATTTGTACGGTGTTGACTAGGATGATTATGATGATGGTGATGTTAATGTCCACAATGATGATGCAAGTGATTATAACACTATTTATCTTGATTGATCCTAATGCGCTTAAATGACCCTAATGACATTTGAGTGACCCTAATAACACCTAAATGATCCTAATGACATATGATTGTACCTAACAACATTTGACAGACCCTAATGGAACTTGAGTCGCCCTAACAGCATGAGGATTATTTTGATGATGCATGATGATGACATTGATGATTATTTGATTACAAGATGATAATGATGACAATTATGAGAACTACATTCATGATGATTGTTAGTAGTGAAATCTACCACATCAAAAAATTCTAAACTTCTTGCCAAAGTTGCGTCAACTTTGTTAATCTACCATCATCTTAAATCCCATTTGCATCAAACACACTTTCTTCTTCATAGAACGAATACCAAACTTATCTTACCTAGTAATGTATTTATGATCTTCCATAAATGAAGTCTAACTACGCTCTTGATTTCAAATTTCTAACCTTCCTGGTCATCCTACCAAGAACCATTTTTCATGAAGTCAAATACAAAGGATTATTATTTTAGAATCATTTTATTTAAATTAATTCTATTTTACTATTTTTTTTAAATGGATTTATTTGTGTTTTATATTTTATTAATCCATTAAACAAAATGAAGTTAAATTCGTTTTTGGGTAATTAAACATTTGGGTTTTATATTAAACTCCAGGTTTTTATATTAAACATTTGGGAAATTATTTTTTATAATTCGACATTCGTCGATGAACATTTCATAGAAATACTTTCCAGTCTTTCAAATTGTGGCGCAATATCATTGGATATGAACATTAATCAATTGTGGCGCTTTGATATGAATTGGAATGCCAGAACTCTCACATTGTATTAGACTAGACTTCCGGCAGTGCCCTCTATATATAAAAGTCAGAAATCACTACTGGAATTTGTGGAGATGTTTGTTTTGCATTTTTTAGTTTGAAATTTATCGAGAAGGAAGATTAAACTTTCTAGAAACCTCCAGGTGCTTCTCAATGTTAGTTATGCATCCACAGAATGATCGAAGATTCAAGATGGAGAAAGGTCAAAGAAGTTGTTGAAAAAGTGGATCTCAAAATCTGTTTCTAGATTTTAGACCTTTAAATCAGAGAAATTTGTCATAGTTTCATGTGTTCATTTATGTTTCCTCTTATTTGAATGGGATGACCATGATATAGTATAGATTGATGGTTATGTCTTACAAAATCTTGAAACATTAAACGATTTAATGTTTATTGCTTGTACTTCATATCTTTAAATTTGTTCATGATTAGAAAATATTTTTTTATTAATGAGCATTCAGTTCGGTGGATTCATCATTTGATCACTTTGTGAGAGTGATTGTTAAAAGGATGAGTCCCAGTATGGTACATATCTAGAATAAAATGGGACAACAAAGCACACTTTCACCTAGATCAATTAAAAATTAATGAGGTACAAGATAGAAGAGACTTACCTATGTCACGGAGTTTGTTCTCATAATATTCACGTTGTTGCAATCCAATTCCACGTACGATAGAATCTGTGATAAATCAACAGATGCAAGATGGGAAGTAGATTGAACTAGTAATAATATAATTGATCTAAAAGAATAACCATGGATATTTGTTATAAAATGACAATGACAATCAATTTATGGGAAAGGATGCATCATTGTATTGAAAAAGACAGAAAAGAACGTAAAGCCTTGGTGTTGTAGTTTCGTTCCAATAGGTTCCTCCTTTTCTAACATATCACTCTAACCTTGAGATGAAGCACATCAAGAATCCAATACTCTGGGAAGATTCTTCTAGTATATACCTACTACAGACTTCATCTCCCTTCCCCAATGGGCCAAGGCCAGATTTATAGGACTATGTGTATAAAGAGAGTTTGAGAAGAATGTGGAAAGTGGATGAGATATGATTCCAACAATGGTTGTAGTCGATCTAGATACGGAATAATAGGAGGGAAAGGCTATCCATCGAGATTTCATCCTAGAAGCTTCTCGAAAACCTAATTTTTCCCCGTTCAGATGTCGATATTGTCTGTCAATAGAGTAAGGCATGCACAGATAGGTTGAAATAGGCTGATGTATAGGCAAGATGCATTGATGTTGCAAGTTGCAATGGAGCAAAGCATGTCTAGGGGAAATCAACGCAAGTTTCCAAAGAAGCAAGGCATGTCAAAGTTGCAAAACTTGTCAACTTGTAGGGAGAGGGAATAAAGGATCATCCACCATGAAAATTTCTTAAGGTATTTAGGCAACAAGATGTCACAAGGTTGGTGATGCTGATGAAATTCCCATGTAATAGATTTGCCCCCAAAGTATTAAGCCTGAGGAAAAGGATAGGTGACGTACTTTGATGTGACTGTTGAAAAGAGGAACCATTAGTCGGAGGACTGAAAACAACAATCAAGGAATTTGCAATACAAATTCTGACAAGTCTGAACCAGATATCTCAATAACCCAAAGCATGGTTGTCAACCAATACACTCTAGATCCACGCGAGTACTGCAAGTGGATATGGCCACTAAAAATACGAATGTGGATTCATATCATCAACACAAAATGTAAATTGTATCCATGAGACCATACATAGTGGATCTACAAACTGAACATAACATAGCCACCTACCAATACAACGTGGATCTATGTGCCACAATACCCACATGTTATCCATATGGGGAATGACTCAAACAATCTCCATCACAGCCTAGGTATGATATACAACAATGGATACCCCATGGTATTCAAACCAAAATCAACACTGATACAATCCTTACCATGTGAATGAAGGAGATGAAGTCGAACATGGTAGAAACCACTCGATTACTGTCTAGTGATGTAAACCATTAACAAGTGCGAGGGAAATCACCAATGATGATAATGATTCCCAAGATATCATAGTACATTCTTACGAATGTGAATATATGAGATGAAGTCGAGAATTTGCATAATCATTTGATTAGAGGTCAATGATGTAAACCCATCATCAAAGGCGAGAAGACCTGTCATTGAGGCATGCATGCTTCAAGGTACTAGGTGGTTTCTAAATATAATCCTTGGACAAGTGTTGATGTTGATAGGAATAGACTCATCGAAGGATTTCCATGATGTGTCCCACATCATCGAAACGAAACCAATACATAAGGATAATTTGAGATGGTGGACCAAAATGAGCATGGACTGATACATAGTGTGAAGGTGAATGATTCTCCGAGAATGATTCAAGGATAAATTGACATGACAGAAGGATTGATTACTGCAAATATTGACGCAAATGGAAGACTCCCCTTGAACACTTTCATGCATGATATAATACTCGACAACACTAACTCATAGAGATAGAGGCCTGTTGAAACCCCAACTGTGTATGTGGCTGATTAGGGTGTCTAAGGCTTACAACTCACGGAGAAAACCTAGCCAAAGGCTTCAAAAAATTCCATGCAGTTATTGTTCTATCCTCGAGCTGTTTAAAGTAGTGATCTCGCATGGATATTACAACAGCCTCCGCTGGCCTTCAAGGGTTAGATCCACAAAGGATATGTTTCCTAAATTGAAAACAATATAGGTGGAAAAAAGAAAAGAAAAATCAAATCTGGCTTAGAGAATTATCTTGATCTAGACCTAAGCTTCCTAAAGAAGATTTTGGGTTGATTTGTAGGTGAACCAGAGGTGTAAGCAGACAAGTACTTTTCATCCAATCAACAAAAATGCAAATCAGATTAGAAATTCGTCACTTAATTCACAGCTAATTAATGAAAATCAATTAGTTAGTGACTTAATATTTTATCATTTTGAAGTAACCTGCATAGCAAATGTAAGTTGAAAAACAAACATATTATGCTGCTAAATATTACTGTTCAATTATTCACAGAAATAGATAAAGACAATTCATAAAATAAATTTCATGAAGCTTTATCAATGCATTAATAAATAATAGAGATAAATATGAGTTAAATAAACACATTTAATCATTGTAAATAAATAACATCATTATCTGTCCATTTGAAACAAAGAAGATCAAGATTTGTTTGAAGAAATTCATTCAAACAAAGACAAGAGATAAGAAATAACAATACTGTATTGATTTGAAGTTCAGTAAAAACTTACATAAACCATATGAAAAAATAGAAGTGTTTTCAATATCCTGTATCAATCTCCCTTCTTCCAAAAGTCCAAAAAAATTCCTCCATACATTTGATATCACCCTCTTAAATAATCATTACAAATAATAGATTCCCCCCCTAAAGGGGATCAAAACCTAAACAAATCTAATATCCCAAGAAATCTCTCCACATCTTCCAAATACGAAGCAATTTCTTAATATCAGGGTAACTGGAAGATTCAATGCAGAGCTAGGCATTGCACTTATGATCTTCAATCTCATTCTTAGCTAGTTTATGCCAAAATCGGATATAGATATGGATCTTTCTCTCCACTGCAAATGGCTGTCTGATCAACTAATCTACATCATGGATGCTGATGTGGTCAAGCTTCTTGATCTTCTCCTCCCCTTCATCCCTTCGCTGCTCCACTTGCTCAATCATCAATCCAGGTGGACATGCTTTTTCAATAAGCACCATTGCAGGAAAGGAAAATTCATACATAATGTTGTCAACTGCATACCATCTTTTGCTGTAAATGGCCTGTGCTTTATTTATGGCTTCATCTACCATCTCATCTAGATCTTCCCAGGCTCTCAAGATAGTCCTAATCCTCTTAAGTTGGAAGTTAGTGAGAAAGGTGACATTACATGGCTTATCTTTCATGTACCTTTTCTAATCTATCACTTCATCATAAGCCTTCGAAGCTTGTTGTCTCTTCTCAGCTAGGTCTTCCAGAACAACAAACATCTTGTCAAAAACCATGTGAGTTTCAAAGATATTATTTAGAGTTTTAAATAACTCACAGACCAAATCATGATGTTCCTTGTTGGTTCGAATGGAAATCTTTTTAAATTCTTCCCGAGAAAACTTGGAAAATGAAGATGAAGCTGCACTTGTAGTTGCATCTTCACACTATCTTTCTAACAAAGCAATCTTCTGAAGCAAAGTGGCATTAACAATCTTTTCTCTTTGCAGTTCTTCACTGAGAGAAAAATTCTTCTTTTGAAGTTCATCATACCTGTTCTCATGTTGCATGTTAAGTTGTTCCAGTTTCTCCTTTAGGCCAATGATTTCTGCTTTATGTTTGTCAAATTCTCGGTTCAAAGTGTTAACAGCATCAAACTTGGCGCCAGTAAAAGCCTGTAAAAAAGATGTAGCATTTGTGGCTTACACCTGTGGGTCACTTGATTGCTGGGTCCATACAACCTCATTTGTAACAGATATGTCGATATCACTCTGATCCCTGTTCCTCTTCTTACCCTTCTTCACCACTGATCTACCAGCTTTATTGTATCGATATTCTTCCTAGGATATCACAAAATATTCATTGAATTCATCCCTCATCTCATCAATGGGGGGTATACTAATGCATGTGGATATCAGAGAAGAGTTTTTAGTTGTCGTGTGAGAGGGTATAGTCATAGTAATAGGAGAAGTGGATGGAGAAGTGGTAACATTCTAAGCAAGAATTACTTTGAGGGCTGAAGAAATATCAAGAATTGAAGTTTCATTTGATGAAACTTGCAAAATAGTGGTCTTTAGTGATGATGGTGAAACTGCTGAAGTTTTCTCAGGCACAGGGGATGACACTGAGATGAATGAAGGAATATGCAATGGGATTTTGAAAACTGGTGGTACAATAGATGAAGGAATGGGCATATCCATAGAAAGAGGTATAATAGATTCAGGAAGACAAGTGGCATCTTGGTAAAGCTGGGACATAAAAGGTGTCATAGTAGAACCAACAGATAATGAAGATAAATCTATAATTGATGAGAGAAGTAACACAGAAGAGGATGGGCCAGACTGGGAAGAAGGTTGTGGTTGTGGAGGAGGTGATGAATATTTTCCATTGCTACCATTAAATAAATTAGTAAAATTCTATAAATCATTACCATTTCCAATTTCAACAGTAACAGGCACAGGGGAAATCATTTCATCCTCTTCCTTTGAATGAGTCAAGTCTATAGTAGAAACGAGGATGGAGATTTTCAACTTTTTGGAAGGCTTATCCTCAACCCGGGTTTGTTGAAATTGAGTCTTATCAACCACAGTGGTCACCTGAGCAGCTTCACCTGGCTGAGAGGTTGCAACTTCCTGAGTGTCTAGTGCTGAAGTCATTTTTCACAGTCTCTGTTTGATCTTCTCTGAAGTGTGCAAATAGGCCTTGACTTGCTGTTCCACAGATTTCTGGGGAATGTAACATACCCCTTAAGAAAATCTAAAATCCAAAAAAGAAATGGAGTAAAATTTTTCTTTGCTTAAAACCAAAAGGACAACCATGTTAAACTCCTGAGAGTGTATAGTCACATAATAGCATTTTAACCATTCAACACCATGGATATAAATTCTTACTTGAAATCAAAACCCATTTTAAGTTCTTCCTTTATGTCTTTACCAACAATAAAAGGTCAAGTCAGTTATAAGTAACAACTCCATTAAGGCATGAGTTAAGGATAAAACGGACAATCCACATTTTACTTTTGGAATTGCCACATTACTTAATTTTGACTCATTCTATTAATCCATACCAGATAGTAAAACACCTTAAGAGGCTATTTATTAGTTCCATAAGGTCATGGCTATTCCTTAGTGCATTCAAACCTTATTTGCATTCATGTAGTTGTACATCAAGAAATCAGCTGGTTCATTAAGCAAGTAGTAATTGATTTCTCACTTAAATAGAAACATTATATGTATCTCAAGATCAAGCAAAACACAATCTCACATAAAACACAATATCAAATAAAATAGAGTTGAAATACATGAGATGTACAGATAAGAGAAAATACACCAAATATACGTGGTTCACCCAATCCATGGGTTACGTCCACCAAAAGGTCACATCTTGTGACATTATTTCATTAAAAGGATTACAATCCACAACATCAATGTTTCCATACTCTCTATGTTTTCTTCTTGTGTACTTTCCATAGAGAGTATCTCTAAACTATTTACCAATACAACTAGGGGTTCTTTGTTAAATGATTCATTGAATCCAAATGGATTGATTACCAATTCTTTATGTAACATAACAAAGACATATTGTTTGTAACCAAGTGAAGTCTTAAGACTGAAAACTTCCCTTTACTTATTCCTTCTTTTATTGTCGTGCAAGATCTAACCTATCTAGGGCTAGGGTTGTGCCATCGCTGGTCAATAAATATTCTATAACACAAGTCAAATAGACCGAGTGTGTTCTGAAAACCCTAACACACTAAGAATATATCCTACATACATATAAACAATATCCTCTACAATAAAATATACTCCCTCTTTTAACCATAGAGAAGTATCTTTACTCTGCCGTATTGAAAATACCTTCGCCCAAGTTGATTTTGTATCTTCTTATCATACCCTTAAGGTACATCAAAGTTGGGATGATGTAAGTATGAATATCTACACTTATTTCATGTATAATTCAAAGATGCATACTTAAGTTCCTATCAAAATAATATATGAATATGCCACTTGGTCGCTATGCACTCTAGCCAATATATATATATATATATATATATAAGCCTTAGAGTTTTCTTGAAGATTAAGGAAAATCCAGCGACCCAAATACAGATACTACTTGTGAAGATTGTATACTTAAGTAATGGAGCTAGTTAACCATTAAATGTTCACCTTTTTATATAAATCTCAATAGTCTTGCAATCATATCAAACTACCTGCCTGAATAAGACACTTAAATATGGTAAATAAAATAGATGTGTTCAATTCCGGCAATGAAACTATTTAGATGCAAGCTCTTTGACTTATAACGTCCATATCGAATAATGGTTTCTTTCTTGAATAACGAATTTAGACTAAGAAAAAACAAGCAAGATAGAATAGTAAAAGATCATTGCGTGCTCCTACTTAGGCGCCTTTGTAATCATTCCAAGACGTAGCTAGGGTAAATTTTCTAGGTGAATAGATGGCCAACGCTATTTAAGGAACCCTTCAAAATTCAGCCTAAAGGAATACTGTGCTTCGGAGGGTGTCGGTCCAGATTCTACCAATCCATTGGTCACTACGGACATTGTAGATCTACAGCAAGAAGCAAGAAGGGTATCATCCTATCGGTGTGCATAAATCTTAGGGTAAATGTACGTAAAAATATTTATACCTTCAAAGGTATTACCACCAACGTGCTTGGGTTTTTAGGACAATAACCCATTCTCATTAGATAAATAGTTTATAAGCCTTAAAAAAACAGTGAGCTAGCAACCTCACTAAGAGAAAGGACTACAAATCATAGATGAGTATGAACTACGAGACAAATTCTCAGTCTCTGAAGTAACCTTTCCTTCTTTCTTTTAAGAGAAAAGGAAATCGCTCAAAGGAGAAATAATCTTTGCTCGTAAGGGATTATCAAATTACGGAGTTTGGTGGATTCATGAGGATAGGTTCGACCTTTCAAATGGGTCATGGCCACGTATTTAACCCTATCAAATCTTATTGATTCCCAAAGGATGCAATAAACTTAGAACTACAATCCCATAGGTTGAATAATGTTGTAAATCGGATCCCTATCACAATCAGCATAGGCATTAAGCACAAAGAGTTTTCAACAGAAAATTTTACCTTAAACTTGGGGGCTCCACACCTCTGGCAAATAAATCATCCTGGTTAATGGATCAAATGCAGAAATCATTCTTTATCCAAGATGCATTGTTCATCACGCATGGTTGGATCTTCAACTTGGGAATTCCATACCTTCGAAAATTAAATTCAGCCCGGTTAATGGATCGAATGCAGAAATCATTCTTTATTAAAGATGCATTGATCATCATGCATGGCTGGATATTCAACTTGGGCATGCCATACGTCCGAGCCTAGTTAATGGATCAAGCGCAGAAAATGGTCTCTTTGAGGCACAACAGATCCTCCTCCAAAACATAATGCAAAGATCCTCTCAAAAAAATGCATGCAGGGATCCTCTCTGAAAAACACAGTGATCGTGTCTTTGAAGAACAAAAGGATCTTCCTCCAAAACAAAAGGAAAAGCTCTAACTGCCAACAACGCAGAGATCCTCTTCTTGAAAACGCTGAGATCTTCTCTCTCAAATCACAGATATCTCCTCTTGAAACCTGTAGAGGTGTTCCCTTCCCGAAAGTAAGGGTGTTTTCTATTTTTTTTTAAACGTCATCCATCCCCCTCCAAAATGTAGAGGTATTTTATATAAAACCAACTCTGAGATCATTGCTCAAACTTTTCTCCAAAAAACATCGAGCCCTCCTTCTCCCTGAAAGTGCGGAGATTTTCCCTTTTTAAAGGAATAGATTGGTCTTCCCCCAGCCTGATAGCTGTTGGCAATTTTTTAATTTTCTTCCCCTTCTTAGCTAACCAGGAGCCAGGTGGCGCAAAGATTATTCAAATGCCTGCAAATTTTTTTAAGACATATGACAATATTTCTTGTTACGGGAATAATTCCCACCTTTTCCTCTAGGGAATTGTGCCCTTAAATTTCTCATTAATGCACAAAAAATCCCATTGTTTTTCCTCAAGTCGAATTACCCCATCACTATGTAGGATAATTGTTATTTTATTATGAATATATATATATATATATATTTGCATAAACTCTTAAAATCTATGATAGAATTCATATAATTACATATAAGATAGTTAAGATTTCACAAGGTAAATTATGCATGCTTGTCCACAATGTATAGTTTGTATATATATATATATATATACTGCTAAATTATTTTGCATACTCCCTCGGTTCTTGATGCCGTATTTGGTAAGACATTTCGTTTTTTATTTTTTCTTCTTCTTTTATTTAACACAAAAAGGATCATAACGATTCATTACTTTGTTAATAGATTCACTAGACTCGTCCAACCTACTTTATCTTAGGTCGATACCTAGGATTTTAGGTCGTACAGGGAGTCACTAATATTCTCTCAGTTATCGAGGCTCGACTAACCTTTTACCATTCCCTTAGTGGAATTCATTCACCATCATCGTTCTAGTCGCACGTGTTTTCCACTCCTCTCGTGTTTATTAAAATTTTACCTATAATTCTTGCATGAGGATAGGGTTTATACTTATGCTTTGTCATTTCCATTCTTGAAATGGGGATCGACAATTGTATTAAGTATCCTAATTTTTTGTTTCTAGTGGGGCCTTGGCCTTGAGCTCCTCACCATAAAAAGTACAATAAACATTTACAATTACAAAGTATTTAGGGGTATGCAAGAGGGATATTACATCCTCTTCCCCTTAAAAATAACACCGTCCTCGGTGTTCCTGTTTTCAGCCAATTTCCTTCTTTTCATGAGCCATCTTTCTTGCTTCATCTTTCCTCTCCTTCACTCTTTCCTCATTTCGCAAGTCACCATATTTCAATACCTGTAGTTTCCTGTAACAAGATTGGGTCTACCTGAATTTTAAACATGTCAACATTCCATAATTCAACTTAAAACATAAATAACAGGTCCTTTTTGCAGCATCATAGTTGCAAATTATGGAACATCTTCTAGTCTTTAATTGTATTTTTATCATCGTAATACATAATTATTTTTCAATAATGCGATTGATTCATAAGTAATCCACTAGGATACTTAACTAGTCATTCACCTAAGGTAAAACCTTTCTTTCATTCATCACCTATTTCAAAAAAAAGACTTTAAAATTCCTCATTCTTCCCTACCTTCGAGGGAAATTTTTCCACTCAAGTTTTTCTTCCCATTTACACATTAAGTCATATGACAATCTAGTTACTTGGAAAGTTTGATAACATATTTTTGTTCGTTATTTTCCAAACTCCTCGTTGATTTCTTTTTCCAATTTCTATGTGGGCTTACAACTATATCTAAGGTTGCTCTCCCTTTTGACCGCTAATCAAAATTTTTCTCCTCAATGACATCAAACAACGTCCTGTCTTCCAGATGTCGAGCTTTTCCTAGGTCTTGATATTGATATCATAACTCTTCCATGATTCCCCTCAAGCCTCCTTGCTTGAGTCCAAGAATGAAGGGTATAGTTAGATCATCCATTTTCTTACCACTTCATATGCCTAACACCAATGTGCTCACATGACACTTATTTGCCTAACACCATTGTGCTCCTACAACATATATTCCTGGCACCAATGTTCACACACGGAAATCACTTGCCTAACACCGATCCCTCCTTCTCCCTTCTCCCTGAAAGTGCAAAGATTTCCCCTTTTTAAAGGAAGAGATTGGTCTTCCCCCAGCTTGATAGCCATTGGCAATTTTTTAATTTGCTTCCCCTTCTTAGCTAACAAGGAGCCAGGTGGTGCAAAGATTCTTTTGATTTCCTACAATTTTTTTTAAGACATATGACAATATTTCTTGTTACGGGAATAATTCCCACCTTTTCCTCCAGGGAACTGCGCCCTTAAATTTCTCATTAATGCACAGAAATTCCCATTGTTTTTCCCCAAGTTGAATTACCCCATCACTGTGTAAGATAATTGTTATTTTATTATCAATATATATATATATATTTGCATACACCCTTAAAATCTATGATATAATCCATATAATTACATATCAGATCGTTATATCTTATGTTAAGATTTCACAAGGTAAATATATATATATACACACTACTATGTTATTTCACAACTCCCTCGGTTCTTGATGTCATATTTGGTAAGACATCCTGTTTTCATTTTTTTTTTCCTTCTGTTTAACACAAAAAGGATCATAAAGATTCATTACTTTGTTAACCGAGTCACTAGACTCGTCCGACCTACTTTATACTAGGTCGATAGCTAGGATTTTAGGTCATACAGGGAGTTGCTAATCTTCTCTCATTTATCGAGGCTCGACTAACCATTTACCATTCCCTTAATGGAATTCATCCACCATCATCTTTCTAGTCGCATGTGTTTTCCACTCCTCTCGTGTTTATTAAAATTTTACCTATAATTATTGTAGGAGCCTAGGGTTTATACTTATGCTTTGTCATTTCTGGTCATGAAATGGGGAGCATCAATTGGATTAAGTATCCTAATTTTTTGTTTCTAGAGGGGCCTTGGCCTTGAGCTCCTCACCAGAACAAGTACAATAAACATTTATGATTACAAAGTATTTAGGGGTATGCAAGAGGGATATTATAGGGAACTTCTTCCATGGGAGATTTTCCTTTACCTGTGTCTAAACTAGTTTCAATGGATGCATTTTTTGCTGCTATAGCCTCCTTTGCTGTAGCTTGAGCTTCCCTTGCTTCTCTGTCTCTTATTACCTTTTCCTGAATGTCTAACTCCATAGACCTATAATGTCGAACTATGTCCCTGATTTCCTTTTGGTATTGCAATATATGACTTTGTTCTTTCTTTCTTTTAGCCCTTTCCAAGAATTCAGAAAAAAGTATCAACTCCTTGATAGATGAAGTCATCTAGAGTTTCTTCATGAGCATATCCTGTTTTAAAATGGTTCTGCTTGAGGTGGAAATCAACAATCCCTTTGGGATCATGTTTCGTTTTACTAGAAAAACCAAGCTTGAGTGACACTATGTGGTCACTAAGCTCTGATTCCCAAGTAGAAGTACGTATACTTAAGGATCCAAGGGTTTTAGGAAACATGGGTTGAACCTTCCTCTTAGGTGGAGCACATTTTTTGTAAATCCCTTCTGTGACTGTTTGAAGTGAAATCTTGTCAAGGACCAACCTGTCTGGCACGAGCTTAGGCAACATATGGGTAGCATTGCTACCAAAAACCTTGATATAGGTGAATGATTCACCGACATACCAATATCCCATAGTGGCTATGAAGGTTTTAGCTTCAGGTGAGAATGCAAGAGCTTCCTTGTTGAAAATCAGGAAATAGACATGGATGAGGAAACTCTCACATATATCATAAAACCTTGTTACATAATTGGTATCCCATATCTTAGAATGATAAATATGCACAGGTGGGGCTGGTAATACCCAACTCCATCCCATATTGGGGAAACGGAACTCGACACAAAAGATATCCACAATGAAGGAAGAAAGATAAAAGTTGGGATTCTTCATAGCAGTAGCTTTTTGGAACTCTTGTATGGCATTTTTGAGTTCAAGTGACAGTATTTAAGCCCAAGGGAAGGATTCATATAAAGTTATGACCTGGTGAGCAATGGGGGCCCATTCTTTCTTGAAGTAAAAACAGTTGGGGAGACCATAAAGCCTACATAACATTGTTGCAAGTAGGGAATAAGGTTCCTTGAACTATTCGATGGGGTAAAGTTTGTGTTTCCTCTAGGAGAACTTGTGCAGTTCAACCATCCAGGATTTCATCGTTTGGTCGAAATTGAAGCTAGACTTAGCAGCGTTAATAAAGTATACATCAAGGAGATGCGTAAAAGATTTAAGGGCGTAAATTATCACAAAGGTTTCAGAGCGGAAATTGGCCAATTGCGTTCCAATACTGGTGTTAAAGGAATGGTCTTTCAGGTTAGCGTGGTCTATAATCCACCTAACTGCATCATTGTAAGGGAGGATGGCCGGTCTTGCAGCAATCATGTGAAGGCCAGAATCCCTAATTCTCTCATAAACAAGTTGATTACCCTGGAAGTCTGAAAGGTCATTGTTATCAAATATGGAATAAACTCAGGACCAATCCAACTGGTAAGTTTCATACACTCGTCCACTGGTATCGGAGAAGACACCAAAATTTGGGTCTTTGTTAAACATATCTTCTTGGAGGTTTTTTCTCCTGGTAATTCGGGGTGTTTTGGATGTCCCCATATCCTGTTCGAGTGCTGGTACTAGTAATTAAATTGAATTATAAAGGAAGCACAGTAAGCAATTCAAATTGTGAGAAAGAGACTTGATAACCAACCTGAAACCGTAGTGAACACTGTCGAAATTGCTTGGTAAAATATGGATGTAAATTCACTCAGGAGAGAAAATTACAATGGTAAAAATAGTGAAAAAATAGTAAATAATACCACCATATTTATAATTCATGGGTAATAATACATACTGCAGGATTAGGGTGAAAAGAACAGTCAGGATCAGGTTTTGCGGGATGCGGGGTCCAAACATGAAATTCAAAAAGTTTATTAATCATTCCGTAACCCGCATTTCACATTTTGAGGGATGCAGGATGCAGGATGTGAAATCACAAAGCATCGAAAGTTTATTCAATCTGCCCCACATTCCACATTTTTCGGGATGTGGGATGCAGGTTGCAAGGACACACAAACCAAACGATTAATAAACGAAAACTTCACAATCCGCATTCCGCAAAATGTGGGATGTGGATTGCGGATCGATGAAATCATATCTAAAAAACCTCCTGCATTCCGCATTTGCGGGATGTGGATTGTGGGAAGAGAAAAATTGAAATATCCAACTAAAAGATCCTGCACTACGCAACTTGTGGGTTGCAGAACAACAAAACACTTCAAAACAACAGTCTTTCTGCAACTTAAAACAAACAAATCAAGCATGAATTTTCTTTGAAATTTGGTTAAGTTAGGGAATCCCATGAGTTGATAGAAAATGTAACAGAAGCCTACAAGGTCATGAAGGATCCTACCAAGTTACCTTCGTATGTGTAATTGGGCTCCCGTGTCAAAATAACATGGGATCTGCTGTACCTACAACAAATGGCGACTTGCTGGAAGAATCGGTTATCTTTGCAAAACAATAACCTTTTCCA
Organism: Pseudotsuga menziesii; assembly: GCA_001517045.1. Lineage (NCBI taxonomy): Eukaryota > Viridiplantae > Streptophyta > Pinopsida > Pinales > Pinaceae > Pseudotsuga > Pseudotsuga menziesii. The sequence goes on along the minus strand of LPNX010415691.1, from coordinate 502,561 downwards.
ATCAAACTTGTCAGTAGACAAATGATTAACTCTCAAGAAATGTTAATATATGAATGTAACCAACCAATAAATATCAAAATTATTAATGCACTTCCATACATGGTCATTTTTAAAAGTTGCAACTCTCATTCAGATGTCATTGGAGGATCGGGATCATTTGAACTCAAGATGACATAGGCATGCAGTTTAAAGTCGAACCTAGGGTCATACCTTTACCACTTTTGGGTTTTTACATAGAGGCAATTGAAACCACCATTTATTCTTTCCCCTCTATTTTTTTTTAAGAAATAAAAAGATTGTAATGACATAGGACCATTGCCCCATGTTCTAGTGATCAACGCCATTCACAAACCTAACTTGGAAACTAAAGAAGTCAGCTCGGTAAGGAGACCTCTTGTCTTCCATCTATATGGATGAAAGAAACTACCATGTCTTGGATACCATCTGGTGATAGTTTCAGTCCAAAAACAAGCCTATGATCATAGTGAGGTTGACCTTAGATAGGACCCCCTCGTCCTGATGCACATTACTCTCTTATTTGGGAATGACTGGGGTTCTATTTCGCACATGGATTACAAGACACTGTCGTAGCTTGGTGTCCACATGATGGTAGCGTTACTCATTGATGCTTTGTAGATCATGAATGAGTCGACCTGTGATAGAATCTCCCATCTTCCAGAAAACTGGAAGCCAACTCACCATACTATATGGCAAATATGTCATTCCACGAAGCACTTATGAACATAATGAGTTGGCTTATGATGAGATCCCTCATCTTGCAATCCATATGATAAAATATATGGCCATAATTGAATCCCAAAGGGTAAGACTAACTAGGCTATAAAAATATGCCATAGTGCTCTAATGAGACCTTAGATAGGATGAACCTTTTTTTCCCTAACTATCATCATCAGAGTAAGGCATGAAGAATATATTAACCTGGATGAGAAAGCATTAATACAAAATTTTGCAAATTTGGTTATAATTCAGATATAACAGATCTTGATACGAGTTAGAAAAGATAGAAATTGACAAGCCTGTTTCAGTTGAGAGTATTGAGTATTGAGGAAAACTGATTGCTCATTATTTCCAAGTGTGCAGAGATTAACAAAAAGATACCAATATCAAGCAAACATTCAGAAAATAAAAGGAAAATAACACACCAAACCTATATACAAGGTTGAACCAACCTTTTCAAACAAAATACTTCTTGAGCAGAAAAACATTCACTGGATAGGTGTCAATAACCCCTTCCAGTGTTTGTAGTCAAACCGTACTAGGAAAAATATTTTCTGTAACAATGAATGGTCCTAGCCAAAGTCGTTGAAACTTGGTGTACTCTTTGTTGTTCTTGTGTTGTTTGTCCTATCTCAACACTAAATCTCCCATTGAGAAGTCTCTGTCTGATGAAGACCTCTCATCAAACCATTTCTTAACCAACTACTGATGTTGGTAGAATTTATTCTTGGCTTTGTCTCTATCCTCTTCTAACTTGAGCAGAGACTCAATCCTCTGCTATAATGGGGAAGAGTCATTCTCTTGGATGGATTGGGCCAATTGAAACGAAGGAATGGTGAGATTAGTTGGCAGGACAACTTCCTTGCCATAAAAAAAGAAATAATGGGAGTTACTAAGGGCTGGCTTTGGGGTGATTCGATCTGCCCAAAGAGAATAGTAAATTTGGGCGTTCCAGTCTTTATGGTGTGAAGCCACCATATTTTTTAGAATTATTATCAAGTTTTTGTTTGAGGATTCCGCAAGACCATTTCCCTGAGGATAGTAATTAGAAGAAAAATTAAGCTTGATCCCCTTTTTAAGGGCGTAGCTGGTCAGGTCAATGGATTGGAAGTATGAGATACTGTCAAAAACAAGATACTTGGGGGTGCCAAACCTAGTGATTATCTGATTTTCAAGGAAGGAAATTACCTGGTTCATGTTACACAGCCTTAAAGGGACTGCTTCTACCCACCTTGTAAAATAGTCAGTGGATGTCAAGATATATTTATGTTGTAATGAGTATACCGGGTTGATGGGTCCAATGAAATCCAATCCCCATTGCTGAAATGGGAATTGACTTCTACAAGATGCAAAGGAAACAAAAGTTTCTTGATTTTTCCAATGCACTTCTGGCAAGGATCACATTTTTTGACAAATGAATGGGAATCTCTGAATAGGGTAGGCCTATAGTATCCTACCCTGATGATTTTATGAGCTGTTGTATCACCTGAGAAATGTCCACCTATAGGCCCTGCATGATATTGAAAAAGGAATTCATCAGTTTGATCCTTTCCCAGGCATCTAAGAAACACTCCATCATAATTCTTTCTAAACAGAACATTATCAATAAGTTGATAAGGGGCTGATTTCAGCCTTAGTGCTCTATGTGTTTCGGGATCTAGGGTTTCAAGGTCAAACCCATTATGAAGAAAGAATTTGATATGATCATACCATTCATATGCTGCAGTTTCAAGTGCATTAACAAAACATGTAGGAGTAGCCTCTTCTTGTTTCCAATCAGTGTGCTGATGTTCATGGTCATTTGAATGGGAAGTGAGTTGACACAAACCTTGTCCTCTCATAATATTTGCAGGCTTGATCTCTATATCATATTCTTAAAGGGCAGTCATCTACTGAGCTCTCTTTTCTCCCAACTCCTTTTGGACGAGGACATTGCGAATGGCCATATAAGGGACAATCATGTTAGTCCTTGACTTCAACAGATAAGGCCTATAATGTTTTACTGATTTATATACTATGTAAGCCTATTTGTAAACCTAGGAGTAATAGAGTTCAGCCCCTTTGAATGTTGAACTGATGAAAGAAATGGGGATCTCGACGTCCTCGTGATTTTTCTGCATCAGGAAAACAGCATAAGAAAATTCAGTAGAAAATGTATACAATATAAAATATTTACTGAAATCTGGGGAGATAAGAGCAAGTGCTTCTATTGTGTCTTTCTAAATTTCAGTAAATGCATTCTTTTGTTCATCAGACCACTTAAATGGGACATCCTTCTTGACTAGGAATTGCAGGGGTTTCACAAGTTGAGAAACATTTGGAACAAATCTATGAACAAAATTGATCTTACCCAAGAATGATTGCATTGCCTTACAAGAGTTAGGCAAGCCGATCTTGGAGATTGCTTCAGCATGTTCTAGATCGATGATCATACCTTCCTTTGAGAATATGAAACCCAACAACTTACCTTCTGTTACTGAAAAGACGGACTTCTTGGGATTAAGGGAGATGCAGAATTTTCTGTACCTTTTGAATACCTGTTTTAAAGCAGACAAATGATCTTGTTGTTTTTTAGAGTAAATGGTAACATCATCTAAGTAGACAATGAAATAATTATGGATCAAGCCCCTAAAAGCTATGTCCATAGCTCTCTGGAATGTGGATCCTACATTTATTAGTCCGAACGACATCTGTTTATATGTGAATGTCCCCCAAGGGGTCCAGAAGGCAGTTTTAAGTTGATCGTTGGGCATAACCAAGACTTGGTTGTAGCTAGAAAAACCATCTAGTAGCGAGAACATGTACGATCCAGATACTTTCTGTAGGATTTGCTCCATTGGAGGAACATGATAATTATCTTTCTTAGAGGCCCGGTTGGGACTCCTGAAGTCTACACAGAGTTTGATTTCCCCATTCTTCTTATGAACATGAACCAAATTAGCTACCCACTGCGTGTTCCTGATGGGAAATATGATACTGGCTAAGAGCAGATTATCGAGTTCTTTCTTGACTGAAGGCTCCAGACTCAGGTGCATTTTCCTCAATTTTTGTTGATAGGATTTACCTCAGGTTTCATGGGGATGTTATGATGCATGATGGTAGTATCAAAATTCCTGATTTCATCATATGTCCAGGAAAAAACGTCTTTAAATTCCCTGCACAGTTTGATAAAACCTCTTCTTTCGTCATGGGAACAATGTATTCCAAGATTGATAAATTGAGGCTCGTGCTCTGTTCCCAAGTTGACAGGGGTGTGATTCAAGGTTGAGCTTTGAGTCTTGCAGTTGATGGTTGGTATGAATTTATCTTGTAAATCATAGAACGTCTCCAGAATAATGATAGACTTGGGGATGATGTTGGAAGGAGATAGAGACTTCTCATGATCAGCTTCGTCGATAGCCATACCCTCGAAGGTATTTTGGGTTGACAGGAAGTCAAGTATTTTATGGTCATCATCAAACACTTTCCAACTTGTGACATTGTCGGGTATAGAGGGTCTGTACATCATTTCGATAGAGGAAGTTTGTGGAGACAAACCTTCGGGAAGGATCAGTCTAGATGCAGTATTGGCTAACAGATATGCGTCAAAGTTCTGTGATCTAGGAATAGATTTAATATTAAATGCTGAGAAGGAAATTTTCATATCTCTAATTAATATTTGGTAATTAACTAGACGTGGAGATAGACAATGTATCTGATTTCGTACCTGTTTCACAATGATTTCAAAGTCTCCTACACATTCAATTGCTTTTGCTCCCATATCAATAGCTTTCATGAGTCCTTGGACTAATGCCTCATACTCAGCCACGTTATTGGTACATTCAAATTCCAAACTGCATGCGATAATTGTTTTGATCCCTTTAGGATCAATAAGTACACATCCTGCGCCTGCTCCCTCCTTTGACCTGGAGCTATCAAAAAACAAAGTCTAAACTATAGGATCAATTCTGAAATTGGTATTTACATTATATACATTATGAACAACAGTTCTAGAGAATGGGACATATGTAAGATGAGTTATCTGAGAATGATTCTGCTCATTCTCTGCTAGTGAGACATCAACAGGAAATTCTCCAAAGAAAGTGTCAAACGTGAAATGTTCAATTTGATTGTTAAAGAAGGATACAGACTCGTTGGACCTGTCGAGATCAGTTACAGTTTGTTTCATGAATTCCCCCTTGTAGACTTTGAGATTGTTAGGCTTCCCGTTAAGAGGAAACCACAGGTGATACCAATCAATAGCAAAGTAACCTTTAAGTTTCTCTGACCAATCCCAACTCAACCACATATTGTAAGTCTATGGAATATCTGCAATCACAATATCAATAGTTTGATGAATCCGAGGATCTGCGGATAATCAAAGAAGAACATTTCTTAGCCTCCCTACAACTTTAACCTTGGATCTATCTAATTGCACGATTTGAATAGGACAAGTTTCCCAGGTGGCATTGAGTTTCTTACACACAGAAAGGGGCATAACATTAGATGAACCACCTGAGTCTACCATACAGTTATGCATGTTCCTGTTAAATATTTCAAAGGTAAGTAAGAAGGGAGGAGTGCCCTTGCTTCCAGGTTTTGGATGGCTTGGTCGGGGAGAAGAATCAAAATTATTATTTTGAGCTTCTAGGGGTTGCTTTATGATCATGATTTTGGGTAAGGAATCCCTTATGGAATAGATTTTAAGAAGATCAAATAAATATATGTTTTCTTTGACTCTTTTAAGGTCCTCATCTAATTTGTATTCTGGCTTAGGAATGAGGGTGTCCTTATGAGTTTGAGTCTTACCTTTGCCTAGGGGTCTGTGTCGGAGGAGATGATTCTTGGGGATGTGGCCCTTTAGAATTGGTATTGTGTGTGTGTTGTAGGTTAAAAACCATGTCGGGTTCTTCTTCTTCTTCTTCTTCTTCTGAAAAGAAGCTCACAGAGATGACCTGTTGGTGATATTCCTCTTCCTCTTGGGGAGGTTGTGAATCTTGAGTGGACTGATCTTTAGAGGGTTGTGGAATGTCTAGTATTCCTGTAGCTAAGGATTTCAATATAGAAAATATATCTTCTGAGGTGAATCCCTCACTGGGATTTGGAGGTGGTGGATTCCGAGGAAGTCGATTTGGACTCCTAAAAGGTGGCCTATTGAAACCCCTATTGTTTGATTGATTTTCATTGCTTGTATTCTTGAGATCTACCATATCGTTAGACATTCTTTGAAGGATATTATTCACCTCACTCATATTGAATGGATCTTGACTGGTAGCAGCAGGTTTAGGGGAACTATTGCTTTTCCTGCGCAAGGTAGACACTTCTTCAGATGTGGTGTCAAGGTTGTCTTTGAGACAGAACATGTCCCTTTTGACTTGTATGGCTTCGGAGAAGTCGTCTTGCAAGGAATCTTTGCGAGCGCTTTTGATCGACATGGCTATTTGGGTCAGGAGACCCTTAATATAGTATTCTACCAGTAGTTCCTCATCAGGAAGTACCATACTTGTGATCCTATTCGTTAAATATGAAAACCGATGATTGTAATCTTTGACTCTTTCTTTACCCTTAGTATTCATGGAAGAGAGCTCTATAACTAACTCCTTTGGGGTTTTTTCATCCCCAAAATTTTGAGTGAAGAGTGCAGAGAATACATCCCAAGATGGGATGGAACTAGCTTCTAAGGAAAAGTAGCAGGTAGAATATTTTCCCTCGAAGGTGTAAGGGAACAATATGTAAACCACATCATCATGTATGATGTTCCTAAGTCTAATGGCTTGCATGAAGGATTTTCTGTGGTATTCCATGGGAATTTTGTCATATGGATTGAATTTTGGAAGCCACTTCTTAGGGATTTTAGGAAATCTGTGCCGATCCCCTAAAACAGACACAGAATCCCGATCTAACCATGGCCTGTTGTGATGTTTGTCAGCCATAGGGATAGATTCCGCAGATTCAAAATCTGACGATTCATCGAAGATTAAGAAGAGGGAGGAGATGGGGGTATTCCTCCAGCTCTGATGCTATGTCAAGGAGTCGCTGAATCCTAAAAAAAGGAACCTATATCAAACCTAGGAGTGGATGGCTCACTAAAAAGGTCGCAATGTGTCTCAGTGTTTTGGTCACCTAGACTTAGACTATCTTGATGATCGTTTTGGGGAGGATCTCGAGTAGGATGTTATTCAGCAAATCATCTTCAAATCTTGACAACGTTGTGGGAATTACCCTTTAAGAGTTGTTCAACTGTGATGGGTCCTAGGATGGGTGATATGAGAACGTATCTGTTTGACTGAGTAGTCTGTTCTTGTCTAGGGGTAATAGGGACAATGTATGAATATTGTGTTATTTGTTCCCTTGATGTAGACACATGGGCGTGACTATGGGTGATGATCGAATCTCTTGCTGGAGGAGGTGTATGAGTATTTCGTTTAGGCATGACATGTTGGCCCTCCTTCTAGCGCCATTTGTTGAATCCCCAACTGTGTATGTGGCTGATTAGGGTGTTTAAGGCTTACAACACATAGAGAAAAACCAGCCAAAGGCTTCAAACAATACCAAATAGGTATTGTTCTATCCTCAAGTTGTTTAAAGTATTTATCTCCCACGGATATTACAGTAGCCTTCCCTATCCTTCAAGGGTTAGATCCACAGAGGATCTATTTCCTAAATTGAAAAAAATAGAGGTGGCAAAAAGAAAAGAAAAATCAAATATGGCTAAGAGAATTATCCTGATCTAGACCTAAGCTACCTAAAGAAGATTTTGGGTTGATTTGTAGGTGAACAAGAGGTGTAAGCAGACAAGTACTTTTCATCAAATAAAGAAAAATGTAAATCAGATTAGAAATTCATCGCTTAATTCATAGCTAATTAATGAAAATCAATTAGTTAGTGACTTAAGATTCTGTCATTCTGAATTAACCTGCATAGCACATGTAAGTTAAAAAACAAACATATTATGCTGCTAAATATTACTGTTCAATTATTCATAGAAATAGATAAAGACAGTTCATAAAATAAATTTCATGAAGCTTTATCAATGCATTGATAAATAACAGAGATAAATCTGAGCTAAATAAACACATTTACTAATTGTAAACAAATAGCAACATTGTCTGTCCATTGAAACAAAGAAGATCAAGATTTGTTTGAAGAAATTCATTCAGACAAAGACAAGAGATAAGAAATAAAAATATTGTATTGATTTGAAGTTCAGTAAAAAATTACATAAACCATATGAACAACCAGAAGTGTTTTCAATCTCCTGTATCAATATCCCTTCTTCCAAAAGTCCAAAAAAAGTCCTCCATACATTCGAGATCATCCTCTTAAATAATCATTACAACTAATAGATTCCCCCCTAAAGAGGATCAAAACTTAAAAAAAACTAATATCCAAAGAAATCTCTCTACATCTTCCAGATACGGAGCAATTCCTCAATATTAGGGTAACTGGCAAATTCAATGCCAAGCTGGGCATTGCACTTATGATCTTCAATCTCATTCTTAGCCATTTTATGCCAAAATCGGATATAGATATGGATCTTTCTCTCGACCGCAAATGGTTATATGATCAACTGATCTACATCGTGGATGCTGACGTGGTCAAGCTTCCTTATCTTCTCCTCCCCTTCATCCCTTCACTGCTCCACTTTCTCAATCATCAATCCAGGTGGACATGCTTTTTCAATAAGCACCATTGCAGGAAAGGACAATTCATCCATAATGTTGTCAACTGCATACCATATTTTGATGCAAATGGCCTGTGCTTTCTTTATGGCTTGAGCTACCATCTCATCTAGATCTTCCCAGAATCTCAAGATAGTCCTGATCCTCTTAAGATGGATGTTAGTGAGAAAAGTGACATTACCTGGCTTATGTTTCATGTACCTTTGCCAATATATCACTTCATCATAAGCCTTCGAAGCTTGTTGTCTCTTCTCAACTAGGTCTTCCAGAACAACAGACATCTTGTCAAAAACCATGTGAGTTTCAAAGATATTATCTAGAGTTTTAAATAACTCACAGACCAAATCATGATGTTCCTTGTTGGTTCGAATGGCAAGCTTTTTAAATTCTTCCTGAGAAAACCTGGAAAACAAAGATGAAGCTGCATTTGCAGTTGCATCTTCACACTGTCTTTCTAACAATGCAATCTTTTGAACCAAAGTGGCATTAACAATCTTTTCTCTTTGCAGCTCTTCATTGAGAGAAACATTCTTCTTTTGAAATTCATTATACATGTTCTCATGGTTCCTGTTAAGTTGTTCAAGTTCCTCCTTTAGGCTAACAATTTATGCTTTCTGTTTGTTAAATTCTTGGTTGAAAGTATTAACAACATCAAAGTTGGCACCAGTAAAATCCCCTTAAACAGATGTAGCATGTGTGGCATATGTCTGTAGGTCACTTGATCGCTGGGTCCACACAACCTCATTTGTAATAGATATGTCCATATCACTCCGATCCATGTTCCTCTTCTTAACCTTCTTCACCACTGATCTATCAGCTTTACTGTACTGATATTCTTCCAGGGATATAACAAAATCGTCATTGAATTCATCCCTCTTCTCATCAATGGGGGGTATACTAATGCTTGTGGATATTAGAGAAGAGGTTTAAGTTGTGGTGTGAGAGGGTATATTCATATTAATAGGAGAAGTGGATGGACAAGAGGTAACATTCTGAGCAAGAATTACTTTAGGGGTTGAAGAAATGTCAAGAATTGAAGTTTCAGTTGATGAAACTTGCAAAGTAGTGGTCTTTAGTGATGATGGTGAAACTACTGAAGTTTTCTCAGGAATAGGGGATGGCACTGAGCTGAATGAAGGAATATGTATTGGGATTTTGAAAACTAGTGGTACAATAGATGAAGGAATGGGCATATCCATAGAAACAGGTATAATAGATTCAGGAAGACAAGTGGAATATTGGTAAAGTTGGGACATAAAAGGTGTCATAGTAGAACCACTAGATAATGAAGATAAATCTTCAATTGATGAGAGAAGTAATGCATAAGAGGATGGGCCAGACTGGGAAGAAGGTTGTGGTTGTGGAGGAGGTGTTGAAGAATTGCCATTGCTACCATTAAATAAATTAGTAAAATTCTGTAAATCATTACCATTTCCAGTTTCAATGGTAACAGGAACAAGGGAAATCCTTTCATCCTCTTCCTCTGAATGAGCCAAGTCTATAGTAAAAATGGGGATGAATATTTTCAACTTTTTGGAAGGCTTCTCCTCAACCTGGGTTTGTTCAAATTTATTCTTATCAACAACAATGGTCACCTGAGCAGCTTCAATTGGCTGATAGGTTGCAACTTTCTGAGTGTCTAGTGCTGAAGTCATTTTGCTCAGTCTCAGTTTGATCTGCTCTAAAGTGTGTAAATAGGCCTTGACCTGTTGTTCCACATATGTCTAGGGAACTTCTTCCATGGGAGATTTTACTTTACCTGTGTCTGAACTGGTTTCAATGGATGCATTTTTGGTTGGTAGATATTCCTTTGCTACATGTTGAGCTTCCATTCCTTCCCTGTCTCTTATTACCTTTTCCTCAATGTCTAACTCCATAGACATTTAATGTCGAACTCTGTCCCTGATTTCCTTTTGGTATTGTAATATATGACTTTGTTCTTCCTTGCTTTTATCCCTCGCCAAGACTTCGTAAAAAGTATCAACTCCCTGATAGATGAAGTCATCTGGAGTTTCTTCATGAGCATATCTTGTTTTAAAATGGTTCTTCATGAGGTGGAAATCAACAATCCCTTTGGGATCATGCTACCTTTTACTAGCAAAAACAAGCTTGAGTGACATTATGTGGTCACTAAGCTCTAATTCCCAAGTAGAAGTAGGTATGCTTAAGGATCCAAGGGTTATAGGAAACTTGGGCCAAACCTTCCTCTTTGGTGCACACCATTTTTTGTAAATCCCTTCTGTGACTGTTTGAAATGAAATATCCTCAAGGACCAACCTGTCTCGCGTGACCTTAGGAAACATATGGGTGACATTGCTACCAAAATCCCTAATATAGGTGAATGATTCATCGACATACCAATATCCCATAGTGGCTATGAGGGTTTTAGCTTCAGGTGAGAATGCAGGAGCTTCCTTGTTGAAAATCAGGAAATAGACCCAGCTGAGGAAACTCTCACATATATCATAAAACCTGGTTACATAATTGGTATGCCATAGCTCAAAATGATAAATATGCACAGGTGGGGATGGTAATACCCAGCTGCATCCCATATTGGGAAAGAAGAACTTGACACAAAAGATATCCACAATGAAGGAAGAAAGATAAAATTTGGGATTCTTCCTAGTAGTAGCTTTCTGGAACTCTTATATGGCATTTTTGAATTAAAGTGACAGGATTGAAGCCCAAGGGAAGGATTCACCTGAAGTTATGACCTGGTGAGCAATGGGGGCCCATTATTTCTTGAAGTAAGAATAGTTGGGGAGACCATAAATCCTACATAACATTGCTGCAAGCATGGAATAAGGTTCCTTGAACCATTCGATGGGGTAAAGTTCATCTTTCATTTGGGAGAACTTGTGCGGTTCAGACATCTAGGATTTCAACATTTGGTCAAAATTGAACCTAGACTTAGTAGCTTTAATAAATTTTGCATCGAGGAGATGCGCAAAAGGTTTAAGGGCGTAAATTCTCACAAAGGTTTCAGAGCAGAAATTGGCCAATTGCGTTCCAATACTGGTGTTAAAGGAATGGTATTTTAGGTTAGCGTGGTCTATAATCCACCTAACTGCATCATTGTAAGGGAGGATGGCTGTTCTTGCAACAATCATGTGAAAGCTAGAATCCCTAATTCTCTCATAAAATAGTTGATTACCCTGGAAGTCTAAAAGGTCATTGTTATCAAACATGGAATAAACTCGGGACCAATCCAACTAGTAAGTTTTAGACACTTGTCCATTGGTATTGGAGAAGGCACCAAAATTCGGGTCTTTGTTAAACATGTCTTTTTGGAGGTTTTTGCTCGTGATAATTTGGGGTGTTTTGGATGTCACCATATCCTATTCAAATGCTGGTACCAGTAATTAGATTGAATTATAAAGGAAGCACAGTAAGCAATTCAAATTGTGAGAAAGCGACTTGATAACCAACCTAAAACCGTAGTGAACATTGTTGAAATTGCTTGGTAAAATCTGGATGTAAATTCATGCATGAGAGCAAATTACAATGGTAAAAACAATGAAAACATCATAAATAAGACCATCATATTTATAATTCATGGGTAATAATACATACCATAGGATTAGGGTGAAAAGAACGGTTAGGATTAGGTTTTGCGGGATGCGGGGGCCAAACATGAAATTCAAAAATTTTATTAATAATTCCGTAACCCACATTCCACATTTTGCGGGATGTGAAATCACAAAACATTGAAAGTTTATTCAATCTACCCTGCAGCCCGCATTTCACATTTTGCGGGATATGGGATGCGGGTTGTGAAGACACGCAAACCAAATGATTAATAAGTGGCAACTCCACAATCCACATTCCACAAAATGTGGGATGTGGATTGTGGATCGATGAAAGCATATCTAAAAAACCTCTCGGATTCTGCATTTGCGGGATGTGGGTTGCAGGAAGAGAAAAATTGAAATATCCAACTAAAAGATCCCACACTCTGCAACTTGTGGGTTGCGGGATGCGGGCAATGGGACATCCAAACACTTCAAAACAAATAGTCTTTCTGCATTTTAAAACAAACAAATCAAGCATGACTTTTCTTTCAAATTTGGTTAAGTTAGGGAATCCCATGAGTCGATAAAAAATGTAACAGAAGCCTACAAGGTCGTAGAGGATCCTACCAAGTTACCTTCGTATGTGTAATTGGGCTCCCGTGTCAAAATAACATGGGATCTGTTGTAGCTACAACAAGTCCAAGACATAATACAACATGATCGAGGCATTCTTTGAATGGCTCAAAGGAGTAAAGAGATTGTTGGGTTTGACACGAATGAAAGACAAGTTGATTACCCAATTTTTTGGATCAGATACAAGCAAATTCCATGTTCAAGGGTGACAACAAGCTGCCATAAATATAGATACAAAGACATTCCATTCCCTTAGTCCCCATCATGATAGGCAAGTAACTATTTTTTTATTAACGAGCTTGAAGAGGATACCAGATATAGCACATGTTTTGGATGAGTCCAATATCACATGTTTTACAAACCTAAGAAAGCAGGGGTTTGGTCCCAAAAATGGTCCTTCTATGTTTGATTCTATGAGTCTAAAGAAGGTAAACTCGATGTTTTTTCATATTTATGGAGTTTTAAAAAACTAAAGAAGACTCAAGGGTGAACCTTTTCGTAAGTTAAGTCCCCAAGTCCTGAAAAAGTATAGAATAATACGTAGAAGAACTCTCTTAGTCAATGGTTGGCTAAGGTATCCCTTTTTCATAGTTAGTTTGTTAGGTCTTGAAAAGGGGTAAACTGTCACCAGATAGAATCTCCTTCGGAGACAAGAATAAGGCTTAAAATTTTTATCGAGTGTGAAGGAAAAAAAGATCATTCGAGTTGTTCCATTGATTTACAAGTATGTCGAAAAAAATAATAAAATCGGCGCTATTTTACTAGGGTTTTGACGAGCACGAGAAAAACATAAAAAGGACTCAAAATATTTTTCATGATTTTACCAGAACACAAAAAAGACAAAAGTAAGGTCAAAATAATTTGACTGTAACTTTGTCATCATGTTTGACCTGTAATCTCAAAAATAAGTGTAAGAAAAGCACAATAATTTAATAAATGAAAAGGGGTTTAATGAAACAGGTAAAAAATAATAAAAAATTTCAAGGTAAAATAATAAAAAATTATCCCTCAAGTCAATAAAAAGGGGTGAAAGGGACTCATTTTACCATTTTGTTCTTACTTTGTTTTACCAAGGAGGGTAAAAAAAAAATTGTGGCATCTCTCTTGTGTTGGATATTCTGGGAATTTTGGGAAGTGGATTTTCATTTCGTTAGTTGCAGGTAATAATTTTCATCTCCTATTTCATTTTCTTAGTTGACTCTCTGCAAGTTTTTTGGTGTTTTATTAGATTTTAGGGTCGATTTTTGGGTGAAATTGTACGTTGCGGTCGATGCTACAACTTCTTTCGCGGAATGCATTGAGAAAAGCTGATGCAGTTCTCGAAAGGGAGAACATCATCGAATACATGTTGTGGGTGAACATAGAATGCGTTGACTAAAAAATGAGGCCCCAAAAGTTAAAGCGCCAAATTTCAAAGGGTTTTTCCGAATGCAAGTGTTTTAATGCTTTGATTTGGGGTCTTGTAGGTTTCAACAAGAAAAATGTTGGAGTGGAGAGAGAGAGAGATCATGAATTGGAATATATATAAGGGTTGAATGATTCCAACACCATGTTGACCCTTTAAGAGTGTGGGATTAAGAAATTATTTCTTAATCCAAGCATGAGGGTCGGCCAAGTTCACTTAATGGAGTGTTTGATGGGGATGTGGGATCCGATTGAGTGTCATTTTTTGGTGGGAACACAGACCCTCACTATATATATTAGTTATATTTATTTTCTCACTAAGGTCTCAAAGATAGGAGCTCGTGATGTCATACATCGACATAGTTGAGGCAACGAAAATGTTGATTCACTTGTTAGAGAGTACTACATGCATGGTACAAGGAAAAATGAGGGGAAGATTCCAATCAAAAGGGTCAATGATCTAAAACTGATAATTGTTCTCTTCACCATAGTAAGGGTGGAAAGAACCAAGTCCCATCATCGGGAAACTATATCCTAGATGTTTTGTGCTATAAAGTGCATGCAACCTACAGTGTTGAATTGATGTCAGAGATTGATGGGAATCATGAAAGAATAGTTGACCAAGTGCTGGTTGGGAAAGACAAGACATTTTGGTTGTGAATCTATTCTAATTTCCTTTTTCATGGAGTGGGCTCCTCTTTTCTGACCATAACATATAGAGATGTGTTATACCAAAATCCTGTCACCATCATGTGATAAGACATTTGACATACCTACTTTCCCTAAATCCCAGCTTCTGGAGTGGAAACCCATATCATTTGTCAATCTTTTCATACAAATTCCTAGCACCGTGCTTAACCATTTATCCATACGCGGTACCCTTGTTCGCACCGCCCATACTCTGTTTCCCACAAGCGGTGCCACCACTTATGGCCCTTAGTCCATAAGAGGTTATTACTGGAACCACTCTGTCATTGAAGGAGAAATGAGGTACCCTAGGTAAAAAGGGAAAAAGAGAAGCTTCTTAAGACTTCTAGATGATAAGCCTCAAGATATCCCTTATCCCTACTATTGTGGGTCTGTTGAGCTCGAGAACCCCCATCCTAGGATCTTGGAGGCCACCTCACCCACAAATCTCTTAACCTACCCTATCCATCTAGCCTTATAAATACAAGCTTATGGCCATGGTTGAGGGGGAGAACTCTGAAGGCATTGTTATGCTGTTGGATTGATCACTTGGTCCATATCATTGGAGAGCATAGAGAGAGCTAGAGTCGGAGCTTATGGGGATGGGAATGCTTGGTTTCATGGAGATGCATATCAACACTAAGGATTGGTTGTAAACTTCTTCATATTTCTTTAATGCAAGTTTATTTCTGTCCCACATATATTGTCGATGTTTGGTTTCATATATATGTTGTTAGATTTCTTAGTCACTAGCATAGATTAGTAGATCATGTTCTGGTTGCTTTGATCTGTTTCATGTCGAGCTTATTGCAGGTACATAGGGTGACTATCAAAGCGTTGTATTCTAGATATCTACGAAAACTAGGGAGAGTATTCAATCTCTGTCCTCTATTTGTTTTGGATCTGAACCATTCAGACCAGTGGAACACCTTACTGTCTGCAGGAGGTGAAATATTCTAGCTAACAAATTTGGTGACTCCGCTGGGGAACGAAGTTGTGTATCAGTCATTCTGATCTTCCTCAGTATGCAACTCTTGTCTGAATCTAGGCTCCTTCTTCAACTCTCTTCAGTCAGATATACTCCCTGACTGACTCCGTTTTACTTTGAAACCTCCAGATCTACTTAGATCTGAGTCATTTCAGTCTTTTATGCTCTGTTTCCATACTCAATTCAACAGTTTTTGCCTTGATCTAGTCTGTTTTCGACTTGATGCATCATTCTTCTTGTGTTTTGGTCATCTATAGGGAATCACACCTATGTTGTGTATGAGAAGCAGTGCCAGCGCCTGAACAAAGTGGACGGTATGCGGTGCCACCGCCTGTAACCTGTTGACAAGAAGCAGTGTTGTCTGGGAAACACTCTGTCAACACTTGAGAAGTGCGGTGCCAGGTAGGAATCATTCCAAATCCCTTTTTGCTTATTTTTCTTTGCAAAAATTTGGATTTTATTGCTTTCAAATCTGCTTGTCAGACTTGTGTCACTGAATCTGATGCTTATGGTTTGATTTTTTATGGTTTAAGTTTGATTTGAGTGGAATTTCAAAACTTTGATCATGTCTTTTAATTGTTCATTTGTTTCTATGCTTGTTGGTTGTGTTTACGAAAGGGTTTCTTGTTTTCTGAAAAGCTTAGGGTGTTAGTTAAAATCTCTTTTCATTTCTGCTACATAGACCAAAATAAGAACACTAGATTAGCTTCTAGGTTTCATTTCTTATTTGCATAGTAAACTTCTTTTTCCTTCCTTCAAAAAATAAATTTTTTGACTGAGACTAGGATATCATCATTGAGCATTGGACATTGGTTTTCTGATTGGATTTACAAGCTTTCAGGACCTTTATGATCTTTCATCTCTCATGCATTTAGAGCTATCTCGATCAAAATAAAAAAATGGTAGTTTTAAGTTAGATTTTCTTATGTTTGAGAAATTTGAAAAAATAGAGTGCATTTTCATATAGGTGTGCTTCTTGTTCTTTCTTTTAGGAAAAGAGATTCTTCTCCTTCTCATTTTCTTTCGGAAAGAAGAAATCAGTTTGGAAAAGTGATTGCTTGTCTTTGATTTGATGTTCATGGCTGTTGTGTGGAATTATTTTTGGTTTTTGAAACAAAAGGAAAACACTCTCTTTCCCTCCCGTAAGTAGGCATACCGAATGGTAAAGTGAACATTTTGCACTAGCATACTGCATGGTTTTACTTTTTTGTCAAAACATCATGCATTCATCTAACCATACAAGTTAAAATTAATGGTAGTTGTAGGTTAAAATTTATGTAGTAACTTGAGTGATAGGTTAGAGACGTGTTCGAGTGTTGTTAAGCGTAGGTGTTGTCATTATTTTGTCAGCATTACATTCCGGGACTCACGTGGTTCTTCCATGTACCATCGGTATATCGAATGGCCTTTCACGTACCCTTGAGGTATATAGAAAGGTGCTTCACGTACTTGATTGTATATCAGAAGGCCCCTTGTGTATGGTTATGCATTAGACAACACTACTACCGATTCAAGCTCCCACGTACCTTGAGTATATCGGGAGACCCCACTAGGGTACCTTATCTATCCGAGAAAAGACCTTTGGCCGTCTTGTTTTGAGCCATACACCGAAAACAACATTCGGGGAGATTACTATGCACGTACCCTCGAGGTATATCGCGAGTGGCACCTTCTTAACAATCCTAGTAAGAGACCTGACTTTTGAACTCCTCCTATCATTTTAAGTGTACTTGTTTTGGCATATAGCTTGTGTAGGGAAATTATTTTTAGTGTGTTTTCTATATTTTCAGACCCTAGGTTAGTTAGGAATTGTACAAACTAGCTGAATTAAGATAGTCCAGAAGAGTACGGGGCTTACCACTTGATTTTATTCCTGGTTCAGGAGAAAATCCTATGGAAGCTATTGACCAAGGAGCTGCTACCACCTCCCAAGTGGGAGATAATGTGGTTGTGGAAAGTGGAGTGCCATATTCTTCACACTCACCTCCCTTGGTCCAACAACCTTCTTGGGGAGATTCCTCATTCCATTCTCCCATGGAAGGACGTGTTGATGATACTGCTCGCCTGGATTTTGGTCCCAATGCTTCATTTTGGGAAACCCCTGTAGGTCAAGTCATTGCTTCATTTGGCACCCGTGGAATCTCTTCTAAAATTGAAGAAGAACATAGGAAATACCGTTCTGCCATTCTCCGTGCAAAGGAGATTGATAAGCAAATTGATGACAATCTAGGCCCAACACTACCAAGGTCCACATCTGTTCATAGGGGATATCGTTAATTTGCCGAATCTATGAGACCCACTGAACCTATTATAAATCATCCATTGACACCTCACAACCCAGGTCAAGATACCACCCCTACCACCTCTCATGTTATGTCTATACCTAATCTTCCCAGGCCATTTGTACATGAGATTCAATCTTCAATTCCCATTTCATATACACCTTCTAGTGCTAGGGGGAAACCCCCGTCATGACCTACGTTATCTGACACTGGAATTGTTACTAGTCAAGGGCAGACCTCTAACATAGAACCATCTACAGTTTATATCCCTCCCACCCATTCTAATTTGGTTAATCCCCCATCCAGTTCAGGTCAACCCTCCGGGGCCCAACCTGCAACCATTCAATCTTCTGGAGGTTATGGTTATCAAATACCTATAGGTAACATTAATTATCCACCCAATTCTATAGGAATTCCATACCCTAGTAATAATTTTATGCCATGGGGGAAACCCAACTGGTCTTACATGCCATCCATGGGAGCGATACCTATACATACTGCGGGAGGTGCCAGAGGACCCCCTTATCAAGGTCCTCCCCCTGGGGGGCCTAATGGTCCCAGAGGATTTGGAAACTTTCCTCCTTATGGTACTGGTGGCCCTAGCGGTCCTAGGGGACCTGGTGGCTTTCCTCCTTCTGGACCTATAGGGTCTGATGGTCCTCCTCCTAGTGGTTCTAGTGGCTCCGGAGGCTTACGTCCTCCTGGTGGCCCCAGAGGGTCTGGTGGTCCGCCTCATGGTGGTCCTAATGGTCCCGGTGTGTCTGGTGGTCCTCGTGGCCCTGGTGGTCCTCCTCTTGGAGGCCCTGGTGGTCCTAGTGGTCCTAATCCTAGAAATAAACCCCCTTTGGGTGGATCTTTCGGTAGTTCTTCGTCACAGCAACCTGTTTATCAGTCCACTTATGGTCCTACTGGTAATTATATGCCATATCAATATTACATGTATGTTCAGCCCAAACGACAGTTACCTTTCCTAGAAACTTTGGACATACCTAATCTATCCAAGTTGGTTAATGATCCCATTCAACCCAATCCCTCATGGTCACCCATTCCGGTAAAGCTACCATCAGACATTCCGAAATTCGATGGGAAACAAGGAGACGATTCGAAGAACCATGTGATGACATTCCATTTGTGGTGTTCTTCAAACTCCCTCATGGATGAATCCATTCAGTTATGACTCTTTCAACGAAATTTGACCGATACAGCTGTGAAGTGGTACATTGAACTCCCATAACATTCGTTTGTGGATTTTGGCTCATTGGCAACCGTGTTTCTTACACACTTTCAACTCCCTATTCATTATGAAACAGGTACTGATATTTTAAGCTCTCTACGAAAGAACACCTCCACCCACACATCCGATCATATCCATGAGTGGAGAAGGCATAGAAGGCTTATTAAAGCCCCTATTCCAGATCAATTACTAGCTGATTGGTTCACCAAATCCTTGTTGCCTCCTATTGCTCGAGATGTGTCTATGGGTGGTGCTGTTACTGAAGAGCAGGCTATTAGTTAGGATCAGTACCTAGACTTGGTTTACTCCTAGTCTGGCACTCTTTATGACTTGGTCCCTCAAGCTCCTTGCCCCAACATCGATCTTTCCAAACCACCAGAAGAAGTACCTGTTGATGGGATTGTTGGTTCAATCTAGTCCCCATCAACGAGGAAACCTGCCAAGCAAACCCAAACTTCCCCATCTACTCCTTCGACTCCTAAGGTTTCTGTTGAGGTTAATACCATTCAAAGTACTCAAACCTTGAGTAATAAAAAGAAAGGTAGAAATCGAAATAAAAAACCTAGAAACCAGTCGGAGACTCCATGACCAACCAATGGTGATAATGACAAAGGAAAAAGAAAATCGAAATATCCCTATCTGATGTGCAGTGGTGAGCATTTTTCAAAGGAGTGTCCTCATCGGGATGAGATCTCCCAATTTTTGAAGTCCAATCCCACACCTGCGGTACTTACGGATCCTTTTCCCTATCAACAACAACTGATAGACCACGTCTAATCAGGGTAATTCTAGTTCGTCAGAGGAAATTCGTATGATGTCCTCAGATCCCATCCATCTGCAAACTCGAAGTCAGAATTATGATAAACCGGCGGATAAAAATGAAGATCGTTTGTGTTTAGGGAAATCCCCTTCTACTAGTTCTCCTGAGTCCTCGTTTACTGTCACCTTGTCTATCGAAAATCCTACTCTCGACATGATTTTGTGCCCACCAAAGAGTACTCTTCGGAAGGAAGTATTTAATCCCAATGCCCAAGTTGCTCAATTTTATAATGTGGTTGAAGATATCGCTCAGGAACCTTGCGCAATGTCTACCCTAGAAGTGCTCTAAAGTTTGCCTACATAGCGCAAAAACCTGTTGACTGCATTAGGATCTTTAGACCCGGATAACACCAACTTGATCCATTTCAATGTTGAGAACTATAAGTCTAGGTTACCACATAAAATTGCTTTTCAAGTCATTACGAAATTAGTTGGAAAGAAAGTTTTTCGAACAATCCTAGATGAATGAGCTTCAACCCCTGTGTTGTCTCTGTCTTGTTGGAAAGCCCTTGGATATTCCGAGCTTGTAACATCACCTACGACCCTTAAAGCCTTTGACGGACGGGGTTTCCAGCCCCATGGTCTCATATCAGCCCTCACGGTTGAGCTCGGGGGAAAAATCGTTTCCATTCAAGTAGAAGTGGTAGACACCCCTTTAGATTACAATCTCCTCCTAAGACAAAATTGGTTCCATGATATGACTGCTATTTCTTCAACAGTATTCCGAACTGTCCAATTTCCACATCTAGAGAGAATCGTTATTATTGACCAGCTTTATTTTCGTACACGAGATGTTACTACCTCTACGGCTAATAAAATCCCCATGTTAGGCCAGTCCCCTCCTCCTTACCAGTCGATTGGGGTAGGTGTGTTGAAGGATTCATCCCTCATGGGAGTTTTTCCATCCACTCCTCCTAGTATGGATTCTGCATCAGTCAATATGATCCTCTCATTTGATTATGAGCCTAAGGGCCACTATGTTGTTGAGTATACATCATTAATTCTACACGAAGCTATGTATGACGCCATTCAAGCCTCTTTCGATGATCACACTGATGATCTTCATATAGTGCCTTCGGATCCTTACCATTTACTGTATTGGTTAGAACCTTCTCTTCCACTCTAGATTATCTCTCTGAGACTTTTCCTTCCGACAAGTCCATTATTGAGATCATGAGCATGGATGACTCCATTTGGGAGGATCACCATCATAGATACATGTTCCTCCCCAACACCAGTTTAGTTAACCATCATTTTGCACCCTTGTTTCCTAGTGATATTTTCAACGTTCCCCAAAGTCCTATATTTTTGCAACATAGATATTCTAAAGGAAACCCTTGCAACATTACTCAAACGAACCCGATTGACATATCAGCCAAGCCTGATATTGTCGAGCATGTTCATGTTGGGAAGAACTGCTCTGCACATGAATTTGAAGCCTACAAGGCACTTTCTAAAGAATTCCATGATATGTTTTCCTGGTCCTATGAAGAGATGCCGAGGATCTACCCTTCCATTGTGGTCCATGAGAGTAAAACTTATCCCTCGGCCAAACCCATCAGGCAAAAACTTAGGCAAGTCCATCCTCGGAAGGCCGTAGCTATAAAAGCTGAAATTGAGAAGCTTCTGAAAGCTGGGTTTATTTATCCTATACACCTGATGGAGTGGGTATCAAACATTGTCCCTGTCAATAAAAAGCAGGGCACCATTAGAATCTGTATCAACTTTAGGGATCTGAATAAAGCTTGTCCCAAGGACAACTTCCCTACCCCGCATATCAATCAGATTATCGACAACTGTGCTGGAAGTGTCATCTTTTCATTCATGGATGGCTTCTTCGGCTATAATCAGATTGAGATATTGCCCTCCGATAAGCATAAGATGACATTCATTTTCCCATGGGGAACCTTTGCATATAAGAAGTTACCATTTGGCTTAAAAAACGCTGGAGCTACATTCCAGTGTGCGATGTCCTATGTGTTTCACGATGTCAAACACATTGTTGAACTGTACCTTGACGACCTCACCACTCATTCACAGTGACAGGAGGACCACCCTAGTCATCTTAGAGAGATATTCCTGAGATTCTGTCATTATAATATACGGCTCAACCCCCATAAATGTGTTTTTTGCATTGAGATGGGATGTATGCTAGGTTTTGTGGTATCTAAAGATGGCATCCATATAGATCCTTTAAAAATTGCTGCCATTCTTGATCTCCCAACCCCAACTAATCTCTTTGAACTCCAAAGTTTGCAGGGGAAGGGAAACTTTCTCTGCAATTTCGTGTGCAATTTTGCAGAGAAAATGCACGGTTATATGTGTCTCCTTAAAAATAACACTCCATTCTTCTGGGATGACCAGGCCCAATGCACCTTTGATAATCTTAAGCATGCTCTGACTCATTCACCCATGATACACCCTCCTGATTATTCAAAGGACTTTCTCTTGTATATTGCTGCCTCTGCTACTACCATCACTATGGTTGTAGCACAGGACAATCTCCACGGTCAGGAGCACATGATTTATTATGCCAGTAAGAATCTCCTAGATTCTGAAACCCGTTATTCACATGTGGAAAATTTAGCTTTGGCCATGGTCATTGATGTACACAACTTTTGTCATTACATTCTACTCCGCATTAACACCATATTGGCAGACCATAACTTGATGTACTACATCCTGACTTGTCAGGTACTCGGGGGCAAGTACTCCCATTAGATTGTTATCCTTCAGGAGTTCGATCTGGAGTTTGGCAAGGCTACATCAAAATGAATCCTTGGTCTTTCCAGAGCTTATGTACGATCTTCCCCGTGCTTCAATGGAATCTGAGCCCAGTGATTCATTTTCGGATGAATTTATGTTCCTAATAAGCACTACTGATCCTTGGTATGGATATTTTCTTATATATCTCCAGACACAGTGTTTTTGGCCGCATTTATCCCATGATAATCGTCGCCGTATCTGTCACCATGCAAAATACTATCTCATCCTAAATGATACTTTGTATAGACGTGGGATTGAATCTATTCTCCGGTGATGCCTCAATCATGAGGAGGCTGAACTTGTGTTGAGTGATTGCCATTCTAGAGCATGTGGCAGTCATTTATCTGGGATGGCTACAGCCCAGAAAATCCTTCGCGCTGGCTATTTTTGGCCTTCGATATTCAAAGTTTGTCATGAGGTTGTTAAAAAATTCCCACCTTGTCAACACTTCTATCCTAAAAAGTGCACCCATCCTAATCTGCTACACCTCATCATTGCCATTGGCCCATTCGCCAAATGGGGGATAGACTTTATGCATTGTAAGCCTAACTTAGCTGGGGAGCATGGTTACATCATCGTGGCCCTGGATTATTTCACTAAATGGGTTGAGGCCATTCCTAGATATGAAGAAGATGGAAAGACTACCACACTCTTCTTGTTCAATCATATCATAGCTAGATTTGGAGTTTCGCAGTCCATCATTATTGATCACGGATCCCATTTCCATAATCAAATGATGGAGGAAATGAGTGCCAAGCTAGGGTTTCGCCATTGAAACTCTATGCCATATTATCCACAAGCTAATGGTCAGGTAGATTCCATTAACAAAGTTTTGAAAACTATTCTTCATCGAATGGTTGGAGATCATAAATCCAACTGGCACCACGTTCTTTTCTCTGCTCTCTGGGATTATCAGATTTCTGTGAAAACAGCTACTGGTTTCACACCATTCCAGCTTTTCTATGGACTTGAAGCTGTCTTACCCATCCAATGTCAGATTCCATCTTTACAACTTGCCATCAAACTTCTCCCAGACACTTCCGCAGAGGAAGAAATATTTTTATACTTGAATAGCCTTGACGAGACTCGCAGAGATGTTGCCTTGGCTAATGAGGCGCATAAGAAATGCGTCAAGGAGTAGTATGACAAATCCTTCTAGCCTTGTGTCTTTAACGAGGGTGACCTAGTCTTGACTTATGACCAGAGATACAACAAACTAGGGAAGGGAAAGTTTGAGTCCATGTGGTGCAGACCTTTCATTATTTCCGAGGTGTTAGAGAAAGGAGCTTACGAGCTCGTTGACTATGATGGGATCCCTTTGGGGCAACCTCGTAATGGGTTGTACCTGAAAAGGTACTATTCCTAGGTTTTCTTGGGTAGTATCTTGTATATATGTATATTGATTGGCTTTAAGTGCGCTTTTAGTATTTTCAAGATGGTTTTGAGCTTCATGTCCACATCTATTTATACCATGTTTTGGTCATGCATATGGATTTCTACGGTTTCGTTGATGGTGCTTTTCGCCACACCTTGAATCTCGCCTCAGCTTCTTGGGTTCTCTATTCCCCGGCTGAAGATTTGGTCAGTTCAGGAGAAATTTGTATAGGTCCCGCTACTAATAACATCACCGAGTATGAAGCAGTCATTGGTCTTCTAGCTGAAGCTGCCTCCCAGGATGTTCATAATCTAGTAGTTGTTGGTCACCCAATATGCAAGTGAATTACAACTAACATACATTGTGTGTAATATTTATTGTCAACCCAGGGAAGTATTGTATTTCAGGATATATGTTTAAACACTAAATTAATGTAATTGAACAATCCTATCCTCTGTTTGGCTATGCTCATCCCAAGAATCTACTTAATCTAGTTACCTTCTAAGGAATACAGTCACAATTACCTTCTGTTGTTCTTGATCTAAAAATGGAAAGATGAAAGTCACATCTAGATTACAATTGCAGAAAAAGAGAAATTCTATTTCAAACCACTTAATGATTAACCCAACTATCTTAATCTGATTATTCTAGAAATCCAAAGACATAAATTGAATATTAATCTAGAGATTCAAAATACAGAAATTGAGTTTAACTGTTCTATGAATTCTAAGTACAGGAATGAAATTCTGCAATCATCTACAAGGATTTATGGAAACAACAACTAAAAGATCTAAGGATGAATAGAGATGTTACAGTTACCACAGAAATTGCATAAGGAATAATTACCTACTTAGTCGACTGTCACACCATGCCACTACAGGTATCCAAGAGATGCAATCAACAACACATTGTAAATCAACAACTTGTTACAGCTTCCTACGAAGAAATAAAATTAACATAACATCACACAAAAAAATAATTGAAATGCCTAATTTAACTCAACAATCCCTATGGAAGGCGGGCCCAGCATTCACACATAGATGCTGGATGAACACACGTTAAAACCCTTAGATCTGAAGTAAATTTTTGTATTAAAAAGGCAGATCGATTACACAATTCCTCCTTACAGCTAATACAATGAATTGATTATATGTTCAACAACCCCTGGTTCAAAATAGTTCTCCATATTTATACAATGTAAATCATAACATCCTATCCCTATTATGGGGTAGCCATGAAGATCTCTGATATTCAGGTGCCCTAAATGACAACAGCTATTACAAAAGTGGCAAGATGAAAGATAGGAAATATAGGGAAACTGTTAATCGACCTAGGAGTAATGATATCTTCAGATCACAGCTATACACAAGCAGCAGCGCACTGTTGACCTCCAAATCTGACACATTCTGTTATAGCTATCTTTGTACAACTATTCCTGGGATAATACAATGGGACCAGATTCCTTGGGAAATGGTAGGATGGATGGTGATCAGCTTGAGCAATGAATGCCCATCCTTTTCATAGCATGTTCAGCCCAATATTCCTACAGTCTATATATCTCAAAATACCTTTATAAACCATCATATGTTAGCATTTTGAGAGATATGAATCCTTAATTATCACAATCATAAGTATTAATAAAATAAAATAATAACCAATCATACCTTGGTGGATTGAAGAGTAGAGTTAGGGTAAAACATTTATTTGGCATGCTCAATGGGGTAGGATAGGACAAAAAGAGGTAATTAAGGATTGTCAAAAAGGGCCATTTCTGGGCCCAACATCTCCCCCCAACTGTCTTGTTGCATGTCCTCATGCAACAACCTCCATTATTCCGAATCCGAATCTTGTACTGTTCTCTATTCATGGAGAGAAGAGAAGTTGTAGGGGAACTCAGACGTTCCTTCTTTTTCTATGAACCCTCTGTGGGCAATCCAATACCTCCAGCATTGCTGCTCCTCTACTTTGGTTAGTGAGAAATGCATCCTGTATGGTTTTGCTAGCCACCAGATGAGGGGAAATTTAAATTTTAGGCCAAACCAATTAGCCCCACATTCCCTGATACATCCAACATAACCCTCAACCCTGGAAAGTGCCTGTTCAAAATTTCTAAAATAATAGGGGTCTCTACTCCTAAGGGTAGGAGAGGAAACCTGCCATCTGTGCTTACTTCCTTCCAACGCTGCTTGTTGGTGTATAGAAATATGGTTGGTACAGGTATAAATAACTTCCTCCTATAGTTCCATTATGTGCTGAGTCTGGATGGGGCATGAGAGCAAACTCCTATGTCGAGCAAGAAAAAAATACCAAGATTTTCAGACTCACTTCGAACCCATAGATTAGAGTGAGCTCCATTGTGAGAAAAGTTTTGAAAATACCTTTTCCACTGAGCATGATTGCTCACAAAAGAAGCAAAGGCCCTCAACTGAACATCTCCTGAAAAAGGGACAGGATTTGAATGGCAGTCCAGAGGGCAAGCCATCTCATGCAAATATAATTCACACAACAAATTTTGATCTTCAAAATTGCTTCTTAAAAACATTTCCAAGAATCTTGTTGAGGTTGTTATCTCAAATGACCTCCCTTATTTCATAGCTCTTAACTTAAACCAAACAAATTGTTCAAATAGAAAGACAGGGTAAGAAGAAGAAGGTACCCTAGTGCCCAGGATTTCTTAAGAAAGAGCATACATCTGCTCTTTTTCCTTCTGCATAGACTAGAACTTTTTTAGTTCCCTTAAATTGCTCTGTAGCTCTTCTTCTCGAAGTCTCTAGGTAATATGTTCTTCTGCCCATTTCTCCTCCAGTCTCCTAATAAATATTTTTATGCTCAGTAAGGGAAACTATCCCTTCTTGGTATTCCTCCACCTGGCTCTTCCATTTTATTACCTCCATTCTTAAAATTCAGATTTATGCTGTAGGGTTTAAGGCTTCTTCTTCATGATGCTCCTCCTTGTCAAAATCCAGGTTAATGAAATTTTGAAGGAGATCAATCCACACATTGTCACCTGACGTGCCACATTTGACATCCTACACATCTGAAGCTATTTCATGGGGTGAAGGTTCTTGTGTGACAACAACCTTTTCTGGACTCTCTTCAGCAACAACGTCCACCACTCTTGGAGACGCTGGTTCTTGTGTAACGTCTTCTTTCTGAGGTTCTCTCATGGCAATTTTGGTAGCTAACTATGAGGATATTGGTTCTTATGGAGCAACTTCCTTCTGAATTTTAATTTCATTTTCTACCTGATCATCAGTTGCTATCTCAGCCAGGGGTTGTGAGGCTATTGGTTCTTGTGTGACAGAGCCTTGTTCTTCTTTTTCCTCATGCTGCTGAGATTGGATGTCTTGCAGCTATTCCTCAAGGATTTCAATATCACCTGAGGGTTGTGTTTGAACTTGTTCATCTTCACCCCAACATGAATGACATCCACTTCAGGTTTATTTTCTTGTTGCATTTCAAGAGTCCCTACTACAATTTTCAAGGATGTTGGTTCTTCTGTGACAACATCCTGAGTCACTTCTTCATCTCCCTGTGGTTGTGGTTCCTGATCTGGTATTTCTGTGTCCTGGGACAATTATGGAGTCGTAGTACAAAATTCTTTATTAACTTCCAGAGTGCCTTCAATTCCTGGTTCTCCTCCCACTTGGACAAGAACATTCAAGGATGCTGGTTCTTGTGTGACATCACCCTATTCAACCCCATCATTTCCTTATTGTTGTGGTTCCACTTCTATGATTTTTGTGTCAGGGGAGGAATCTGGGGTCATAGTGCAATATTCATCCATAAAATCAGGAATAACTTCATCCCTTGGTTCCTCTATCCCAGATTTAGTGGCAATTTTGGCAACAATAATTAAAGATGCTGGTTCTTGTGTGACAACATCTTCTTCCTCTAAAACTTCCTCCTCCTGAAGTTTTCCTTTGGGAGTCCCATCTTCTCTCAACCCAGGTTGTCCCTGTCCTTCCTCAGTTGTAGGTGCAGATTGCTATGTTGTAAAGGAATGAATTACAATCTTGTGGCTTGATTCTTTAAATATTTCTCCATAGGTGGGACAGACCACTCTTTCTTCCTCATTGCCAGGCTCGGTAGGATTTGATCCTTCCAATTGATATGCAGCTTCTACCAATGTGTGCAACTTCCTTTCACCCTGTTTTCTGCACGCTTCTTTCCAATTTTTCAATTCCTTTCTGAGTGTTTGGACTTCCTCTTTTAATAGCCTATTTTCGAACAGAATTCCTTCAATTTGGGGTTCTTCTTCAACCGGCCCCTCTGGGGCATCAATTGGTCTGGGTTTAAGAATGGGGAACTCAATTTGTGCTTCTAAGGTTGCCCATATTTCCCTTGCTGCTTCTGCTACTGCAACCGACCTAGTTGTTTTCTTTCTTATTGGTAGAGATACCTTAATTTCATCCTTTTGTCTCCTCCTTTTTTTTTGTGGTGCTGGAGTTTTTGGATTCATAGCTGAGGCAGAAGGAATGTTCCCAGTTCCATCATTTTCTTGTTCCTCAGGATGTTCTTCCTCAATCAAAGTTCTTCCCTATTCAGGTGAGGATTCAATGGTCACCAAATCGGTATTTTCTTCTATGGCCATGGCTCTATCATCTTCGGGTTCAATTGTCGTAGCATCTAATGCTGCTCCAGTTTCACCCTCTGTTGTTAGAGCTACCCTATTATTTAGTTCTTCCACAGGGTTTTCATGTACATCTTCTCTCAATTGTTTTGCTTGTACCCCTGGTTGATCCTCTGATCCAGTCTCATCTCCTCCCCTCCCGAACTATATTGGAGGGGCTCCAAGCCTCCTGTTGTGCTTCATTTCCCCCCAACTGTGGATGGACCTACTCTTCTTCTATTGGAATACAGGGAAAAGGAGTGGGTTCCTGAACTTGAGCTGTAAATTGCTCCCAAGTTATATTGTGTTGAGCAAGGGTCCTTAAAATTATTAATTTAATGAGGCTATGGTGGGTCAGTGAGGAAAGTGGATGTTTGGAAACTCGAACAAACCCCGCCATATGATGTAAATCATTAAGAAAATAATATGGAATATTTAACTAAACCTTGTGATCGAGATGAGATAGTAAAGGGAATTCATAATTATAGACTGTTCGGTACCTACTTTCACAGGTGATATATTTATTGAGGAAAACAGTGATGTGATTCCATGGTTGTGGAAATGACTGTAATACTATCCCCCTTTTTGTTGTTTGAACTTGCCCCCCCTCTATTAGAAAGTTCTGTACTGCTGCAGTAGTGGAGACTCGACGTCCAAACCAAGCCCTTCCCACCTGAGGAATACCAATGACCTCAGCCATGATGGCTTCAGAAACTTCAATGCGCAATCCCCAAACCTTTGAGTGAGTTTCTATGAGGTTCAAAGCAAACTGTAAGGCTGCTTCATGGTGAAATCCATTTAGACGTTCGAAAAATTCCGTCCAACCGGTAGCTTGAAAGATAGCGAAGACTGCAACGTTTCTTCTGAGTTCTCGTGTGTTTGAAGATTCATAACAAGCCGGAATCCCCATGTTTCTGAATTCAGAATTATTTTGCAGTTCAACAGATTACAGACTCCGACAATGGAGGTTATAGCAAAAAGTATGCATGGACAACTGAGAGGAGAGTTAGGAAGATTTGGAAAGTTTCAGTGCACTAGATTATTTGAAATTTTATCCCAAATTGGGAAAGGTGGCGGTTATTAGGTAGCATAATTAGTCTTTACATCACACGGGCAAAGAGTTAATCGATGCAATAATGGGCATAAAAAGGGAGGTACGACTGATATTGTCAAATCATATTGATACTTAATCAAGTGGTTAATCAAAGCCATACCTTCGGAAATGGGCGCTGGATGTCCTTTGAAGAATAATAGAACATGTGGTTGCAGATGTTGTAGCAGCTAAACTTGTGCACTGTGCAGTCATTAAATGAAATCATTATTATAGAGGTGCTGTAATAACCTTTTCCACCGGTGAAGCAAAAACCATCATGTCAAAATGGTTGAAAATATGATGAATATTACATTATGGGTCAAATTGTCGGCATCAGGAATCAGAGCCATATCTAGAGGAGTTGCTATCATGCAAAAAGATCTTCTAATAACACAGGAGTCACAGCCGTAGGTCATAAAGAAATCAAAGCAGAGGTGCGGCCTTCAATGATAGAAAAATCAGCTAAATATAGCAGAGTTACAGATATCGAAAAATATGTCGCAGCTACCGGAAAAGAGGGAAGAAAATGTTAAGTGGGCAGAAAGTGACTGTGCTGCAGCTACACGAAACGGGTTTTTATGGTAAAAAATAAAATGGGGTCAAAGCGTGTGGAAACAGAAGAAGGCAGAGTTTCATGGTGCAACAGCTGCCAAAAACGGTGTTTGCAGTTGACGGAAATGGTGTCACAACCACTGGAAAATGGTGTCACAATTTCCAGAAAATGGTGTCATAGCTACCAGAAAAAGGTGTCGTAGCCGCCGGAAAAAGGGTGTTGTAGCTGTTGTAGAAAGGTGTTGCAGCTGCCAAAAAATGGGTGTCGCAGCTACCGAGAAAAGGTGTTGTAGTTGCCGGAAAAAGGTGTCGTAGCTGCTAGAAAATGGGTGTCATAGCTGCGACAAATTTATTTAAGGGAAAAAAAATTGGTTCAGGAAGTCACAGAAAAATGACTTTTGGTTGACAGGCCTGATTTGACCACCATCCTTGGGCACTTCCCTGCACATTTTTGAAAAACAAAAAAACAGATCAAGTGCAAAAGAAAAGATAACATAATGAAAAAAAACAACAATTATTTATGTACAATGATTCATACACGATTTACAGTGATCAATTAAGGATTGATAGAGGCAGAGAAAAAATCCTTCCCTTGTGCTAGCTGGTAATCTGGATCAACGGCAATTTGTGAGATAAATGCATCCTTTGAAATTGGTTTACGGTACAGTCGCAGCCTATGAAAATTGGAAAATAATGGTGTGCGGTTTTCATTGATAGTTACCGGGTGGACTATGCTATTATAAAATACCCTGTCTACTAGGTATGGGCCCAGACATCTTGTGCGTAATTTTCCCTTGAAATCTCTTTTGAATCTGGAATCGTATAATAGTGCCCAGTCTCCCTCACAGAAGACGTTCTTTTTGATGAATCGGTCATGCCAATTGGATCTCTGTTGTTGAATTAACACTGTTTGGTCCACTGCAGCTAACCGATTCTCGTCCAGTTCATTCAGTTGGTTCAAACTTCTTTTCTGGGCTTCAGTTACATCTAGGTTTACTTCTGTGGCCATCTTCAAGGTCTTGATTTCAAATTCAATTGGGAAGATGACACTTTTTCCATACACTAAGTTGTAAGGAGAAAAACTTGTGGTGTTACACCAAATGGTACGATATGCCCATAGTGCTTCTGAAATCCTGTTAGCCCAATCTTTGCGATGGCTCTTGACTATCTTGCTGAGGATAGCTTCAATAAATTTATTAGTGCTTTCCACCTAGCCATTAGCTTGGGGATGGTAAGGTGAAGCTACCCTATGCTGAACATGATACTTCCGTAGTAGAGCTTCAAATTGATGCGACATAAAATGCCATCCTCCATCAGTAACTACTTCCTTAGGTACCCCAAAATGGGTAAATATTTCACTGTATAGGAATTCAATCACTGCTTGGTCATTATCTTTCGCCAGAGCTACATCTTCTACCCATTTTGTCATATAATCGGCACAGACCAAGATGTAGGCTTTCTGCTTGGAATGAGGGCTGATAGGGCCAACAAAATCCAGATCCCATCTATCAAAGGGTTCAATTACTGATTGTGGTTGTAGAGGCATTTGATCTAACCTATTGGGATGAACCATCCTTTGGCAGCTATCACAAGATTGGACATATCTTTTTTGCATTCCTAAAAAGAGTTGGCCAATAGTAGCCCATTCTCAGCGCTTTGTGTCCTGTCCTTCTGTCTGCAAAATGTCCCCCACAAGGTTTATCATGGCAGGCCTTCAGTATATGAAAGATTTCATATTCCCTTACACATCTTCTGATTTCAAGATTAGGACCTATGTAAAAGAGGTGACCGTTTACCCAACAATACCTGGCACTTTGCTGGATGATTTTTCTCTTTTCTCTTTTGGACATATGTGCTAGAAACTTTGCTGTAACCAAGTAATTAGTGATATCTGCATACCAAGGAGAATGAGCTGAAACTACAAATAAATGTTCATCTAGAAAAGAGTCCTCAACAGGAAAATTATCATCACTGTTAGTGAAACGAGATAAAAAATCAGCAACAACATTTTATTTTCCAGGTTTATCTATGATGGTAATATCAAATTCCTGTAATAATAAGAGCCATCTAGTCACTCTGGCATTAGTGACGGGTTTGTTCATTAGATATTTAATGGCAGAGTGGTCAGTGTGCACAAATGTAGGATATCTAGTAATGTAGTGTCAAAATTTGTTAATGGAGTAGACAATAGCTAAGAAGTCCTTCTCAGTGACAGTATAATTATGTTCAGCAGGGGCTAAGTTTTTACTAATATAATAAATTGCATAAGGTACTTGACCATCCTGCCGTCCTAAAACTACTCCAATAGTGATATCAGAAGCATATGAAGAAATGTGGAAGGGTAGGGTCCAATTGGGCCCTCTTAAGATAGGAGTTGTGGATAACTTCTCCTTAAGCTTAACAAACACTGTCTGGCATGCTTCATTCCAAACAAACTGCACATCCTTCATTCATAGTGAAAACAAAGGAGAAGAAAGTTTGGAAAAATTTTCTATAAATCTTCAGTAGTATCCAGCATGTCCTAGGAAACTTCACACCTCTTTTTGAGTTGTAGGAGTAGGTATATTTTTTATTACCTTGATTTTTGAGGGATCCACTTGAATGCCATTAGTAGAGATGAAGTGGCCCGATACTACTCCTTCACTCATCATCATATGGCACTTTTCAGTGCTTAAAGAGAGCTGGGTCTGTTCACAGCGAGTTAAAACTTTTTTCAAATTTTCCAGTGCTTCTTCAAAATCCTTGCCATAAGGAGTGAAATCATCCATAAAAATTTCCATACTATTATTAACTAATTCTGAAAATATGCCGATTACAGTTCTTTGAAATGTTGCTGGTGCATTACATAAACCAAAGGGGAGCACTCTGTAAGCAAACGTTCCACAGGGACAAGTGAAGGTAGTTTTATCTTGTTCTTTAGGAGCAATTTGAATCTGATTGTACCTGCTAAACCCATCCAGGAAGGAGAATAAATTCTTCCCTGATAGGGTGTCGAGTACTTGATCGATAAACGGCAAGGGAAAGTGCTCTTTTTGTCTGGCTTTGTTTAGCTCCCTATAGTCGACACAGACTCTCCATTTACCATTTTTCTTGGGTACAATTACGAGTGGGGAAACCCACTCACTGTTTGAAATAGGATATATGAATCCTACTTCCAAGAGTTTCTGAATTTCTTCCTTCACCATGTCCCTAAGATTGGGGTTCATTCATCGTTGAGGCTGGCACACAGGCTGGGAGTCACTTTTAATATAAATATGATGGGTGCATGTTGATCCTAGAATTGGCCCCTTTTTAACCATCCTCGATCACCTTTTCTTCCCCTGTCCTACACCATTTAGCAAGCTAATTAGACCTGTTGTCCTCACTTTATTCCCCAAACTGCCAAGGTATGACTGATCATTGCTTTATCTTATTAATGCTTATGATTGTGATAATCAAGGCTGTGTATCTCTCAATTGTGCTAACATGTTATGATTTATGAAGGTATTTTGAGATGAGTGGACTACAGGAAGATGGGGCTGAATAAGTATTGAAAGGAGGGATAATTGCTGCTCAAGATGATCCTCCGATCATCAATTAAGGCACGTGGTTCTAATGCAACATCTCAGACAGAGCTGTGATAAGGCAGCTGTAACAGAATGTGCTACAATTAGAGATCTTTAGTACATGGCTGTGCGAGTATGATTGCGGTTAGAAGATATTGCTACTCTTGTGTCAATTAACAGCTCTTCCGTATTTTCCATGTCTTTACCATGCCACGTTTGTAACAACTAGTGTTATTTAGGGTTCCTGAAGATTAGAGATCTTCACGGATGCTCTTTTTAATAGGATCGGATGTTATAATCTGTATGTATAAATATGGGAAGCTGTCTCAACCCAGGGGGTTGGAATATAGATAATTTATTCATTGTATTAGCAGTGGAAGAAACTTGTGTAATATTTCTTTCTTTAATATAAGGAGTTACCTCTTGTTTAAGGGAGCTTCACGTTGTTCAGCTAGCATCTCTGTGTGAAGGCTAGGCCTGCCTTCCACAGAGATTGCTGAGTTAATTTAGGACTTTTTAATTCAGTATTGTGTGGTGTCTTGTTGACTCTATCTCCTTTGTACACAACTGTAGTAAGTGTGGATTTGCAGTATAATTGTGATTACATCTTCTTGAGATCGGTAAGTGGTACAGAGTGACAGTCGATTGAGTAGGAAACTCTCTTTGTGCAATTCATGTGGTAGTTGTACACAACTTGTTCATCCTAGAGTTTTAAGTTGTTATTCCACGAATCCTTGCAATTTATCTTTCCTGTCACGATTGATTGATTTTCATTCCTGCAATTCAATTCCTTAAAGTAGCTGAACTCAATCCTTTGCAATTGAATTCCTAGATTACTATTTGATTTATGTTTATGGCTTTCAAGAGTAATCAGATTGAATAGGCAATTTACTTGTTCTGGGACGTGAATAGGATTTCCTTTTTATCTGCAATTGTCATTTGAATCTTATATCATTTTTCTTCAATGCATGGTAGGAAGTAATTGAATTTGTAGTATCTAGAAGATGAATGGGATTACACAGATTCTTGGGATGGGCATATTTGTTAGAGGATAAGAGTGTTCAATTACAGTGATTGTGTGTTTAAGCATATACTGTGCATTTATCCTTTGAAATAAAAGACTTTCTCGGGTTGACAATAAATCTCGTATGGTTTGTATGTTGGTAATAATATACCTGCATATTGAGTGCTCGACATTTTGGTTCCGTTGCCGGGGAAGGACAAAAATTAAACACTATCATTAGTTGCATCTGGTAATTGTTTCTAGTTATTCTTTTCTATTCTTTTTTCTGAAATGATTTGGGTTGCATGAATGAGGAGGGTAAAATGTGATCAACTCCCAACTCCCAAAACCCCACAAAATACTAACAGTGCAGGTGGCTTGGGTCGCGGTCGAGGACCACTATTGGGCAGAAGGACATTCATTGACGATCTTGTTGATAGAACTAATTCATCCACCAGGGCTCGCTATCAAGAAACTCCTATCAGAAGAAATATTGCTGATCCTGGGGCACCAGCGTCAGGGTCTACAGTGGAGAATACACGAGCAGCTGTGACTTCCTCGAATATCCCTGTGAAAGAGGAAACAACTGTTACAACTGGGCTTGCTGGTAGAGGTCCGATCTACCACATCTACGGGAAGGTTGTAACTGAAGAAGAGTGGATACAGTTCCACCAAAATATTACTGATGAGTGGAAGAGCAAGGAAAAGAAAGAAGAAAAGAACGAGGAACAGAGGAAGAGAGAAGAGAAAAATGAGGAACAGAGCGTAGGAACGAATGGAGAGGGGGAAACAGAAGAAGAGATGAGTAACAGACATGAGTCCGATGAGGAAGAGGCAATGGGGGAAAATTATCATCATGAGAATCATTCCCTACTTGAAGGAATGATGGCTACACTGCAATTTCCGATTCAGCAGCCAGCGGGGGCAGCCCCTATGAAAAATATCTCACCATCGATGTTGCCTCGCTTCCACGGAAAGGCGGCAGAAGATCCAGATGAATTCCTTTTTGAATTCGATATTCTCTACCGCAGCTATGATTACGTCACCGATGCACAAAAGCTAAAACTTTTCCCTACCACCCTGAAGGACAACGCATTACGCTGGTTCATGAGCCTTGGGGGAGGAACTGTTGCTAATTGGGATAAAATGAAACAGGTGTTACTGGAAAAATATCAGGAATATTGCAACACCAAGGACAAAAGAGAGGAATTATTCAAAATGGTGCAGAAGGAGGACGAAAGTCTAGAGGATTTTGTGGAAAGGCTACTGTACAATGTGCAGAGAGCCGGGTAGATGAACATGGGGCTGGACGTGATCAAGATAATATTGCTTCAAGGGATTAGGGATGATTGTCTAGACATGTTAAACCTGCTAGGAAAGGGAGATATCTCCAAAGAACCTTTTGGAAAGATTGTGGAACTATGTAAGAGATACTCCAGGGGGTATTCCAGGAACAATAAGTGGGATAAACGGGATAAGCTAGAACGTGATGTCTTCAACAGAACTCAGAAGTCATCCAATGGGGGAGCTACCCATGCAGAGATAGGAAATCTCCTTGAAAATTTTAATATAGAGATGATGATCTCCATCTCCTCGAAGATCGATGTCCTGAAGGCAAAACAAAAACAGGCTGTGGAGGATCTCACACTAGGTGTGTTCTGCCGCCGATGTAGAAAGAATCATCTGCTGAGAGAATGCCCGCTTGATAAAGTAGAAGTATGTCAGCTGTGTGAGCTGAACCACGACATGAAAGAATGTCCTTCACTTCCCCAAGTGAAGGCTGTTCAAGAGGCATCAACTCCAGAAGTGGAATCGGCCTATTTCATTGCACAGAAGAAACCTTGGCAGCCTCGAAATCAAGGTATGCCTCTAGACTCATTTCCATTTTTGAATAATATGAGCAATTGGAATAACATGCAAAATGTGAATACACAATTCCCTTCAAATTATGCTCAGTGGAATCCTTCCCAACCTGCAATGCAAAATTACAACTCATGGAGTCCCTGGACATAGCCACCACATCAACCTACGTCGTGGTCTCCTGGATAGAGGAATTTACACCCTGGGAACCAGTTTCCTCAACCACCTCCACCACAATAGTCACCATATTCTCCTCAATACCCTCAATTCCCTCAATATCCTCAATACCCACCTCAGCAGTCGCAGCTGCAACTACAAAACAATTATGTCCCTAATATACCAATACGACCTCAGCTACCTACCCAACCTAATCCTAACCCGAATAATAAAACAGTCCATCAGTTGGAGACTGTCAATATGCCGGCCTACTCTCTTTCCCATGTACCTTGTAACGACATTCGTTTACGATCTGGGAAAATAGTAGAACCCGTAATTACAGAAGATGCTCCACCTTCTGTGCATAAAGAAGGAAGGAATTCATAGCATCCATCCGATACAGTTCCTATCATTGAACATGCTAAGCATCCCTTAGATGGGACGACTGAAACATCAAATGATAAATCTGACAATACGCAGCCTACCCAGCTGATAAGGCAACCACCATACCCCAAGAGACTAATGCTACCAAGAATAGGGGGGAAAGCTCAGTTTAACCTCCTAGGAGAGTTAAAGAATCTATATGTTAAGATCCCACTTCTTCAATCTCTTCAAGACGTACCTATTTATGCTAGAACCATTCAGGACCTGTGCACTAAGAAACTAGGAAGAAAACCCAGAGATCCTCCCACTGTTCACATCATAGGAAATTTATCTGCCTTGATAATAGGAAAAACCCCTATGACTAAGTATGACAACCCTGGAAATCGTACTGTCACTGTACAGATTGGACAGACACAGATACCCAACGTGCTAGTCGATTTAGGAGCAGCGATCAATGTCATAACCATGGAGACTGTAAAGAAGCTTGGGCTCACTAATCTTAGACCGACCCCCACCATTTTAGAATTGGTGGACAGATCCACCATTAGACTCGAAGGGATTCTGGACGACCTTGTCATCTCAGTCGATTCATGGGAGTACCCTGCTGACTTTTTGGTATTACAACCAAAATTGCAGCTAGGAGGACACCCATTGATCCTGGGGAGGCCTTGGTTGGCCACAGCTGATGCTTGCATCAGCTGTCGATCAGGGTCCATGACTATATCTGATGGTACGGAGACTAAAAGCCTCACCCTTTATCCTCCAGCTCGGCCAAGTCTAGAGGCTGAAACTTCCCTTTGGATAGAACAGGAGGAGGAGGAGGAGGATGTTCAACCACTACTAACTATAGGGAAGTCCTTAACTTTTAAAAACGAAACAGAAGATGATGCTATTAGTAATTTTATTAGTGAACCCAATTTAGTCGATAGAGAGATCTATGAAATCCTGAACATTACCCTGGGCAAGGAAGAACAAGAAAATCTTACGGAAGAAGCACTAGTTGGTGACACAAACATAATCCCAGTTTTGAAAAATTCAAAAAGTATTCCTATTGAAGTAGAGCCTGGAAGGACTTTGAATATCAATCATAGTCTCTCCTTAAAGGAACATAAGCACTTGATTAGTCTCTTGAAAGAACACAAGGGGGCGTTCGCCTAGGAGTATACAGACATGAAGGGCATTCCTTCTAATCTGTGCACCCATCATATTTATATTAAAAGTGACTCCCGACCTGTGTGTCAACCCCAACGACGCATGAACCCTAATCTGAGGGATATAGTGAAGGAATAAATCTAGAAACTTTTGGAAGAAGGATTTATATATCCTATTTTGGATAGTGAGTGGGTTTCCCCACTCGTAATTGTGCCCAAGAAAAATGGTAAATGGAGGGTCTGTGTTGATTATAGGGAACTGAACAAAGCCACCCAAAAGGATCATTTCCCTTTGCCCTTTATTGACCAAGTACTTGATACCCTATCAAGGAAGAATTTCTTCTCCTTCCTAGATGGGTTCAGTGGGTACAACCAAATTTAGATTGCTCCCGAGGACCAGGATAAGACCACCTTCACTTGTCCCTGGGGAACGTTTGCCTACAGAGTGCTTCTCTTTGGTTTATGTAACACACCGGCAATGTTTCAAAGAGTTGTAATTGGCATATTCTCTGAATTAGTTAATGATAGTATGGAAATCTTTATGGACGATTTTACTCCCTATGGCAAGGATTTTGAGGAAGTGCTGGAAAATTTAAAGAAGGTTTTAGTTCGCTGTGAACAGAATCAGCTCTCATTAAGCACCGAAAAGTGCCATATGATGATGAGTGAGGGGGTGGTATTAGGGCATTTCATCTCTTCCAATGGCATGTAGGTGGACCCTTCAAAAATCAAGGTGATAAAAAATCTACCTACCCCTTCAACTCAGAAAGAGGTGCGAAGTTTTCTGGGACATGCTGGATATTACAGAAGGTTTATAGAAAACTTCTCCAAACTTGCTTCTCCTTTGTTTTCTCTGTTAATGAAGGATGCAAAGTTTGTGTGGAGTGAAGCATGCCAGACATCATTTGATAAGCTTAAGGAAAAACTATCCACAGCTCTTATCCTAAGGGGACCTAATTGGACCCTACCCTTCCATACTTCTTCATATGCCTCTGATATCGCCATTGGAGAAGTATTAGGACAGCAGGATGGTCAAGTACCTTATGCCATCTATTATGTTAGTAAAAACTTAGCCCCTGCTGAACTTAATTATACTATTACCAAGAAATAATTCCTAGCTATTGTCTACTCCATCAATAAATTTCGACATTACATTACTGGGTATCCTACATTTGTGCACACTGACCACTCTGCCATTAAATACTTAATGAACAAACCTGTCACCAATGCCAGAGTGACCAGGTGGCTCTTGTTATTGCAGGAATTTGTTATTAATAGTATAGATAAACCTGGGAAAGAAAATGTTGTTGCTGATTTTTTTATCTCGTTTCACTAACAGTGATGATAGCTTTCCTGTTGAGGACTCTTTTCCAGATGAACATCTATTCACACTTTCATCTCATTCCCTCTGGTATGCAAACGTCGCTAATTATTTGGTTGTCGGAAAGATCCCGCCACATATGTCTAAACGAGAAAAGAGAAAAATCATCCAGCAAAGTGCCAGGTATTGTTGGCTCAACGGTCATCTCTTCTACACAGGGCCCAATCTTGAGATTAGGAGATGTGTAAGGGAAGATGAGATCTTTCACATACTAAGAGCCTATCATGATGAACCTTGTGGGGGACACTTTGCAGACAAAAGAACAGGGCACAAAGTGCTGCATATGGGCTACTATTGGCCAACTCTTTTCAGGGATGCTAAAAGGTATGTTCAGTCCTATGAGAGCTGCCAAAGGATGGGCCAGCCCAATAAAACAGATCAAATGCCTCTACAACCTCAAGTAGTAGTTGAACCATTTGATAGATGGGCACTAGATTTTGTTGGCCCTATCATCCCTCCTTCCAGACAGAAAGTTTACATTCTGGTTTGTACTGATTATATGACCAAGTGGGTAGAGGCTGTAGCTTTGGATAAGGCTAATGACCAGGCGGTGATTGATTTTCTGTACAATGAGATCTTTACCCGCTTTGGGGTACCGAAGGAAGTAGTTATCGATGGGGGACCGCAATTCATGTCACACCAATTTGAATCCTTGATCCGAAAGTATCATGTGCAGCATAGGGTGGCTTCACCTTATCACCCCCAGGCCAATGGCCAGGTGGAGAGTACCAATAAAGTTATTGAAGCCATCCTTACTAAAACAGTTAAGAGCCATCAAAAGGATTGGTCTGACAGGATTCTGGAAGCACTGTGGGCATATCGCACAACTTGGCGCAACACCACAGGTTTCTCTCCTTACGATTTAGTGTATGGAAAGAGTGCCATCTTTCCAATTGAGTTTGAAATCAAAACCCTGAAGACAACCACCGAAATGAATCTGGATGTAATAGAATCTCAGAAGAGAATATTGAATCAACTAAACAAATTGGATGAGAAACGGTTAGCTGCAGTTGAGCAGACTGTGCTGCTTCAGCAACAGAGATCTAATTGGCATGACCGATTTATTAAAATGAAAGTCTTCTGCGAGGGAGACTGGGCGTTACTATATGACTCCAGGTT
The DNA here is from genome assembly GCA_001517045.1 of Pseudotsuga menziesii. Classification (NCBI taxonomy): domain Eukaryota; kingdom Viridiplantae; phylum Streptophyta; class Pinopsida; order Pinales; family Pinaceae; genus Pseudotsuga; species Pseudotsuga menziesii. The sequence goes on along the minus strand of LPNX010415691.1, from coordinate 461,606 downwards.
CAAAAGGGATTTTAAAGGTAAATTACGTACAAGGTGGCTAGGTCCATACTTGGTCGACAGGGTCTTTGACAACGGTACTGTCCGTCTGGTGACCATTGATGAAAACCGCATACCATTATTTGCTAATGGCCACAGACTGCGACTGTATCATAAGCCTTTTTCGAAAGATGCATTCATTTCGCAAATTGCCATCGATCCAGATTATCAGCTGGCACCAGGGAAGGAACTTCTCCCTGCCTTTGCCAATCCTTAAACTGTAAATCAGATTTGAATTATTGTACATAAATAATGTTTTTTCTACTGCATCGTACATTGTTTTTTTTCCCTTTGCATTTGATCTTCTCGTTTGTTGTTGTTTTTTCAAATTTTTTTTTTGCAGGGAAGTGCCAAGGGGATGACCAGATTGGGCCTGTCGAGTGGGAGTCGTTTTCCTATGCCTTCCTGTGCTGCCTTTCCTTTTCCTTAAAATAAATTTCCAATCGGTCGTAAAACTCATTTCCCAGCGGCTGCGACACATTTCCCGGCGGCTGCGACATATTTCCCGGAGGCTGCGACATCTTTCCCGGCGGCCGAAAACCTTTTCCTGGTAGCCGTGATCCTTTCTTGATGACCGGAAAATACTTTTCCGGTAGCCGTGAACCATTTCCCGGCAGCTGTGACATATTTCTCGGAAGATGCGACATCTTTCCCGGCGGTCGCAAACCTTTTCTCGGCAGCCCTGATCTTTTCCCAATGACTGGATAATATTTTTTCTGGAAGCCATGAACCTTTTCCCGGCAGCTGTGACATATTTTCCGGTGGCTACAACATATTTTCTGATGGCTGTAAAATTTTTTCCCGGTAGCCGTGATTTTTCCCGATGCTGCAAATTCTTTTCTTGACGGCCGTGAATCTTTCCTGGCGGCTGCAACATCTTTTTCGTCGGCCGCGATATCATTCCTGGAAACTGCAATTCCACTCTATTTGGCAGATATCTGCAACATTAAAGATCGTTTTTTTAAAACTTGTAGCAGTAACTCCTGTGTTAACGAAAAAATTTGCTTCAACCTGCTCGATATGGCCTTGATTCATCCTACTCATGCCGGTGAACTGGGCCATATGATGACATCCTTGTTCATAATTTTTACCCCGAGGATGCGATGGTTTATGTTTTATTGGTGGAAGGAATTATTGCATTATCCTGGTCATCATGATCAAATTAATGTCCGTGCACGAGTTCAGCTTCGCGATTTCAACAACTGCACGTTCCACCATTCTTCGTAGGATATCCGATGCACAGTCTCACGAGGTATGGCTTTGATTTATCATGTGATTAAGTGTTGATATGATTTAACGATATTAGTCGTACCTTTATTCATATCACCATTATGGCCTAATTAACCCTTTCCCTCGTGCAACGTAAACACTAATAACCGCCACCTTCCCCAATTCGGAATAAAATTTCGAACGTTTTTTCGTGCTGAACTTTCCAAATTTGCCCATTTTCTCAACATCTCGACTCAGTGATTCGTGCATCGTCTGCACTGCAACCTCCATTCTCGTACTTTGTAATCTGTGAAGTAGCAACCTCAGTTTGCAGCCAGGATCATGGGGATTCCAGCTCGTCATGAACCTTTGAATACACAGGAACTCAAAAAAAATCCTGCAGTTTTTGCCATCTTTCAAGCCGCCGGCTGGATCGAATTTTTTGAGCGACTAGATGGATTCAATCAGGAAGCAGCTTTGCAATTTGCTTTAAACCTCACAGAAACTCACTCTGAGGTGTGGGGGCTACGCATAGAAGTCTCCGAGGCAATTATATTCGAGGTTACTGCCATCCCCCAGGTGGGAAGGGCATGGTTTGGACGACGAGTCCCCACGGCAACTGCACAGGAAGCTTTTTTAGTAGATAGGGAGCAAGTTCAATCATCAAGAAGAGGGATCGCACTGCACTCCTTGCCGTGACCATGGGACCAGGTGGCTATCTTTCTCAAGAAATACATCACTTGTGAAGGTAGGTACCAAACTGTTTATAATTCTGAATTGCCTTTACTTTCTCATCTCCGCCATGGCACTTTAATGAACATTCCATACTATCTGCTTCATGATTTGCGTCATATGGCAGCATTCATCCAAGCCGCTAAGCATCCATTTGCCTCCCTAACCCACCATGGTCTTATCAAATTAATAATTTTAAGAACCCTTTCCCAGCATAATATAACCTGAGAACAATTCACAGCTTGAGATCAGGAACCCGCTCCCTTGCGGGCTGTCCCAAGGGAGCAGGAATGGGTTCAACCACAGCAGGAGGACCAGAGTCCCTCCAATATAGTTGGGGGGAGGGATGAAACTGCATCAGAAGAAGAGAAACCGGGGGCACAAGCAAGGCAATTGGGGGAGGGTGTAGATAAAAACCTTGTGGAAAACTCAGACAACAAGGCAGCTCTGACAGCAGAAGGTGAAACTGGAGTAGCACTAAATGCTGTGACAATTGAACCTGAAGGTGACAGATCCAGGGAAATAGAAGAAAATATCGAGCAAGTAACCATTGAATCCTCACCTGAGTGGGGAGGAGGAACTTTAATTGTGGAAGAATAGCCTGAGGAGTAAGAAAACATCCCTTCGACCTCAGCTGTGAATCCCGATATCTCAACTCCACAAAAGAAAACACCACAAAGGAGAGGAAAAAGATCAATCCATGAACTTAGAATAACCCCACCAATAAGGAGGAAAAGAACTAAATCAGCTGCAGCAGCAGAGGCAGCCAGAAAAAAATGGGCAACCCTAGAGGCACAGGTGGGTTTCCCGATCCTTGTACCGAGGCCAATGGATGCTCCACAAAGCCTAGTCGAGGAAGAACCCGAAATTGAAGGACTTCTAGCTGAGAACACACTATTAAAAGAGGAAGTCCAAGTACTTTGAAGGGAATTGGAAACATGGAAGGAAACCTGCAGAAAACAAGGTGAAAGGAAAATGTATACATTGGTGGAGGCCGCAGAGCAACTGGAGGAATCGAACTCTACTGAGCCTGGAGAGGAAGATGAGCGAGTAATCTATCCCAACTGTGGGGAAATCTTCAAGGAGGCAGGCCACAATATTATAATTCACACATGTACAGCACAACAGTCCGCGCCCACAATGGAGGAAGCTGCAGAAAAAGAAGATGTTGTCACACAAGAACCAACATCTTTAACCATCCGTGCTGAAGTTGCCACCAATCCTATGACAGAGGAGATAAAGGATGAAATCATGTATGATGATGGGGATAGAGATTGCATTGTAACCCCAGAATGCTCCCATGACATAGATATTATAGAGGCTGAGCCACAAAGGCAAGACATTGATGAATTTGAACAGGGTGCTATAACACAAGAACTGGCATCCCTGAGTATACTTGTCCAATTGGCAGAGCAAAGGGGAGAAGAACCGGGAATGGAGGACACTCTAGAGCTTAATGAAGAACTTTGCACAGCAACCCCAGAATGTTCCCAGGATACAGAGCTCATAGGAGAAGAATTGCAACAACAGGAGGATGAAGGGGCAAGCTAGGATGTTGCTACACAAGAACCAACATCCTTGGAGGTTGCAGCAAGGACTCCTGAATTGCAATTAGAAGATAACCCTGGAATGGATATCATGTTCGATATATATTGGAGCGAGGATGAACAGGTACAGACACAATCCTTAGGTGACACTGAAATCCTTGAGGAGGAGCTGCACACTGAGGAAGATATCCAATCTCAGTGGCAGAAGGACAAGGAAGACACTGTTACACAAGAACCAGTGTCTCTAGAAGCAATGAATGAAGCCGTTGAAGAGATTCTAAGGGATGTTGCCGTCACACAAGAACCAGCAAATCTTGAATCAAATTTGGAAATGCAGGTTACCCAAGAAAAAGACACTGTTACACAAGAACCAGTGTCTCTTGGAATGGTGGACATGGTTGTTGAAGAAAATCTAGGAGGAGTCACTGTCACACAAGAACCAGCAACTCTTGAACCAAATTCAGAAATGCAGGGTCTCCAAGAGGAAGACACTATTACACAAGAACCAGTGTCTCCAGAAGCAATGGATGTAGTTGATGAGGAGAATCCAAGGGAAGTTGCTGCCACACAAGAACCAGCAAATCTTGAACCAAATTCAAAAATGCAGGGTCCCTAAGAAGAAGACACTATCACACAAGAACCAGTGTCTCCAGAAGCAATGGATGTAGATGCTGAAGAGAGTCCAAAGGAAGTTGCTGTAACACAAGAACTAGCAACTCTCATAGTAAACTTAGATGTGCTAGGAGACACTGTCCCACAAGAACCAGTGCTTCTACCCCTTAGAAATTTCATTGAATTGGACTCAGATCAAGATGAGCATCATAAAAAGGAAATATTGAACCTGGCAGCAGAAGTCTCAACTCTGAGAATGGAAGTGACCAAATGGAAAAGTCAGGTGGAGGAGTACCAAAAAGGGATGATTTCTCTCAACGAGCATAGGAAAATCATCAGGGGATTGGAAGAGAATTGGACAGAAGAACGTATGGCCCACCGAGTTCGAGAAGAAGAGCTACAGAGCAAATTGAGAGAATTGAAAAAGTTCCAATCCATGCAGCAGGAGAAGGAGCAGATGTATGCTCTCTCTCAAGAACTCATGGGCACTAGGAAGCCCTCTTCCTCTTATCCAGTATTCCTATTTGAACAATTTGTCTGGTTTAAATTGAAGGCTGTACAGGAGGGAGGTCGTTCGAAATAACAACCTCAGCAAAGTTCTTTGAGACATTCTTTGGAAGCAATTTTGAGGAGCAGAATTTGCTGTGTGAACTTTACTTGCATGAGATGGCTTGCCCTCTGGACCACCACTCAAATCCTGTTCCATTTGTAGGGAATGTTCAGCTAAGAGATTTTTCCTCTTTTGTGAGAAATCACGCTCAGTGGGAAAGGTCTTTTCAAACATTTTCTCATAATGAAGCTCACACTAACCTGTGGATTCGGAGTGAGCCCCAGAATCCTGGTATTCTTTTGGCTCGGTACAAATATTTTCTTTCACGCCCTCCCCAGGCACAACATATAATGAGATTGCAGGAAGAGGTGATTACCACTTGCACCAACTACATTTCTAGACACCATCAGGTAGCATTGGAAGGGAGTAAGCATAGATGGCAGGCTGCCTCCTCTGCACTCAGAAGTCGAGATCCCTACTGTTTCAAGAATTTCAAGCAGGCACTTTCCAGAGTCAAGGGATATGTGGGAAGTATGAGGGAGTGTGGGATTAATTGGTTGGGCTTGAAATTTAAATTCCCTCTCATTTGATGGCTAGCAAAACCGTATAACGTGGATTTTTCCTTAACTAGGGCAGAGGAGCAGCGATGCTAGAAGTATTGGGTTACTCACAGAGGCTTTTTAAAGAAAGATGAGGTGCCTGAGTTTCCCTACAATTTTTCCTCCCTCCATGAACAGAGCTCAGTATAGGACTCAGACTCTGAATGATGCAGGTTGTTGCATGGGGACATGCAACAGGATAGTTGGGGGGAGATGTTGAGCCTAGAATTGGCCCCTTTTTAACCATCCCTGATCACCTTTTCTTCCCCTGTCCTACACCATTCAGTAAGCTAATTAGACCTGTTGTCCTCACTTTATTCCCCAAACTGCCAAGGAATGACTGATCATTGCTTTATCTTATTAATTCTTATGATTGTGATAATTAAGGCTATGTATCTCTTAATTGTGCTAACATGTTATGATTTATGAAGGTAGTTTGAGATAAGTGGACTGCAGGAAGATGGGGATGAATAAGTCTTGAAAGGAGGGATAATCGCCGCTCAAGATGATCCTCCGATCATCAATTAAGGCACGTGGTTCTAATGCAACATCTCAGACAGAGCTGTGAAAAGGCAACTGTAACAGAATGTGCTACAATTGGAGATCTTTAGTACATGGCTGCACGAGTATGATTGTGGTCAGAAGAGATTGCTACTCTTGGGTCAATTGACAGCTCTTTCGTATTTTCCATGTCCTTACCATGCCACGTTTGTAACAACTAGTGTTATTTAGGGTGCCTGAAGATCAGAGATCTTCATGGCTGCCCTTTGTAATAGGATCGGATGTTATAATCTGCATGTATAAATATGGGAAGCTGTCTCGACCTAGGGGGTTGGAATATAGATAATTTATTCATTGTATTAGCAGTGGAAGCAACTTGTGTAATCTTTCTTTCTTTAATATAAGGAGTTACCTCTTGTTTAAGGGAGCTTCACGTTTTTCAGCCAACATCTCTGTGTAAAGGCTAGGCCCGTCTTCCACAGAGATTGCTGAGTTAATTTAGGACTTTTTAATTCAGTATTGTGTGGTGTCTTTTTGAATCTATTTTCTTTTTACGCAGTTGTAGTAAGTGTGGATTTGCAGTATAATTGTGATTACATCTTCTCTGTGTAAAGGCTGGGCCCGTCTTCCACAGAGATTGCTGAGTTAATTTAGGACTTTTTAATTCAGTATTGTGTGGTGTCTTTTTGAATCTATTTTCTTTTTACGCAGTTGTAGTAAGTGTGGATTTGCAGTATAATTGTGATTACATCTTCTCTGTGTAAAGGCTGGGCCCGTCTTCCACAGAGATTGCTGAGTTAATTTAGGACTTTTTAATTCAGTATTGTGTGGTGTCTTTTTGAATCTATTTTCTTTTTACGCAGTTGTAGTAAGTGTGGATTTGCAGTATAATTGTGATTACATCTTCTCTGTGTAAAGGCTGGGCCCGTCTTCCACAGAGATTGCTGAGTTAATTTAGGACTTTTTAATTCAGTATTGTGTGGTGTCTTTTTGAATCTATTTTCTTTTTACGCAGTTGTAGTAAGTGTGGATTTGCAGTATAATTGTGATTACATCTTCTCTGTGTAAAGGCTGGGCCCGTCTTCCACAGAGATTGCTGAGTTAATTTAGGACTTTTTAATTCAGTATTGTGTGGTGTCTTTTTGAATCTATTTTCTTTTTACGCAGTTGTAGTAAGTGTGGATTTGCAGTATAATTGTGATTACATCTTCTTGAGATTGGTAAGTGGTACAGAGTGACAGTTGACTAAGTAGGAAACTCTCTTTGTGCAATTCATGTGGTAGTTGTACACAACTTGTTCATCCTGGAGTTTTAAGTTGTTATTCCACGAATTCTTGCAATTTATCTTTCCTGTTACGATTGATTGATTTTCATTCCTGCAATTCAATTCCTGAAAGTAGATGAACTCAATCCTTTGCAATTGAATTTCTAGATTACTATTTGATTTATGTTTATGGCTTTCAAGAGTAATCAGATTGAATAGGCAATTTACTTGTTCTGGGATGTGAATAGGATTTCCTTTTTATCTGCAATTGTCATTTGAATCTTATATCATTTTTCTTCGATGCATGGTAGGAAGTAATTGAATTTGTAGTATCTAGAAGATGAATGGGATTACATAGATTCTTGGGATGGGCATAGTTGTCAGAGGATAAGAGTGTTCAATTACAGTGATTGTGTGTTTAAGCATATACTGTGCATTTATCCTTTGAAATAAAAGACTTTCTCGGGTTGACAATAAATCTCATATGCTCTGTATGTTGGTAATAATCTACTTGCATATTGAGTGCTCGACAGTGCACAGGTTAGAGGGAATACCCTTCATGTCTGTATACTCCCAGGCAAATGCCCCTTTGTGTTATTTCAAGAGACTGATTAGGTGCTTTTGTTCATCTGAGGAGAGGCTGGGGTTAATATTTAGGGTTTTTATAGACTCTACCTCAATGGGAATACTTTTTGAATTTTTCAGTACTAGGATTATGTGTGTGTCACCGACTAGTGCTTATTCTATGAGATTTTCTTGTTCTTCCTTACCCAGAGTAATGTTCAGGATTTGATAAAATTCTTTATTTACTGAGGTGGGTTCACTGATGAATTTATTAATGGCATCGTCTTCAGTTTCATCTTTAAAGGTTAAGGCTTTCCCTATAGTTAATAATGGCTGAATGCCCTCTTCTTCCTCTGGCTCCATCCATAAATAAGTTTCAGGTTCTAGAATCAGCCGAGTTGGAGGATAGAGAGTGAGGTTATTAGTCTTGGTGCCATCTGATATGGTCATAGACCCAGATCGACAGCTGATGCAAATATCAGCTATGGCTAACCAAGGCCTTCCCAAGATCAATGGGTGCCATCCTAGCTACGACTTAGGTTGTAAAACCAAGAAGTTAGCAGGATACTCCCAAGAGTCAACTGAGATGACAAGACCATCCATAATTCCTTTAGGTTTAATGGTGGATTTATCTGCCAGTTCTAAAACAGTGGGGGTTGGCCTAAGATTAGTGAGCCCAAGTTTTCTTACAATTTTGATTGTCATGACATTAATCGCTACTCCTAAATCTACTAGTACGTTGGGTATTTGGATATGCCCAATCTGCACAGTGACAGTGGGGTTCCCAGGATCATGATATTTAGCCAACATGATTTTTCCTGTTATTAATGTATATAATTTCCCTATGACGTGGACAGTGGGAGGATCTCTCGGTTTCCTCCCTGGTTTTTTTGTGCATAGGTCCCGAACAGTTCTAGCATAGATAGGTACATCTTGAAGAGATTGAAGGAGGGGAATTTTAACATAAAGATTCTTTAACTCTCCTGAGAGGTTAAACTGAGGTTGCCCACCTACCCTTGGTAGCATTAATCTCTCAGGATACGGTGGTTTCCTAATTAGCTGGGTAGGCTGTGTATTGCTATATTTATCATTCTGTGTTTCAGCCGTCCCATTAGTGGGATGTTCAACATCTTCAATGATGGGGGTCATATCAAATAGATGCTGTGGATTCATCCCTTCTTCATGTACAGAGGGTGGAACACCTTCTATGATTACAGGCTCTACTATATTTCCTGACTGTAAGCGAATATCGTTGCAGGGCATAGGAGAAAGGGAGTAGGCAAGCATGTTGATAGTCTCAAATAGATGGAATATTTTATTGTTTGGGTTAAGATTAGGTTGAGCAGGCAGCTGAGTTCGTATCGATATATTAGGGGCATAATTGTTCTGCAACTGTAGCTACGACTGATGATGAGGGTATTGAGGATATCGAGGATATTGATTTTATTGAGGAGGGTATGCTTGCTATTGATGTGGAGATTGTTGAGAAAACTGGTTCCCTGGATGGAAATTCCTCCATCCAGGAGACGAAGAAGTTGGTTGGTGTGGTGGCTGAACCCAACGATTCCATGAGTTATAATTTTGCGTTGAAGGTTGAGAAGGGTTCCACTGAGAATGAGATGATGGGAATTATGTATTCACATTTTGCATATTATTCCAATTACTCATATTATTCAAAAATGGAAATGATTCAGGGGTCATACCTTGGTTTCGAGGCTGCTAAGGCTTCTTTTGTGCAATGAAGTAGGTCGGTTCCACCTCTGGAGTTGATTCCTGTAGAACAACCTTCACTTAGGGAAGTGAGGGGAATTATTTTGTGTCATGGTTCAGCTCACATAGCTGACACACTTCTACCTTGTCAAGAAAGCACTCCTTCAAAGGGCGGTTCTTTCTACATCGAGGGCAGAACACACCTAGTGTGAGATCCTCTACTGGCTATTTTTGCTTTGCCCTCAGGACGTCAATTTACGAGGAGATAGAGCTCGTCATTTCTGTTTTGAAATTTTCAAGGAGGTTTCCTATCTCTACATGAGTGGCTCCTCCACTAGGTGACTTTTGAGTTATGTCGAAGACATCGCATTCTAGCTTATCCCGTTTGTCCCTCCTGTTATTCCTAGAAGATCCCCTAGAGTACCTTTTGCATAATTCCACAATCTTCTTGAAAGACTCCTTGGAGATATCCCCCTTTCCTAACAGGTTTCACATATCTAGGAAATCATCCCTAATCCCATGAAGCAGGATTATCTTGAGCACATCTAACCCCATGTTCTTCTGTCCAGCTCTTTGCACATTGTATAAAATACTCTCTACAAAATCTTCTAGACTTTCATCTTCCTTCTGCACCATTTTGAACAATTCTTCTATCTTGTCCTTGGTGTTGCTATATTCCTGATATTTCTCTAGGAAAACCTATTTCATCCTGTCCCAATTAGTGATAGTTCCACCTCCTAGGCTCATGAACCAGCGTAATGCATTGTCCTTTAGAGTGGAAGGGAAAAGCTTCAGCTTTTGTGCATTGGTGATGTAGTTGTAGCTGTGACATAGGATATCAAAATCGAAAAGAAATTCATCTGGATCCTCTGCCACTTTTCAATGGAAACAAAGCAACACTGATGGCGATATATTTTTCATAGGGGCTGTTCCTTCGGGCTGCTAAATTGGGAACTGAAGTGTAGCCACTGTTCCTTCAGGCAAGGAATGATTTTCATGACGATGGTTTTCCCCCATTGCCTCTTCTTCGTCAGATTTGTGTCTATTACTCATTCCTTCTTTTGTTTTCTCCTCTTCGTTCCTCTCTTCATTCTTTTCTTCATTCCTCTCCTCGTTCTTCTCTTCGTTCCTCTCTTTGTTCCTCTCCTCATTCTTCTCTTCATTCCTCTCCTCGTTCTTCCACTAATCAACAATATTCTGATGGAGCTATGTCCACTCTTATTCAGTTACAACCTTCTCGTAAATGTGGTAGATTGGACTTCTACTAGCAGATCTTGTTGTACCAACTTTGTCCTCCTCTGCAGGGATATTTGAGGATGTCGTAGCTGCTCGTGTGTTCTCCACTGTGGATCCTGATGCTGGCACCCCAGGCTCGACAAGGATTCTTCTGATAGGTTTTTCCTGATGGCAAGCCTTGGTGGATGAATCAATTTTGTCAACAAGATCGTCAATGAATGTTCTTCTGCCCAATTGTGGACCTCAACCACGACCTCGACCACCTGCATTGTTAGTATTTTGTGGGGTTTTGGGAGTTGGAAGATGATCACGCTTTACCCTTCTTGTATTCATACAACCCAAATCATTACAACAAAAAATAAAAGAGACTAAATAGAAACAATCACAGGATGCAACTAATGATGGTGTTTAATTTTTATCCTCCCCGGCAACGGCACCAAAATGTTGGTCACCCAATATGCAAGTGAATTACAATTAACATACAGAGTGTGCAATATTTATTGTCAACCCAGGGAAGTCTTGTATTTCAAGGATAACATGCACAATATATGCTTAAACACTAAATTACTATAATTGAACAATCCTATCCTCTGTTCGGCTATGCTCATCCCAAGAATCTACTTAATCTAGTTACCTTCTAAGGAATATAGTCACAATTACCTTCTGTTGTTCTTGATCTAAGAATGTAAAGATGAAAGTCACATCTAGATTACAATTGCAGAAAAAGGGAAATTCTGTTTCAAACCACTTAATGATTAACCCAACTATATTAATCTGATTATTCTAGAAATCCAAAGACATAAATTGAATATTAATCTAGAGATTCAAAATACAGAAATTGAGTTCAGCGGTTCTATGAATTCGAAGTACAGGAATGAAATTATGCAATCATAAAAATAAGAGACAAGATGCAAGGATTCATGGAAACAACAACTAGAATATCTAAGGATGAACAGAGTTGTTACAGTTACCACACAAATTGCATAAGGAATAATTACCTACTCAGTCGACTGTCACACCATGCCAGTACAGGTATCCAAGAGATGTAATCAACGACACACTGCAAATACACAACTTGTTACAACTTCCTATGAAGAAATAAAATTAACATAACATCACACAACAAAATAATTGAAATGCCTAATTTAACTCAACAATCCCTGTGGAAGGTAGGCCCAGCCTTCACACAGAGATGCTGGATGAACACACGTTAAAACCCTTAGATCTGAAGTAACTCCTTGTATTAAAAAGGTAGATCGATTACACAATTCCTCCTTACAACTAATATAATGTATTGATTATATTTTCAACAACCCCTGGTTCGAAATAGTTCTCCATATTTATACAATGTAAATCATAACATCCTATCCCTATTATAGGGCAGCCATGAAGATCTATGATCTTCAGGCGCCCTAAATGACAACAGCTGTTACAAACATGGCAGGATGAAAGATAGGAAATATAGGGAAACTATTAATCGACCCAGGAGTAATGATATATTTAGATCACAACTGTACACGAGCAGCAGCGCATTGTTGACGTCGAAATCTGACGCATTCTGTTATAGCTATCTTTGTACAGCTTTGCCTGGGATAATACACTAGGACCACATTCTTTGGGCAATGGTAGGATGGATGGTGATCAGCTTGAGCAATGAATTCCCATCCTTTTCATAGCATGCTCAACCCGATCTTCCTGCAGTCTATATATCTCAAAATACCTTTATAAACCATCATATGTTAGCATTTTGAGAGATATGAAGCCTTAATTATCACAATCATAAGTGTTAATAAAATAAAACAATAACCAATCATACCTTGGTGGATTGAAGAGTAGAGTGAGGGTAAAAAATTTATTTGGCATTCTCAATGGGGTAGGATAGGACAAAAAGAGGTAATTAAGGATGGTCAATAAGGGCCATTTATGGGCCCAATAGTAGTCTTGATGGACTCATAACTCGTGGTTCACCATTTGAACCATGTCTACACCATTAGGAACCTAGTACTCCTCCGCCGTTTCTAGAGAGTGTGTTTGTTATAAAGATCATTTGAAAATATTACTTATAGGCATATCCCTAGGGAACATAATGTAGTTGCTAACTCATTGGCTATCTACATCCTAGAATGGCATTTTGCCCATTCATGATGATAGATAGAACATGGTACATTGTAAATAAACATTTTGAGACACATAAAACTCATAGAAAATGCATTTTCCATTTGAAACATATAAACACCGTGTAAAAGTCTGTATATATATATACGAAAAGTTTACAAAAAATAGGTCTTGAGACCTCCTCTGAAGCACGTAGGCTATCAGGAAAAATCATCATACAAAATCATGAAGCTATCAGCCTTTAATATATATCTCATACACTAGTGGCACTCGTGATAGCACATCACTACTCGAGCCACCCTGCGTAGTAGCCTACTGAATCGGCTCGGTACTCCCACTGTGGATCTCTGATATCTCACCGAGAGGTCATCTATGTCAGCATTTGGGATGTCCAAATTCAACCTCTCCAGGTTCTCCTCCAGCTCCCTGGTGATATCATCACCCTGTGGTGCAAAGCGAGCTCCTGCTTGCCTATCCAATGGAGATGCTCCTCCAGGTCGCACTGCTCCAACATCTGTATGAGAATATATAGGTATCGTCACTAAATATAAAAAATATAAAACATAAAAACATTTCATCCATTTTAGGCTTTCTTGCTTCTTACCAAGGTCACCCCACTGTCCGCCAGGTGGGAGTGGTAGGTCACAATCTCCTATGAAGTTCGTTCCTGTGTAAGCATAGTCCTCAACCATGAGGATCTGATCCTGTAGCCATCTGAAGAATGGATCACTGAACTTCACCCTTCCCTTACCCGCTCCTATGTGAGCCATGACCTGGACCCACCTCAACATATGGGGGTTCCATTCTCTCAGACTCTGGAAGGTCACTTGTGGCTTCATCTGTGGAACCTGCTCGAAGAAGAAGTAGGCTAAAATGGAACCAAATCCAAACTGCTTCAGCTCTCCTTGCCGATACTTAGTCAATTGATCCTTGAATATTGGAAGCATTGCTTCCACCCAGTTGAACACCTTGGGTGCCATAGCCTCTATGGAATACAACATGTGTGCCCTGGAAGCCTAGTGCACACCCTGACTCCTGGCCACCCTCTGCATGGTAGACAGGACAGTCTGTAGATCCCTATCCGTCACTGCCTTGATGGGGATCTTCTTCCTCGATGTACCTATTCCTAGTGTATAGTCTCGATCCATAAGATCTCATAATATCTCTGGTAGTAATGTCCTCGCCATCGGAACCTATCAGTGAGATGGGGGCACCCTGTATCGATAGACCAGTTAGGAAGTAGATATCCTCTATCTCCACTGTAAGTATGTGTGCCCCCACCTCGAAATATTGTTGCTCTGGATTCCACATTTGCAGTATGTGTTCCAGTAGCTGTTCATGCGACACCATGCTTGGTGTTTGGAAGAACTTCAAGAGCCCACAGTCCCGTAATGTAGCTATACAGCCCGCATTTCTCTCAACAGTATCATCGTTATTGTCATGAGTTATTTCCTTCCATATCACCATGTTTTGAGCGATCTAGACCTGCCAAAACCACAATGGTATGCATTAAAATAATCCTTACATCATTAACAATCAAAAGAATGAAGTTATTTTTCCCATACTATTTGTTTAACTTATCCACAGTCGGCACCGCTTGTGCACTGTTGGAGATAGGATGTGGCACCGCTTGTCCACTATATTGTCGGCACGGTTCTAGGGTGGAACTGCGTATCCTGTAAGGGGTAGTCACGGTGCTCGCATTTTGAGTTTTATGGCTCACTATATGGGCCCAAATCCCCCCCCAAACCTCAAAATAGATGCTATGAAATGAAAGATAAGGGTCTTAGCTATTAGCTGCAACTAACGATGCTGAAAATGGATAGTGGAAGCTCCCAGTATCAGCTGTGGAAGATCTGGCTAAGAAAATGCTCCAAGTGCTCTCTACTAGAGGTAAATAGTGTAATGGTTTGATTTTTTACTATTTACTTGGCTTATATAGGCATTTTTGGGTCTGAATCACTATAGTTTTGATGTAAAATCATATTTTGATCAAAATTTATCTGTTGTAATCCCTAATGCTAGTTGTAAATGCATTTAGCACTTGTTTTTGAGACTATTGTAGGATAGGAGAACTCTAGCAAAAAAGCTTTGCAATTTTGTTTATGGCTTTTTTGTACTTTCATAAAACGGAAAAGGTCGATGAGTGTTTATTACGACATTTTGATCACGCTCTCTAAACCCAGTATCAAAGGTCCAAGTCCATTTCTGAATCTTTCCAGGCTCGTAAAATTTGAAATTGTGCAAAGAAACATCATGGAGTCTTCTTTTCACATCTTTTTTCAGACTCCTCAAACATGAAAATATAGTCGAGTCCATTTCTGAATCTTTCCAGGCTTGTAAAAAGTGGCATTGTGTAAAGAAACCTCATGGAGTCCTCTTTAAACTTTTTTTAGTATCCTTAAATATGAAAAGATTGTCGAGTACTTGTCTCCTTCATACTCGTAAAAGTATTTGAAGAGTCGTCCTTCTAACGGTAGGTTATCTCTTTTTCGGTTCGGATAGGACTATTTACGAAAAAGGAACACTTCAGCCAAGCATGACTGGAAGAGTTCTCTAAGGTATGATTTTACACTTTTTTAGGCCTTAGAGACTAAATCATAGGAAAAAGGACCCCTTTGGAGTCTTCTTCCATATTTTTTCAGACTCTCTAAACATGAACGATACCGAGTTTTCTTTCAGTGGACTTGTTAAATTAAACATTGAGAGACCCATGTTGGGATCGAACCCCTCCTCTCTCAGGTTTGTAAAACATATGAGTCTGGAATTTTCTTCCAACAAGCTATATCGAGTGTTTGTTACCCTCTTTGAACTTGTAAAACTGAAAAGAGGCACTCATCGATCATGATGGGGGAAATGGGAAGGGAATCATTTTGAAAATAATGGCAGTTGTTTGTCATTACCTTTGAACATGGCACTTGTCTACAAAACCATGTCAGTTAATTGGGTATTCAACTGATCTCTATGACAATCCACTTTCATCATCATGTCACTCCTTTGAGTCTTTCAAAAGAATGCATTGTCCATCATCGCATTGTGTGTCTATCCCATCTAGTCATGTTGCCAAGTCTTTTATCGTGCCACCCAATGTTCAAAGGGGGTCTGAAGAAGTGGCACCTCTACAGCCCACACAGTGTTTGTGTCAGTATCTTTGAGTCAGTCATACGGTTACTACATGCACATCATTCCAAAACTATGTTCCGAGTTTCGTGTCGTCGATGTGGGACTCATCATGGCCCTCCTTCGACGATACTTTTCCCGTCGACATCAGCTAATCATCCGGGAAATAGTCTTAGAAACAATGATTGGTACCTTGAGATCTGTATGCCTTAATGACAGATTCTCTCGCTCTCAACATAGGTTCACATCATTGACCTTTGATCGATAGAATCGACTAAGTGTTCAACATCAGGACATCTATTCACACTTAGTAGATTGTACTATAGTACCTTGGGAATCATTGACATTAATGGTGATCTCCCTCGCACTTGTTAACGGTTCACATCATTGGCCGGTAATCAAGTGGTTTCTACCATGTTCGAATTCATATCATTGTAATCACATGGATAGAATTGTACTTTGTGGAAGATGAGATGAAGACCCTAGGTATTTGTTTAAAGCGCTCATTTGCTTTCCCCAGGTATTTGTTTAAAGCGCTCATTTCCTTTCCCCAGGTTGTAATGGAGTTTTGTATATCTAGCATGGATCCACATTTGTATGGCTGTGTCTATGCTCAAATTTGTGTCTGTATGACATAGATCTACATTGTATGTCTAGTAGCTATGTCCAAGTTTGAGTCCTCTATCACATGGATCTACACTGTATTCTAGTAGCCATGCTTGTTTATTCCTCTCATGGATCTGCCTTGTATTGGTCTACAGCCATGAGTTTGGTTACTTGTGTTTATGAGTCAACATACTGATGTACTACAGATGCCTACTTGATGACTTGCTCTGATCAAGATGACATTTTCACCTCATGGAAACGACTTGTTCTCTTAAACCTCTCATTTATCGTATCCCTCTAAGACTCATGCTTTGGGGGGCATCCTATTACACCAAAATCCTGTCATCATCATGTGATAAGACATTTGACATACCTACTTGCCCTAAATCCTGCTTCTGGAGTGGAAACCCATATCATTTGTCAATCTTTTCATACAAATTCCCAGCACCACACTTGACCCTTTATCCATACGTGGTACCCTTTTTCACACCACCCATACTTTGTTTCCCACAAGCGGTGCCACCGCTTATGGCCCTTAGTCCATAAGCGGTTATTACCAGAACCGCTTTGTCATTGAAGGAGAAACGTTGTACCCTGGGTAAAAAGGAAAAAGAGAAGCTTCTCAATGCTTCTAGATGATAAGCCTTGAGATATCCCTTATCCCTATTGTTGTGGGTTTGTTGAGCTTGAGATCCCCCATCCTAGGATCTTGGAGGCCACCTCACCCACAAATCTCTCAACCTATCTCTCAACCTACCTTATCCATCTAGCCTTTTAAATACAAACTTATGGCCATGGTTGAGGGGGACAACTCTGAAGGCATTGTTATGCTGTTGGATTGATCACTTGGTCCATATCATTGGAGAGCATAGAGAAATCTAGAGTCGGAGCTTATCGGGATGAGAATGCTTGGTTTCATGGAGATGCATGTCAACACTAAGGCTTGGTTGTAAAATTCTTCATATTTCTTTAATGCAAGTTGATTTCTGTCCCACATATATTGTTGATGTTTGATTTCATCAATATGTTGTTAGATTCCTTAGTCACTAGCATAGATTAGTAGATCATGTTCTGGTTGCTTTGATCTATTTCATGTCAATCTTATTGCAGGTACATAGGGTGACTATCAAATCATTGTATTCCATATATCTACGGCGTCTAGGGAGAGTCTTCAACCTCTGTCCTCTATTTGTTCTGGATCTGAACCATTCAGACCAGTGGAGCACCTTGCTGTATGCAGGAGGTGAAATATTCCAGCTAGCAAGAGGCCTTGTATGATAAATCCATCAAACTAAGCATTTTTAATGAGGGTTATTTGGTCCTCACATATGACCAGATTCATGATAAAACAAGGGCAGATAAATCCAATTCCATGTGCCTTGGGACCCACATTTTCAAACATGTATTAGAAAAAGGGGCTTATGAGTTAGTTGATTATGACGGGATACCTCTAGGAGATCCTAGGAATGGGATATACCTCAAAAGGTACTATGATTATGGCTATCATGCATAAGTACTTTTGTACATTTTGTATATGATGTGTCTTTGATATGGTGTGAAGTTTTTCTTTTTATGTGTTAGGGTATCATTTCAACCATGAATTCTTATACCATGTTGTGCTTTAATGCACAAATTACAACCTATTCTAGATTCATGGACGACACTAGAAGACACACCCGAAGCCTCCCTTCGAAAACCTAGGTACTTTATTCCCCTTTTAATGAATTAATAAGACCATGATGAGTTTTCCTAGGTTTTGCAACTAATAATACCACTAAGTACCACATGGTTATTGGATTATTAACCTACGCTTCCTCCTAAGGTGTGTAATTCCTTATTGTCCACTTAAATTTTTTAATTGTGGTCTCCCATTTAAACCGAGTCTAAACCATGTGTGATCCTTCCTTAATTCATCTTTTTTGATAGGTACACCTCTTACAAATATTATTTTAGTTTATTCAATATCAACACATCCCGAGGCACATGAATATGGTTGTTGATTCATTAGCTATGGAGCACATCAAGAATCTAATACTCTACGAAAATTCCTCTAGCATATACCTGATATAGAATCCTTCTCCCTGTAAGTTTTAAACCTATGCAGAGAAGCAAAGAATACAGATTCTTTTAAGCAAAATAGATATCACAATACATCATTCACACATAAACACAAATATTTACCTTGGAAACCCTTAACTGGGAAAAACCAGAAAACCTTGGAGCCACTCCTCCTATATTCTCTTCATTACATTATGAATCCTCACAAGACAAAATATAGGTATTCTACAACATCCAAATACCCTAATCCGTTAACTTGGATTAGAAAAATACTCTAATCCCTTAGCAAGGATTAAGTTATATATTTTTAGACAAATTCTAAAAATAGCCACAAACAGCTATAAATAGCCAAAAAATATATAAATAGCCAAAAAAGATTCTTGATGCGCTCACATCGGAAATGGCCTAACGACCATTTACGAACAGAAACAAGGCCTCTGCCCTATTTCTGTGAAGGTGCTTTTGGGATCGCCGAGCTGTAGCACTGACAGGCATACCTCCCTTCCATACGCACATGCAAATAATATAACATATACCCAACATTCCCTTCCCCAATGGCCCAAGGATTTATTTATAGAACAATGTGGATAAGGAGAGGTTGGGAAAAATGTGGAAAGAGGATGAGATATGATTCCAAAAATGGTGGAAGTCGAGCCAAACTCAGAACAATAGGAGGAAAAGTATATCCATAGACATTTCTCCTTCGAAGCTTCTCTAAAATCTAGTTTATTTCCTATACATATGTCGAAGATGTATGCCGTTATATCAAGGCATGCCCAAATAGGTCAACACAGGTTGCTGTATAGGAAAGATGTGTCGATGGTGCAGTGTGTGTGTAGGGGAAATTGACGCAGGTTTCCAAAGAAGCAAGGAGCGTCAAAGTTACGAAACTAGGTAACTTTCATGGAAAGGGAACAAATGATCATCCACCATGAAAATGTATTCATGGATTTAGGAAATAGGATGTCACAAAATTGGTGATGTTGTCGAAATTCCCATGTAACATTGATAGATTCACTTTATGTATTTCTATTGTTTTTCCATCTTTCATTCCATATTAATATTGAGTTCACTTGCCTTCTTTTCATGAATATAGTGCATGGATATGAGAGTTTTCCTTGATATTGATATTCTAAACTACATTCTACCTTGATTCACCAACCAACTAGATCTATCCCAATCCAAGGTGCCTAAATTTTTTGCTATTGTAGTCAAGTGCAAACTTTAGGACTAAGAATGACAATGATAATGTTGATCTCTACGACGATGGAAATGATGATGACAATGGGGATCATGGCGATGTCGATGTTAATGAAAATGATGCATGTGATAGAACTATTTCATCCTAATGGAATCTAAATGACTCTAATGGTGCTTGAGTGACCCTAATGTCACTTAAATGACCCTAATGGAATTCAAGTGTCCCTAAAAACAATTGAGTGATTCTAATGGCATCTAAGTGACCCTGATGATGATGATGCATGATGCATGGTGACAAAGATAATGACATTTACAAAGATTCAAGTATAATATAACGATGTTGAAAATTGATGCCTACATTCCCAATCATAAACACAATATCTTTTATGAAACTCAATTAATTAATGGGTGGTTGGATCCACTTTTCATCATCACAACTACCATGATTGTTATAATCATGCCATTGACTGTGATGATATATGATGATGACTATGGTGATAATGACGATGTATAGGATGATGGAAATGATGATAACAACGATGATGATGATGACAATTTGGATCATGACAATTACTAATTATTAATACCCATAAACCTAGTTAGGAAAAGGAAAATGTCCTTTATGAATTCTTGAAAGGTAGTAAGATTCCTTGTTCATCATGACAATGGGGTTGACATGAATGACTATAACCACGATTATATATGACGATGGTGGTGATGATGATAGTGGTGATTATGATGATGATGGTAATGTAATGTATGATGTTGACGACAATGATTAGGAAGATGATAATGATGATTATGTTGATGTCAATGTTCATGATGCATGTGATATCACTTTTGGATCTTGATTGATCCTAATGGAACCTAAATGAGTGTAACATAATTTGAGTGACCCTAATGTCACCTAAATGGATCTAATGGAATTTGAGTGTCCCTAACAACAATTGTGTGACACTAATGGAATCTAATTGACCGTAATAACATGACGATGATGCATTATGACAAGTATGATGGACATGATGATGATTTGATAATTATAAGATGATAGTGATCACAATTGATGCTTACATTCACACTCAAATCCCACATATATTTTATGAAACTCATGTGATTAGGTGGTTTGATGGCTTTATTATTATCATAATGATGGTCATGACATTGAATGTGATGATCATATATGATGATGATTATGGCGTTAATGTTGATGTGTACAATAAAAATGATGGTGATATCAATCATGATGGCAATGAAAAGTCCAATGAGTCTTTCTTCAATCAAGAAAGATAATAATTGTTGTTTTTATGTGGTTGTTGATATATTTACAAGATGCAAATTTTGGCATCTTACAAGAATATCGTTACCATTTAATAATATATTAAACACATCTTCAATCATGTTTTGGTTGAGTAGAGATTGGAAAAGAAAATCATTTTATATAAGGACAATAGGTTACTCAACATCTTTTGGTAAAAAATTGGTTCATGATGTACACAAAGATATTTAAATAGACATCCTTCCATCCTCAAAACATCAATGCACTTGGGATGATCTCCTTTCTTATATTCAATGTAGTTACAATAAAAATCTCCACATTTATATAATACATTTCCCTTTTGTAGGTGTGCCTAGGGTTAGAGGCATTAGCCCCCATTGATGTAGTTTCTTACATTAAATCAACAAATGATGATTATTACCATGCTTAGAATGAGGTAAAAAAATTAACCAAATTTGTTCGACGAATCCAACACATCCAACAAAAATTGAATGAGATTCTACAAAAAGATGATTCCTAGTACAAGCAATGACATTATAAACATGGATTTTGCTCAATTTTCAGGTATGATAAGGTATGGTTGCAATTATAGAAAGAGCGAATGACGGCCCCCAAATTCCCACCTACACGAAGCTCATAACACTCTGATATGATATTCCATACATTATTGTTAAGGTTATGGATGAGAATGATTTTGAATTAACTAATCTTCCACTGTTTCTCAACTTAGACCCTTTATTTAAAGTGGATCTACTTTAGTAATAGTTTTCAACCCCATTGGACATAACCAAGGTGGAATATAACTTAGAAACATTAGATATCAACCCTACATGCATTAAGAAGTCTACCATGGACTAGATCATAGGCACTAAGTTAAAATGTACCTAAAAGAAAATTACAAAACTATATCAAGTTACAAAGATTCCTAGCTCATTCAACATGACATGAGGTTTACCAAGAACCAAATTCACTAGAATTTTCCCCATATGGTATAAGAACTTGAAACAATGGATACCATTGATATTCTAGTTGTTTGGGGCCATATAAAAAAATAGTTCTGGTACTTAGCATTTTCAATTTTCATGTCCTAAACTTTCAATGCATTTACTCTAACCTTGCTATTTTCTTTTCATTATTATAACACGTTGAGAAGAGCATATTAACACAACTACATTTTCTTCAACAAACTAAAAAAGATCCCAAGTATATCAATGGACCCAAATTTATTGTTCAAACAAAATTTCGTTGTTTTTCATACATTTCAACATTATCACTAAGTCTAACTTTGTTAGTAATAAGGTCCATGCATTTTAGGGTGGGGGCTATGTTGTAATAAAATGAACTTCATACCTCTGGTAAGATACTCTTGGATTGTCATAAATTAAACATATTTTTTATAAGTATATACCACCTTTGTAATCAATGTATATGCACATTGTTTTCCACCCTGATTTACATAATAATACAATATGTTTTTCATTATATCTTTATGTTTATTCATATATTAATGTAGTTTTTCATTTTCTTTTCAATATAGGAGTAACCTACTTACTTGACCATTTGCACCGATCGGACGACCGACAACGTCGATCGGATGTGATCGCTCACGCGAGCCAGATCGTCCGATCAGTGCAAATGGTTGGTTAAGTAGCGAAATCCTTCAATATAATTAGAATTACAATCTTTTCAATGACATGAAGTCTTTAAATAAACAACTAAAAGATAAAATAAAAGTTAAGAATAAAAGATATGGAATATTAATTGAACTAACATGAGAAAGGAAAATGCAATGACTAGACCAATAACATACAATGTTCTTAATATAATAATGGAAAACAACACAATTCAAAAATTCTATCTAAAGGAAATATGAAAAATTTGTAAATATTCCTCATTTACCATGCTACATATCCCTTTCGATATTCTTATTGAAATAGTTGCAAAATATGGCATTTAGAAATAAGAAAATAAAATAGTATCAACCTTAGGGAAAGGTTATATGTTTCATTATTTCTCGTCCCATATGGATTGAACTTAACCTGTCATAACTTCATCTAGTAGCGATGGAATCTATGCCTTATTACCATTTACCATTTTCTATTTACATGCCTATTTTTTCTTTTGATAGCAATTATTGATTTCGAGTTGTTTCAATTATCCTAATTGAATTACATTGAAATGAAATGTCCAATACACCCTTCAGTAATATGGGCGAGAACAATATGACGTGTAAGAAGTACTCAGAAATTGAGTATGCGAGAATTTGGATCAAGCTAGCATAGTTGCATGGTCATAAGTTCTCTTGGTGTGTTATTCATAGAACTTATATTATATATTGAACAATGGATTAAATGTGGTTGGAACGCATTTGCAAATGAAATTCTATTATTTGCACAAAGCATCCTTCTTATGGTTGTTTAATTGTTGTTTTATAAAATAACCAATTTCATTTTCTTAATATCAGAATAGTTATTTTACTCGCCTATTTTTTTATATGGATTTATCAATGAAGGTATTGACAATGGTTGGTAGATGATGACACATTTGACAAATGGAGGGTAGGAAACACATTGATTTTTATAGAACACGTATGGATGTATATGGAATCCTAACATCTAATTTCTTAGATGTGATTATCAAAAGTGTCAACTCTAACAATCATGACTCTGTTACCTTTAAGAATTTCAGCACCATGATAACATTGACTAGACATATATAAAGGTGTAGATTTCAATTTGGTTTTAGATGTATCTAGTTCTTCTCTCATCTAATCTCATCTAATATTCTTTCACGAGTGACCGTCAAACAATAAAATTGCCAGCCTCAACAATAACATGCACCAACTCAACAATAGATAAAGAATTTACTTGTAATTCTCAAACTGCCAACCTCTTTCTCATTTACTGAGATTACATTATATAGGGCTTAGAGGCACATGATTTCACTTTATGAATGATTTGACTCCTAATAGAAAGTAATAGTTTCTCACTATTTACTTTTTTTACGTCAAATTATTACATTCACACAAAGTAATTTTCAATTTTTCTTGTGTCCTCCACATTTCTTCTTTCCTCGAAATGGTGACTACTGACCCCACATACTTTGCTGACCTGGAGGTGGGGTATATCTAGGTGGAATTCCAAATTCCCTCATTCTCTATAGCATTTCATTATAGGGAGGGTCTTTAATTTGTAAAGAGCCTCCAAGTGGCATAAATGTCAAGGGGGTTGCTTGTCCTACATACTGTTGCGCTGGTGCAGTTTGGTCATGTCGTTGAGGTGTATGAGTTTCCTGTTGAGATGGAATAGAGGTCTGTTGCACTTCTTATTGTTGTGAAGATAACCTAAGGGTAATTTTCTAAGTCTATGACTTCTCAGGTGGTAAAGACAATGTATGATATCTCACTACCAAATTCTAGTCTTTACCTACTGGAATACTATTAGCCTTCAAATTTTCTAATGCTAACTTTTCTTTTGAATGCCTTTCATATACAAGGGGTCTCTCCTCCTTAAAAATTGATTTCAACTTTGTCCATATGTGAAAAGGAGGTATTAACCTTTCAAATGCTTGATTTCCAGTGATAACCTCTTCCATCTCTTGCTATGGCTCTTAATTTATTTTCTCTCTTATTTTATTCACATATTCTTCTTTTTGATAGAACTATGCATTTCCATTCCATAATAGGCGCATAATAGGGGAATTCCAATATTTGTAACCCAATTAAACATTGTTTTGAATGCTTTGATGTCATCATCTAACACATTTGCACTATTTTTCATTACGTTACGTATTGTTTTCTTTGACATCATTCTCTTGGAAATTTTTATTACTTGTCTTCTATTGGTAAGATGCAAATCCTCTATTTTCTTGTTGGTCAAGTTGTTCAGGTAATCAATTATTTTCCTAGCCTGTGTAGGCTTATATTCCAGTGTGGTGTTTACTTGCTTGATCTCATTCATTGCTAATTTGTAGACTTTTATTTTTACAGTCATTATGTTGATGAACTCCCACTGATGATTAAATAGTTGGGAAATTCTACCCCATATTTCTTGTGTGGTTCTCTTGAGAAACTCTTCTCCAGGAGAGTCTATCTTTAGTGATGTAACTTGAATTTTTAAATCATCTACCTCTATTTTGAAGTCAGTTATATCATCTTCCTTTTTTCTTATGTCATGCTCTAGCTCTACAATTCTGTTATTATTCTAAGTTGCATCATCCTAAAGATATTTTATCTTAGTTCAATGTACATCTTATATGATCTTTCCAGGATCAACTATGGTTTAATCTCCTTCCATAACATCTACATCGAATATTTCAGATGGTGGTGGTTGCGTAGTAGCTTCCTGCATATCTGGTTCTGCATTTGTCTTCATCTGGGCTTGCTTTGTCACTTTTGGTGTCATGGTGGATGCTGGTACAGGTTGAGCTTTGATATCCCTTTGAACTTGAAGGGTGGCTATATGAGATGTTAACTCAACTATATTTTTTTCCCTTTCTTCTATCTCATCTCTATGCTTTTCCACAATGGATAAAAAGCTGCTCTTTTTCCTTTTCTACCTGGTGTATTGTAGGAGTTTGAATTGGATGCATAGTTGGGATGTTTAGCCGACTCTTTAAACTTTATATTTCATTATATTTCTTGGCTATCAGAAATTTGAGTTGATAATAATCACCTAGTTTGGAACTTAATTTCACAATCTTCTCTTCAAGCTCCTTGATAGTCACATGTTTAGCTGTAGTTGTCCATTTTTTCAGCTTTTAAAAGATCACTTACTTTATTCACATATTTGCTAAGCCTCTTATCTATCTTAGTGGATTTCACCACTTCTGGACATATCATATCACTACATTTCTTAAATAAATTTACTTTATCCAGTTTGATAAACAAAGACCAATCCACAACATGTTATGTATCCCTATAATCTTTCAGGCTAGTAGTCTTAGGTACAATGATCTCAACTACCAAATACCTGAAGGTGTCACTAATTCTATCTACCACTGTTAAAATACTTTGTTAGAAGGCATAGCATGTAGCTTATCATAATTAACACTTTGTATGTTATCTTTCCTAATCTCCGTATAGTTAGATTGCAAATTAGTTTGCATCAGTATGGGTCCTATTGGAGTTATTGCTTTGGATAAATTAGGGGCAATGTGAATTCTAAGGATGGGTATGGTATCATTCTAGTTGTTGATTTTACCAATATCATTACTGGTTTTTCTATTTATCTAATCTCCTTATATACTTTGGATTGAATCTCTCTCATGGACAGTTCCTTAGCCTCTTCTGCAGGATCAACTTTTTGGCTTTTAGATTGAGGGGTTGAATCCTCCTAATCTATTTCCATCTCATCGATTCATCTTTTTTATACCACTGTTTGTTTAGGATCGCTTTAATAAGTTTTTTGTT
The DNA here is from genome assembly GCA_001517045.1 of Pseudotsuga menziesii. Lineage (NCBI taxonomy): Eukaryota > Viridiplantae > Streptophyta > Pinopsida > Pinales > Pinaceae > Pseudotsuga > Pseudotsuga menziesii. The sequence continues at coordinate 435,261 of LPNX010415691.1, read as the reverse complement.
TCAATATCTATTCAACCTACTCTCAACTATCTTGGTTGGAAATGCTCACTAAATCAGGCACGTGAGTTGGTTCATATGCTGCATTATTATTCTCCTTCCTTTGTTTTGATATCACCCCATGTGGGTCATATGACATTTTATCATCTTTTTCCAAGTTTATATGCTCTAAAAATGATTCCAAGTAGTGCACAACAAATAAATACCTTATTTGGAAAGGGACTACATCATTTCAAATACAGAATGACTTATGTTGTTTAACACTCCAAAATTGTTATTCAGTTAACATCAATATTTTTCTAGCATATTCCATTGCTAATATTCTAACTGTAAAAAATGAAGGTAGCTTGTAAGATTTACCTTCAAATCCATATATCCTAATGATTGTATGCTCTTCAAATAAAAACTAATCACTTATTCTAGTTTCTGGTGTGAATTGTAACCACTCCTTTCCTTCTCTGGAAATTCTGGTTAGATTTATCCCATGAATTAACATATAAGCAATCCTCATGACATTATTTGTGAACTCTTTATAAGTATAATTGCTTGATTTCTTGATAAACATTGGATTTCATTCATGTGCAGGAATTTCCATGTCTAATTCATCAGTTATGTTCAAGCCTAGACCTTCAAAGTATTTGTAATTCTGGTGCAAAAATAGGGATATTTTTTCACTCCACTGGCCACAGTTATTTGATGCAAGTAACACCAATTTTCTTATAGAACATATTTGATTGCATTACACTAATAACTCTTAGCTCATAACACCTAATGTTATGGTGTTTTTCTTATTTATATTGTTCTCTACATAGATTACTGCCTCAATTTTACATGAACACATAGCTTGAACAATATTTTCCATGGAAAAAAATTTAAACTCTGCCCCTTAACTGTTTACTAGGTCACACTCATGAATTTTTTGTGGAACTAGGGCATAAATTTCCAAGTTATTGTTGTATAGAATAAACATTTCTTCATAACATGATTTTATTTTTCTCATTGGGTACGAATGAAAAAAATGTTTATGAGATAGGTGAATTGCTACAATGTTTTGATGTCATCATCTAACACATTTGCAATATTTTGCATTACTCTGCATAGTGTTTTCTTCGACATCATTCTCTTGGCAATTTGTATTATTTGTGTTATGTTGGTAAGATGCAAATCCTCTATTTGCTTCTTGGTCAAGTTCTTCAGGAAATCAATTCTTTTCCTAGCATGTGTAGACTTATCTACCAATGTGGTGTTTACTTGCTTGATCTCATTCATTGCCAAAATTTAGACTTCCATTTCTGCAGTCATTAAGTTCATGAAGTCCCACTAATCATTAAATATTTTGGCAATTCTTCCCCAAATTTCTTCTTTGGTTCTCCTGAGCAACTCTTCTCCTTGAGAGTCTATCTTTAGTGATTCAATTTGAATTTTTAAATCATCTACCTCTCTTTTGAAGTCAATTATATCATCTTCCTTTTTGCTGATGCCATGCTCTAGCTCTACAATTTTGTTATTTTTATAAGTTACATCATCCTTAATATATTTTATCTTAGTTTGTACATCTTATATGATCTTGGCAGGATCAACAGTGGTTTTATCTCCTTCCATAACATCTACATCGAATATTTTGGATGGTGGTGGTTGTGTAGTATCTTCATGCATACCTGGTTCTGCATTTGCCTTCATATGGGGTTTCTTTTTCACTTATGGTGCCGTGGTGGACGCTGGCACAAGTTGAGATTTGATATCCCTTTGAACTTGAAGGGTGGATATATGATATGTTAACTCAACTATCGTTTTGTCCCTTTCTTCTATATCAGTTCTATGCTTTGCTACAGTGGTTAATAACTTCTCTTTTTCCTTTTCTACCTAGTGTATTTTAGCTGTTTGAACTGGATGCACAGTTGGGATGTTTCATCAACTCTTTAAACTTTCTATTTCATTATCTTTCTTTTCTATAAAATATTTGACTTGATAATAAGCACCTATTTTAGCACTTAATTTCACAATCTTCTCTTCAAGCTCTTTGATAGTCACATATTTAGTAGTAGTTGTCCATTTTTTCAGTTTTTAAAAGATCACTTACTTTATTAAAAAAATTGTTAAGCCTCTTCTCTATCTTAGTGTATTTCACCACTTCTGCACATATCATATCACGACATTGCTTAAATAAATCTAATTTATCTAGTTTGGTAAGCAAAGACAAATCCACAACATGTTATGTAGCCCTATAATCTTTCAGGATAGTAGTATTAGGTACAATGGGCCCAACTACTGAATACACGAAGGTGTCACTAATGATATATACTACTGTTAATAATCTTTTGTTAGAATTCATGTTGATGTATTTGTAACTTCAGAATGTATTCACTTGTATATTTAATATATTGTATTTCATTGGTCCCCGATGTTCCTATCGGGAGATTCATTAATGTAATCAAGTCATGTAAAGTCATAGAGATTAACCCTCCTTTGTGATTCGGGGGTAAAGTCCCCACAGTTTTGGGGCACTAGGGTTATTAGAATCTCCTAGAGAAGTCGGCCCTAGTAAGTTGTTGTCAAGTTGGGAAATAGTATAAATAGAGAGTGATCCTCTCTATTTATCACACAGTCACTCACACTCAGTTGTAGTGGATGAGTGAGAGAGAAGGGGCTGGGATAAGAGAGAGAACAACCTTTGGGGATCATCTTATTGTCTTTGGGTTTTACTGCTACCATTGGTGCTCATTCTATCTCTGAGGAAGTTGTGTGGTTTTTCCTTTATGATTTCCTCAAGGATAAATATTTGTGTCTATTGTCTCTTGTGATTGATTTCTGTGCATGTTATTCTCTCAGATAAGATCCTAATATCATATTGCTTAAATGATAAAAATCTAACATGGTATTAGAGCTAACTTGAGAAGAAGACACTATGCAGCTGTGGAATCTAGGGCTTCTTAATTTTTGGGTCTCTCTCCACAATCCATCAACAAAATGAGGCTAGGCTGACTCTCCATTGAAAGGCACATCTTTCTGCTGAAGCAGAATATGATTCTGAACACTTTCAGTTTTTTACCTACCACTACATCAGGAAATTAGGGATTTTCAATGAAGATGAATTTTTGAGTGAGTCCAGGATAGGATTGCTCTCCTCCTCAAAATAAAAGTTTAGAGACAAAAATCAAGGCTTTTGGTTGGGTAGAACTCTGGTAAAGTCAAACCCTAATTTTTCCTAGAACCAGAAAACCAGCACCGCAGAAGATCAGCTCTAGATCCAATTTTCAGCTGCTCAAATTGGTAATATCTAAATATGTTGTATTTCCATTTGAGGTTCTCAGTTAAGATGTCTCATCACACCAAACTTGATGAAAGGATTGAGGGAGATGATAACTTCCAAGCCTAGAAGTATAGGATCTCCCTGGTCATAGAAGAAAATGAGTTGGACTCTTACATCAGTGAAGAGGTTCCAGTTCCAGAGGGAGATGAGGCTAAGGCATTACACAAAAATAAATTGATCATGGCTAAGAGGATTATTGCTGATTCAATCAAGGATCACCTCATAATGAATATATGGGGAATGTTAATGTTAGGAGTGAATGTGGGAATGGGGGAATGTTAGGAGTGAATGTTAAGAATGAATATATGGGGAATGAATATGGTAATGTTAATGTTAGGAATGTTAGGAAGTTAATGTTAGGAAGTTTTGATAGGTGCAAATATATAAATGTTTGAATATATGAATGTTTGGAATGAATGTGGGAATGGGGGAATGTTAGGAGTGAATGTTTTGATAGGTGCAATCTAATGTTAAGAATGAATATATGGGGAATGTTAATGTTAAGAATGAATATATGTGAATGTATGAATGAATGTAAGAATGAATATATGTGAATGTATGAATGAATGTAAGAATGAATATATGAGGAATGTTAATGTTAAGAATGAATATATGGGGAATGTTAATGTTAGGAGTGAATGTGGGAATGGGGGGATGTTAGGAGTGAATGTTAGGAGTGAAAGTGGAAATAGGGGAATGTTATGAATGAATGTTTTGATAGGTGCAATCTAATGTTAAGATTGAATATATGGGGAATGAATATGGAAATGTTAATGTTATGAATGTTAGGAGTGAATGTGAGAATGAGGGAATGTTAGGAGGGAATGTTTTGATAGGTGCAATGTTAGGAGTGAATGTGGAAATAGGGGAATGTTAGGAATGAATGCTTTGATAGGTGCAATATAATGTTAAGAATGAATATATGGGGAATGAATATGGAAATGTTAATGTTAGTAATGTTAGGAAGTTAATGTTAGGAATGTTAGGAAGTTTTGTTAGGTGCATTCTTAGGAGTGAATGTGGGAATGTTAGTAGTGAATGTTTTGATAGGTGCAATGTTAGGAGTGAATGTTAGGCGTGAATGTTAGGCGTGAATGTGGAAATAGGGGAATGTTAGGAATGGATGCTTTGATAGGTGCAATCTAATTTTAAGAATGAATATATGGGGAATGAATATGGAAATGTTAATGTTAGGAATGTTAGGAAGTTAATCTTAGGAATGTTAGGAAGTTTTGATAGGTGCAATGTTAGGAGTGAATGTTTTGATAGGTGCAATGTTAGGAGTGAATGTGGAAATAGGGGAATGTTAGGAATCAATGCTTTGATAGGTGCAATCTAATGTTAAGAATGCATATATGTGGAATGAATATGGAAATGTTAATGTTAGGAATGTTAGGAAGTTTTATTAGATGCATTGTTAGGAGTGAATGTGGGATTGGGGGAATGTTAGGAGTAAATGTTTTGATAAGTGCAATGTTAGGAGTGAATGTGGAAATAGGGGAATGTTAGGAATGAATGCTTTGATAGGCGCAACTAATCTTAAGAATGAATCTATGGGGAATTAATATGGAAATGTTAATGTTAGGAATGTTAGGAAGTTTTGATTGGTGTAATGTTACGAGTGAATGTGGGAGTGGGGGAATGTTAGGAGTGAATGTTTTGATAGGTGCAATGTCAGGAGTGAATGTGGAAATAGGGGAATGTTACGAATGAATGCTTTGATAAGTGAAATCTAATGTTAAGAATAAATATATGGGGAATGAATATGGAAATGGTAATGTTAGGAATGTTAGTAAGTTTTGATAGGTGCAAATATATGAATGTTTGAAATGAATGTTAAGAATGAATGTTAAGAAATGTTAGGTGCAAATATATGAATGTATAAATTAATGTAAGAATGAATATAGGGGAATGTTAATGTTAAGAATGAATATATGAGGAATGTCAATGTTAGGAGTGAATGTGGGAATGGAGGAATGTTAGGAGAGAATGTTTTGATAGGTGCAATGTTAGGAGTGAATGCTAGCAATGAATGTGGAAATGTTAGGAGTGAATGTTTTGATAGGTGCAAATATATGAATGGATGTTAGGTAGTTTTAATAGGTGTAAATATATGAATGAATGTTAATAAATGTTCGGAATGTTAGGAAGTTTTGATAGGTGCAAATATATGAATGTTAGGAAAGATTAAGAATGTTAGCAAGTTTTTATAGGTGCAAAATATATGAAAGTATGTATTATCAAGTTAATGTATGATTGTAGATGTAGTGTTGAGAAGTTGTGAATATTAGGAATGATAGAAAGTTTTGATAGAAATATTTTTTATTACCAAGGTAAAATTAGCAACTTGATTCTGAATTTTAATATTTTTTATACTAAGGTAACATTATCAATTTAATTATTATATTTATTTTGTGTTCCTTACAAGAAAAAAAAGGAGCACTACAAAGTTGCAGTAGTGAGGAAACTATAAATAACATTCCCATATAACACCCCAGGAGTTAAAGAAAGGTGATGAAATGAATACAGAAAAGCAAAAAGAAAGACCTGTAGAGTTACAAGGAGAATTCAAAAAGTTAAGGCCCTCCATGTTTGATGGAGAATTTGAGGAAGCGATAGAATCTTGGTTGTTAAATCTGCTTCGTGGTGGAAGGAGGCTAAGAGTGTCAGTAACATACGTAGTAAAGAGTTGAGTTGGAATTTTTTTTAAAAACTGTTGAAAAAATGTATATGTCAAAACAATATTATGATGAGAAAGCCTAATAATTCAATGATTTGAGACTAGGATTGTTAACCATGGAAGAATTTGTAACCAAGTTTGTAAATTTACAACGCTATGTACCATACCTAAGAGTTGAAAAAGCTAAGGTATACAATTTTATCAGTTGTTTACCCCCAGTGTATAAGGAAAATATTATGTTTGAAATTACTCAACAATGGATGAAGCAATTAGAAAGGCCTAGTTGTGCTAAAATTTGTTTAAACAAATATCCAAATTGAGTAGAAGTTGGAAAAATTAAAAAAAATGAAAAGATCAATCAACGTAGGAAAGGATTTAAACCCTCACCTTTTGGAAAAGGAACAAGAGGTCATACTGATAAAAATTACAACAGGAGAGGTTCAACCAATAGAAATGGGGTAAAGAGTATCGAAACTTCCAGTGGAGGATGGAATAGTAACCCATAAGCATGTTACAGGAAGCTTCTACTGTGAATGACATAGCCAAGAATATCCCTATAGTTAATGTTTCTTTGGAATATTGGTAGGTGGACCATCAATCTACCATGTTGGAAGTAGAAGGTAAAGTTTTGAAAATACATGTTTCTATACTTATCGATTCAGGGTCTAGTTTAAGTTACATTGCACCAAAAGTAGTTGAAAAGTGTAAACTTAGTAAGGAAAAACAAAAAAATGCATGGTTGGTATAGCTGGCAACAAAGGTAAAAAGGAAAATTATGGAGATAGTTAAAGATTTGTTATTAGGTTTTAATGACTTGGATACCTCAGTTAATTTAAATATACTTCCCGTAGGATCCTATGACATTTTGATAGGTATGGATTGGCTAGAATCTCATAAAGCTGTTATCGACTATTTGCATAAAAATTTTATTAGTGTGGATGAGGAGGATAAGTATCATATAATGAATGAAATTTATAGAACTTTTATCTACACGAAAAATTTCAGCACTACAATGTAAAATGTGTATTAGGAAAGGGTGTCAACTTTATGGCATCAAAATTAAAGAATTTGAGCCCGAAAAATAAAAAATGGAATTGGAACAATTTCCTATTTTAAAGGAATTTGAAGTTGTATTTTGTGATAAGATATCAGTATTACCACCTAAACGATATCTAGATTTTAACATAGATCTAATGTCATTTTCAACACTAGTATCATGAGCTCCATATCATATGAGTATCCCAGAATTAACGAAATGAACAATACAATTACAGGAGTTACTATAGACAAATGATATATTCAGCGCAGTGTATCTCCTTGAAGAGTACCTGTTTTGTTCGTGGTTGTGCTAGTAATATGATAAATTATAATGTATTATTATTGTTTACTGTCATGCATGGTTAACTTATAATTGATGAATAGATAACCAACCATTGTTTGCAGATAAGTAGAAGAATGCAAGCTGAAAAAAAATTTAGCTGACAAAATGTTTTTCGGCCGATGAATTTTTTGTGTGTTTAGGTTGTAAATAACGGTTCCGTAACGAAAAACCATTGTTCAGTTGAATAATTGTTCGGCCGAATAATTATGCGACTGAATAACCTCTGAGACCTAAAACCTATACAATTTTCAGGTTTCTCCATTTTCGGAAGGTAAAATAGATGCCTTACGCTACAAATCGACTGTCAGACTTGATACCATTAGTTTCGTCATTGAATCTACTTTCCGTAGGTATAGATTTTGTTGTGTATAGGTGAGATCCGCTATTTTTATTTATTTTTGTTTCTTAATATGTGTCGAGTTTTGTTTCATCTCTTTCAACATGCGGTGAAATGAAAAATATATAACTTTAAAAATGCACCACCTAAAAAATTGAAACAAATATGGTGTGCTTAATTGGAGTGTCTAGTTCAAAAGGGTACTCAGATTTTTAAATTTTATAGTCAATTGAGAGAAAAGTGGCACAACCAAACACATGTTGAAAAACAACAAGGTTTCCCCATTGATCAAATTCAAATAAATATTATAATTAGTGTATAGATCCGTTGGTTACAAAATTATATTCATCACAACAGTATATTGTGTGTAGATTGTTGTAACATATTTTGTTTTTGCAAAACACAAGTTTAACAATGATTTAGGGGCGCAACCAAACATGTCTATTTTTTAGTCCTTTCATTTTATAAGGACACATTGTCAAACATTTTCCGAAATGACATATCAAATCTCAATAAAAAAAATTGAAAAAATTATGAATAGAAAGCTAACATAATTCTCTAAAAGTTTGTTTTTACTTGAAAGTGAAATTCTAAACGAAAATATCAATTCCATTCGCCCAAAGTTGAAAAACATGAAAAAATCAAATTTGTTTTCTCATAAGACCCCCCAAACTAGACACCCATCTTCATGGATTCACCTTGGGCATAAAATTATTGAGTTGAAAGGAAATTTTATTCCCAAAGGTTTGGTTCCCCTTGAAAGGATTTTTTCAAAAGATGATACTCCATTGAAACTAGCCATGCAATCTTCAGAAGAGAATGTTGTAAACTGTAATATTGGCACAGAAGAGCAGCCAAGGATGGTGAAAATTTCAAAATCTCTTTCACTTGAACAAAGGAACAGGTATCTGAAATTACTGAAGGAGTTTGCTGATATTTTTGCTTGGTCTTATGAAGACTTAAAAACCTATGATACTTGTATTATTCATCATAAGGTTCCTTTTAAAAAAAATGTGAAACCTTTTAGACATAAATTAAGAAGAATTAACCTTTCTTTATTTTCAATCATAGAGAAGGAGTTCAAGAAATTATTGGATGCAAAAATCATTGTTCCACTTAGATACTCATCTTGGGTGGCTAACTTGGTTCAAGTAAGGAAAAATAATTGAGAGATAATATTGTGTGTATATTTTCACAATTTGAATAGATATTCATTGAAGGATAATTATCCATTACCAAAAAGTGAGCAAATATTGTAGAAGGTGGTAGGTTCCCATAGAATTTCAATCATGGATGGATTCTCAAGTTATAATTAGATTGCTATGCATCCAGATGATAGGGAGAAAGAAACTTTCACTACCCCTTGGGGTAACTTTATGTATGACAAGATGCCATTTGGTTTGATGAATGCTGGAGCTACCTTTCAAAGAGCTATGGATATAGAGTTTGTTGGTGAAAAGAAAAAAAGTATTTTGATTTATTTGGATGATATCACAGTGTTTTCTCATTTAGATGAGGAGCATTTAAGACATCTCAAGCAAAACTTCTTGAAATGTAGGAAATTTGGAATGTCACTAAATCCTAAGAAGTATCATTTTTCTGTTCAGGAGGGTAAAATTTTAGGACATCTAGTTTCAGCAGATGGAATTAGAATAGATCCTGAAAGAGTTAAAGCAATTCTGAAAATCAGTCTTCCAAGAAGTAAAAAACATGTTCAATCATTCATTTGCAAAATAAATTTTCTGAGATGGTTTATACCAAATTTTGCTGAAACAATAAAGCAAATAACAAGTATTTGAAGGAAGGATCAAGAGGTTAAGTGGATAGTAGAATCCAAAGATTCATTTGAGAAGAGAAAACAGGTCCTTACAGAAGCACCTGTGTTGGTGAGCCCATATTTTTCAAAATTTTTTTTGACCTTTTCTTTTGCATCTTAGGATACAGTAGTTGCTATTTTATTACAAAATAATGCAGATATACTAGAGAAGCCTATTGATTTATTTAGTAAGATTCTCAAAGATTCAAAATTGAAATATAGCACACTGAAGAAGCAAGCATATTCACTGGTAAAAGCATTGATTTTTTTAAAGATTTATATTATGCATTCAAAGATCATTGCCTATGTACCTAATGCTGCTATAAAGGACATTTTAACTCAGCCTGACAGTGAAGGAAAGAGGGGAAGATGGATTTATAAATATCATGGAGTATGATGTGGATATTAAACCTACTAAGCTTGTAAAAAGACAGGTCTTGGCAAATTATTTTCCTAATTAAAATTGTGAAGCACTTGGTCTTCATATGATGGAAGAAAAACCAATACAGGAAGAGTTACACAAATGGCAAGATAAGGAACATATTACAGAAAAGTATGCAGAATCAGAATGGTATGCAGATATAGTTCATTTCTTATTGCATTTACAGTGTCTTGTGCATTTAGACAAGAAGGAAGCTAGATAACTAAAATTGAAGGCCACTAAATACTACTTAATAAATAAGCAGTTACATTGGAAGGATCTAGGAGGAGTATTGCTCAGATGTTTGGAGAAGCATGAAATTGAAAAAGTGATTTCAGAATTACATGAGGGTTCCTATGGAGGTCATAAATACTGGAAAGCTACTATTTATAAAATGTTAAGATCTGGATACTATTGGATTTCTTTGTTTTCTGATTTATATCAGCAAGTTAGGGCTTGTATTCCATGTCAAAAGTTTGCTGGTAAACAAAATCTTGTGTCCCTACCTTTCAAGCCCATTGTTGTAAATGCTTCTTTCTAGCAGCGGGGTTTGGATTTTATAGGTGAGATTAATCCCGCTTCTTCTGGTCAACATAAATGGATACTTACAGCTATTGATATTTTCACAAAATGGGTGGAAGCCATTCCTACAAGGAATGCAACTGATAAGGTGATCATTAATTTTATTCAGGAAAATATTTTGAGTAGGTTCGGTTGTCCTAAGACATTGTTGACTGATAATGCTAAGGATTTCAAGTCTAAAGCTATGGTTATTTTTTGTGAGCAAAATGGGATTGTTTTGTAGAATTATACACCCTATTACCCTCAAGGGAATGGATTGGCAGAATAAACTAATAAGAATATCATTCAAATCATTAGAAAGTTGTTAAGCCAAAACAAGAGATCATGGGATTCAATGTTAAAGTATGCACTCTGGGCAGACATGATAACTACCAAGAAAGCCATCGGTTCATCCCCTTTTCAGTTAGTGTATGGCATTGATGATTTTTTTCCAATTCAATTAGGTATCCCAGTTATTAAATTTTTTCAGGATAGTCAGGAAGAGCCTAATGATATTCAAAGAAGAATTTTTTCATTGATTGAATTACAACAGGAATGTGAGGCTTTAGATGAAAAATCTCAATCTTACAACAACAATATTAAGGAAACGTTTGACAAAAAGGTAAAGCAAGATACTTTTTCTTATGAAGACATGGTACTTAGGTGGGATGCCAAAAAAGAGCAAAAGGGTAAGCATGGAAAATTTGACAACTTATGGCTTGGTCCTTTTATGATTTCAAAAATTTAGGAAAATAATAGCTTCATACTGCAGAGCATGGAAGGTGAATAATTGTCCAATCCTGTGAATGGATGATTTGTCAAACACTTTTACAGTTATTGAAGGTGAAAGAATTGCCATTCATTGTATATATCGGTGTGAGATAAGTAGAATAAAGATTCCATTTCCCAATGGAAGTTTTGCAGAATAGAAGGTAGTTTCAGTTGAGATGGTAGGTAGAAGGTAGGAGCCAGATGCTATAACTAGATATTGTTCTTAGTCTATGTGTTTTTTTTTTAAAGATTGATTTCCTATTACCTTACATTTTTTATTTGGTTTTATGCTTATAATTTTTTTGATTTATTTCATTTTATTGGTTTTAAATATTACTTTGGGATTAGTATGAAAATCGTATAATAAATTTTAATCCAAGCTTTATCTTTCTGACCTAACCCTTGTTTTTGAGTCATTTTTCAAAAAATATTCACAAGGGAGATTGCTGTAGTGCAAAGTTAAGAGTCAATGTAATAAGGCGCTACAAGAATCTCGAATCATTGAAAGAAGTGGTGTATATCGTGGCTGTTGTAGAGGAAAACATTGGAATATTTCAGACATCTGTTAAAGACGTAATGACGCATATTCATGACCCTAGTCCATAATCATGACAAGTGTATGAGGCCATGTAGAGATCATCATGAAAATCATGGTCTCGATTGACATGAGTTTTGATTATGTAAGGTTTATTGGAAAAATCGTTAGCCTGCCTATCACAATTTTTTTTTGGTTATTTTTATTTTTGTAGGGAAGGAGCTTGAATATTTTTGAAGTTTCTTGAAGAAGTATACAAGCAGGTTATGACGCAGAGATGAAGAAAAGTGGAAAGAGTAAGAAAATTGTTCAAGTAAGGGATTCGAAGAACTTGTGGATGAAGATGCAAGACAAACACTTGATGGTAACTCAGAGTAGGTTTTGAAGAAAGATGAAAAGGAGTAGAGATCTGTTCAAATCATGAGGAGAAGTTAGGATTAACAGAGCATAACCAGAGTTCCATATCTGTACAAGAAAGCACAACAAAGGTTCCTATTGTAGCTGAAATGATGAATGATACTTTACAAGTCTCAAATGTAAAGTTTTAAAGGAAATCTCCTGTATAGGTGAAAGAAGTAAATTTGAGGCTGAAAACCAGACTTAAGAACAAACTTAGACTTAATATGAAAAAAGATCTTATACCCTAAATTAAGGAAAGAAATGATTACTGTGATTGAAGATTATTTAATTGAAGAAGATATGGAAGATGAAGAAGACTTAATCTCTTAGAAAGTTTATATTGAGGAAAAACATTCAATGTTATTAGAGTCATCTCCAGGAAGAGATAAAGTTTTAGAAGAACCAATCACTTTAAGCATTGAATGAGGTGTGTCTTCAGAAGTTCTCGTTGTACAAGAAACAATTAAAGATAGGGAAGAAGATGACCTCATTTTTAAGAAAATAGATATCCCATGGCTATTAGATAAAAATTCTACATTACAGGGAGGAATGTGCATAGATTCAGAAAGTGAGAACCTTAAGAAAAGTGTGAAACAATACAAATATCAAATTGGTTTTCTTAGTGAGACTAATGATGGATAGGTAATGAATAATAGAATACTGGGAGAGGATATTGATGATATATGTTACCACCTAAGTTGTACTTATTCAGTGTTATCAAGTGATCTTGGTGAACCGAACAAAGATGATTTGTTCGGACTTCAGAAGACCTTGAGACTTGCTTCTGGGAAGTGTTTTTTTATTATCTACCACATGTTCATACCCCCTTGGGGGAGTTGTAATAAAATGTTATAGCATGGTAGTGTTTGTAAAATACTTTGTCTCTTGGAATGTATTTGTCAATCTGATCAGCCCAGAGTGTTTTTTCCCTTGGTTATTATTGGTTGTTGAATAAACGACTGATAATTTCCGAGTTTTTCACTCAATACCTCCAAAGTTGGGGTGGCCGGCTTGGAATTTAGGCCTATTTAAGTTATTAGAGTATGTGTGTTAATGTATAAACATGCTAGGAATTATGGTGGAGTCTAATGAACATGTGCTAAGTCCCCCTAAGTTTTGTTTTTTTTAATTTTTAATTTTAATTTTTCCACAAAACTTAGGCTATTTTTTAATAGTCTAAATGGAAAAAATGGTCTTGTAATAAAAGTGGGGTTAAAAGTCAGATTTAGTGATGGGGGTGCTCATTTTCTAACTTGGAGCACCTCGTAAATCCATAAACCCACTTTTCCTAAGTTTTGTATGATTTTTTCATCACTCAGGCAAAAAAATCCAAAAAAATCAAATATTAATTAATTTCATTAAAACATAATTAAATAATAGAGCAAATCCAATTTACTAAATCACTGTATTTTTCTCCGATTTGATTGAAATTAGTCTCATCGGCTTCATATTGACCGTGAGTTGTCATTCCTTGACTGAAGGCATTGATCAGGGCTGAAGAGGAGCTTAACAGGCTCATGCATATTGTTAGTTTTTCAACATTCAAGCTAGCATTATGTTAGGATCTTTAATTGAGAGAACAACAAGTATAACAATCAAACACAAGAGACAATGAACACAATTTTTTTCCTCGAGGAAACCATAAATGGAGAAAACCTCGCAAATTTCTCAGAGATAGAATCAACACAAAAGGTAAAACCCCAAAACAGTAAGATGCACTCCCGACAGTAGTAATCTTCTTCTTGTCTAGCCCCAGTGTCTTCTCCTTCCTCAACTATGCGCTACACTTGAGTGTGTGAGTGATGTGTGATAAATAGAGAGTCCATCTCTCTATTTATACTAATCCTGACATGACTAAAACCCTACTAGGGTCGACCTCTACTTGGAGAGTCTAATAACCCTAGTGCCTCGGAACTGTGGGGACTTTAACCCTTATACAATCGGAGGGTTACCCACAATGAATTGACATGACTTGTTTACATTATTAATTCTTTCGATCAAAACATCAGGGTATGACATAACATGATAATATCTCGAAATAAAAATCAAGTTACAATAGATAAGAAATACAAGTGAATACATTCCGAAGTTACAATTACAACAACACTCCCTCTTAACTAGGAAGGTATTCTCTCGACACAATTTTCATCACTGGTCTTCTTCTTTGGATCTTCTCGTCATCTGCATCTTCAAGTCATCTTCATCTTCAAGTCATCTTTCATCTGGATCTGGATTATCGTCACTAGATCATACTAGATCTGGATCATTGTCACTGGATCATACTCGATCTGGAACATCACTAGATCATCATCACTGGATCTAGATCATTACTCGATTTGGATCATCATCACTGGACTAGATCTGGATCATCACTCGATCTATATCATCACTGCTAGATCTGGATCATCACTCGATCTGGATCATCATCACTGAACTGGATCTGGATCATCACTCGATTTGGATCATCATTGCTAGATCTAGATCATCACTCAATCTGGATCTCTTGGAGTCATCATAACTGGATATAGATCATAGCTTGATATTGATCTCATCTGGTCATCATCATGTGTGCTATCTCATGATTCTTCTCGTCATAGGAAGTTCTACAGAGCCAGCATTCTTTCATGTTGGTTGTAGGCCTAGCCATCATGGAGATCTTCTCCAGTGCTTATATTTGACCTACTCATCAGAATGGCTCACCCAGCACTTATATCTGACCTAATCATTAGAAAGGCATGCCCAACACTCACATATGATCATGTAGAAGCCTACAATCACATCAGAAAGGCCCAGCACTCACATTCACTAGCATGACATGACATCACTATCATTTGTGAAAAGGCTTAAGCACTTATATATGACCTGGAAGGAACTAAGTCCTCCACCCTTGCCAGAAAAGCTTGCACTCACATCTGACCTGGAAGGAACCAAATCCTCCACCCTCACCAAAAAGGCCCCTAGTCCTAGACTGAGCTACCTGGTAATGGACCAGGTGCCTCCATTCTCCCAGAGAATGGTAGTTTCCCTTATATCTAACCTGGTAGGAACCAAATCCTACACCCTCTCTAGAATGTTCTACACTCACATATGACCTGGAAGGAACCAAATCCTCCACCCTCGCCAGAAAGGCCCAACCCTTACATATAACTTGCTTGTCAAAATGGCTATGGATATCAACACTCATATATGACATGGAAGGAACCAAATCCTCTCACCATGACAGAATGGCTCAGCCCTTATATCTGACCTACTCATCATAATGGATTTGGGACTCATCAATTTCCCTTGGAGGAAACCTTGATCTGGAGAACACCAAGCTTCTCCCTGAAGTACTCAAACTTCACTCTGGCCAATGGCTTCGTCAACACATCAACTATTTGTTCCTCCGTCGCAACATACTTGAGATTCACAACTCCCCTCTACACCATATCCCTGATATAGTGATACTTGATATTGATGTGCTTCGACTTATCATGGAACACTGGATTCTCTGACAACTTCATGCAACTTTGGTTGTCACAATGTATACAAGTAGAATCCATCTGGAGATCAAATAAATCAGACAGTATCTTCCTCAGCCATACTTCCTCACAACTACCTGAACAAGCTGCAACATACTCTACTTCAGTTGTACTCAGTGCCACATAGGATTGCTTCCTTCTAAACCAAGAGATCACACCTAATCCCATACTGAAGCAACACCTTGAAGTGCTCTTCCTATCGATGGCATTTCCTGCCCAGTATGAATCAACATAACCCTCTAGGTTAATCTTGTGATTTGCATCGTACTGGAGCCCATAATCAACTATACCCCTTAGGTATCTCAGAATATGCTTTGCAGCAATCAAGTGAACATTTCTCGGATCTGTCAAGAACTGGCTCAAGGTGTTCACAGCAAAGCAAATGTCTGGTCTTGTGTTTGTCAGGTACATCAATGACCCAATCATCTGATGATACATCATAGCATCAATCGACTCTGATGAAGCATCGCTCAATAGCTTCAGGTTCGATGCCATAGGCGTGGCCATAGCCTTGCAGTCCATCATCCCAAACCTCTTCAGGATCTCTACTACATACTTCCCTTGTCCGAGGAAGATTCCATTTGCACTCTGCCACACCTCCATACCTAGAAAGTAATGCATCATACCCAAGTCCTTCATTTTGAACTCAGCAACAAGATTTCTCTTCATATCAGCAATCAATCCATCCATACCTGTCACAAACAAATAATCTACATATAGTAGAAGCATCACTGGTTTTCCATCTTCAACCTTGTAGTAAAGGTTGGAATCTGCTTTACTCTTGGTAAAGCCCAAACTTGATAGAAAGCTGTTAGTTCTACTGTACCATGTCCTGGGTGCCTGTTTCAAACTGTACAGGGCTTTCTTCAATATGCACACATGAGACTCCCTGTCATGTGTCTCAAAACCGAGTGGTTGTTCTACACACACTTCCTCTTCCACTACACCATTCAAGAAGGTAGTCTTGACATCCATCTGGTGTATCTTCCATTTCATTACTGTAGCCAAAGCAAGTACTAATCTGATGGAAGTGTATCTAGCTACAGGTGCAAAGGTTTCTTCATAATCTATTCCTTCTTTCTGAGAGAAACCCCGAGCCACAAATCTTGCCTTATATTTTTCTATGCTACCGTCTGCAGCATGTTTGATCTTGTAGATCCATATGGAAGTTACAACTGACTTCCTGTTTGGTCTTTGGACAACATCCCAAACATCATTCTTCATGATCAATTGGTATTATTCGATCATAGTATCCTTCCATTCTTTCCGTTCTGCCGCTTCATCATAACCAGAAGGTTCTTTATCAATGAAATCACATAGTAAAGCTACATACCCAGAGCATGATCTAGTCCTCTTTCTTTCTCTGTGATTCTCTTCTGGAGCCCCATATCTTTCCACACCTTGGATAAGTTCTCGTACCCAAGCATGTTTCCTCTTATGAGGATTCTTCTCTAGAGGTGGATCTACAGGTCTTTGTGGTTCTTCAAATTCTCGATCTTCTTCTTGAGCTTCTTTGTTCATGGTTGTATCATGAACTCTAGGTGCTTTTGCTTCTTCAGGTTCTTTAGCAAGTCTCTTCCTGGATTTTTTGTAAGCTATGTCTTCATCAAATGTCACATCCCTGTTGATGTCAATCTTCTTGTATCCTGGGAAATATATTCTGTAAGCCTTCGAGATTTCAGAGTATCCCACAAATATACCCTTCTTTCCTGAAGGATCTAATTTAGTCCTCTTCTCTTTTGGAATGTGTATGTACATTGGACAGCCAAATATTCTGAGATGGCTGACTTCTGGTTTCTTTTTGGAGAAGACTTCTTCAGGAGTCTTGTTCTTGAGTACTCTATTTGGAGTATGGTTCTGTACATACATCGCTGTTCTGGCAGCTTCCACCCAAAGATGCATAGGAAGATCTTGATCATGAAGCATAGCTCTTGTAGCTTCCATGATAGTTCTATTCTTCCTCTCTACAATCCCATTCTATTGTGGATTGTAAGGAGTGGACAACTCCCTCTTAATCCCTGATTCTTTGCATAGCTCTTTGAATTCATTTGAAGTGAATTCTCCGCCATTGTCTGATCGAAAGGTCTTGATATTCTTTTCAGTATGGTTCTCGATCAAGGATTTGAATTCCTTGAACTTGTTGAATACTTCATCTTTGTTCTTCATGAAGTAAACCCATGTCTTCCTAGAAAATTCATCAATAAAAGAAACATAATATGCATACCTGTTTAGTGAGTTTGATGACATAGGACCGCATACATCGGAGTGGATGATTTCCAAGATTTCTTTTGCTTTGCTTTCGCTGCTTGGAAATTTCTTCTTTGTATTATTTCCTTTCGTACATCCTTTGCAGACCCCATCATGTTTTTCTTGGATTTATGGAAGACCTTCAACATATTTTCTTGTAATAGGTAGTGCTCTGTAATGCACATGTGCAAGCCTTCTATGCCAAAGTTCACTTGGCTCTATTGTGTCATGGACCAAGGCTTTTTCTGGATGGCCCTTTAATTTGTACAATCCTCCTTCTTGTTCTCCAATACCACATCATCGATATTCTTTCCTTTTGGCCACATGATGACTTGACCAACTATGAATGCAACCCACATTCCTTTTGCATCTAATGCTGATATGGAGAGGAGGTTCTTCTTGAGTCCTAGCACAAACAATACTTCCTTCATTGTCAGAGACTTTCTAGAGTCTAACTTATAGGAAGATTCCCCACTACCTTTTATTGGATATTGGTAGTCATCTCCTAGCTTCACCTTGTGAGGTGAATCATGTTCTGACAGTCTCACAAAGGATTCCTTGAATCTAGTCATATGTTTGGAAGTCCCACTATCTATAAGCCAATCATCACTTCCATGAGTAATGTTACTTGTGAGAGTGGAGATTAGAACATTCATCCTCGCTTGAAGAATCTTCACTTTCATATCTAGATCTCTTCTTGGATGGTTCATCATCCTCTACGGCATGAGCATGATGTCTTATTTTGTTGCTCCTCTTCATTAGCTTTTGTTTCTTAGGACAATTTCTTGCATAATATACTGCTTCATCACATGTATAACATATGATCGTAGATAAATCTTTTCTAGTGTTATCTTTGTGAGAGTGCTTACCTCTGGAGCCATGAGATCTTCTTTTGGTTGACTTGGAATGTGATTTGGAGTGTACTGTGAGAGCTTGATCTTCACTTCCCATATTTTCTTCTCGAGCTGCTATCTGAGCTTCTTCTTGAGAGTACTCTTCCCATAGTATTCTGAACTTGACTAACTTCTTTCTAGCACAGATTCCTTGGATGAAAGAATCCCATAACCTAGGAAGGCCATTCAAGGTAGTCATCACAATCTCTGCATTTTCCACTTCTTCATCTATAGCTTCTAGTTGTTCCTTGATCTGAGAAACTCTTGTGAAGTAAGACTGGATTGTTTCTGCATTCTGAATCTTCACATTCTTCAGTTGGTTTCTCAGATTCATCTTCCGGTTTATGTTCTTCCCTTCAAACAATTTGGTTAGGGAATCAAACATAGCTTTAGGTGTCTTTAGGGAGGACACATGTGGTATGAGATGGCCCTTGATAGAATTAGTAATGATTCTCTTTTCCATAACCAACTTCTTCTTATGCAAGGCCTTAGCCTCCTCTCCCTTTGGAACTGGAACCTCCTCATGGATGTAGGAGTCCAACTCATTCTCTTCCATGACCAAGGAGATCCTATACTTCCAAGCTCAGAAGTTATCAGCTCCCTCAAGATTTTCATCAAGCTTGGTATGATGAGACATATTAGCTGAGAACCTCAAATGAAAATACAAAAGATTTTATATCTTACTAGGTCAAGATGTCGGATCTGAAACTTGAGTTGAAATCCTACAGAGCTGGTTCATGAGAAAATTAGGGTTTTGCTTTTCCAGAGTTCTGTCCACCCAAATGCCTTGAAATTTATCCCTAACTTTGATTTTGGGGAGGAGATCAATCCAGGCCTATGCTCACTGAAAAATTCCTCTTCTGTGAAAATCCCTAATTTCTAGCAGCAATGACAGGTCCAAAACTGAAAAACCTCATAATTGGATTCTGCTTCGACAGAAAGATGCACCCTAAGGAGGAGAGTTATTCCACCTTACTTTTGCTGAAAATATATGGAGAGAGATCCACAAAGTAGGAAGCCCTACTTACCGCAGCTGCATAGTGTCTTCTTCTCAGGTTAGCTCTGATACCATGTTAGTTTTTGAACATTCAAGCTAGCATTATGTTAGGATATTTAACTGAGAGAACAACAAGTACAGCAATCAAACACAAGAGATAATGAACACAGTGTTTTTCATTGGGGAAACCATAAATGGAGAAAACCCCACAACTTCCTCAGAGATAGAATTAGCACAAAAGGTAAAACCCCAAAACAGTAATATGCACTCCCGATAGCAGTAATCTTCTTCTTGTCTAGCCCCGGTGTCTTCTTCTTCCTCAACTATGTGCTACACTTGAGTGTGTGAGTGATGTGTGCTAAATAGAGAGTCTAGCTCTCTATTTATACTAATCCCGACATGACTAAAACCCTACTAGGGTCGACCTCTACTTGGAGAGTCTAATAACCCTAGTGCCCCAGAACTGTGGGGACTCTAACCCTTAAACAATCAGAGGGTTACCCACAATGACTTGACATGACTTGTTTACATTATTGATTCTTTTGATAGAAACATCGGGGGTATGAAAAAACATGATAACATCCTGGAATAAAAATCAGGTTACAATAGATAAGAAATACAAGTGAATACATTCCGAAGTTACAATCACAAGAACACATATCTAGGTCTTGTGCCCTCCTTTCTCTCTCCTCCGCACGTGTGGATCAATTTGGCAATTGTTTAATGGATGGTTTAGTTCACTAAGTGAGGTGTCACTCTGATTTGTAGTTTTAGTCCAGTTAGACTCAGTTCATCATCAGATCAGGCTCAGCTTAACTCTCTGTCAGCTTCAGTCTCTCCTTTAGTTAGGCGTGCGCCCCTTTTGGCCAGTTTGGCTATAAATACAGAAGCTACACTTCCCAGAAGCAAGTATGAAGATCTTCTGAATTCCTAACAAATCATCTTTATCTGATTCACCAGGATCACTTGATAATACCGACAAAGTAGAACTCAGATGGTAACATATGGCTCCAACCATGGGACATGTGCTCGATATGGTCATAGAGCAAGGAGAGGATACGATAACACTAGAATCTCTAGTTTATATACCCTATATAAACATATCCACTTGACAATAAAACCTCAGTAGCACAAGCTTTATATAGAATCCAAATGAACCATTAAGCTGATTTATTTAAACAAAACAAATGTAGCTAATTCATGAAAGAATTTTTTTATTATAGCTAAGTACAAAACAAAAATGAAAAAAGTAAATTATTTCTTTTAAGGAGCTTATTTTCCTACTCTAAGCATGATATAAAAAGGTTAGGTGTAATAAAAAATCCAATGTAACCACCTAAGCATTTTATTAACATAAATTGTTTTTTCCTTGTCTTTGGTTACCATCCAAAGTAAGGATACTTTATTCAGAAAATGAAAACCTGTGTGATGATGGGGAATGGGTGGGCTGGATGGGGAATCATAGGCATGAATAATGTCATTAAAGTTCTTCCCAAACTGGTATGTGCTCATGCATGCTTCTTCTATCCATGACTGGATAGGACTGATATACCAATCAACACGATGAAGCAAGTCAACAACTCTATTGCATATATCAAAAAGGCTTGTCAGATGGTAACTCTCCATGTAAGCCCCAAGCTGCTCCAAATCATAAGGAACCTCTGAACTAAAAAATGCAGGCTGAATCTGACCCTCCATCAGCTATATCAAATTTGACTCTTTGATGCATTGCCTCTCAAAGTATTCATTACTAATACTTGTGTGATTTTCTGGATGATATGGATCTGAATGATTATATGAAAACTTTGCATGCTCCTCTTCCATATTGAGACTTCTCCAAGTTCCTAAGTCAACACTCCCTTTTGTGGACATCTCATAGATATGATTTTCAATAAAACCTCCTAAATATTTTGAATAAGAACTCCCTTCTTTGGAAATATCATAGAGGAGTTTTTCCTTAAATTTCCAATAGTCATCATCCCCATCCCCATCCATGTCATATGTTGGGGACTCTTCATCCATGACATGATGCTCCTGCCTATCCATGTCTTCCTTGTATTCATAACAATCTTCTTCAGAAGATTTGGTTTCAAAAATGTTACAAGGAAATAAAATTTCCAAACCTTCATCAAGATGTGGAGAACAAGGTCTAGTGTCATCACACACCATATCGATCTTATCATAAGTTTCTTTATAGGATTCTGTAATGGTTTCTTCTTGAGGTAAATATGGAGAAAAACTGTGATCATTATAAATAAAATGAGAAAACTCCAAATTTTCATTAGTTTCTTTTATGATATCATTAAGAGGATCTTCAATATTATCCTCAATCAAGGAAACTTTATCGACATATTCAATCAGATCACTTAGGATGTGTTTCTCAATGGGTTCCTCTAGTTTTTCTAAATATTTACTATTTTTTGTTAAAGTGATATGAGGATGGTTTTCAACAATGTCTCCAAATAAGGGTTCTTCAACAAACTCTTCAACATGATTGTCATGGATGTTCCCATATTCAGAATCTTTCTATGTATTGAGAGATACCTCATATTCTTTAATAAGCCACTTAATTTCTTCATCTCTTAAATAACTTAGAGGGACTTCCACACATTTCTCATTGTCTATGACAACACGAGGAATTTTTTCAATGTGAGTATCATGGATCTCCTCTTCACTTAAATGTTCAAGAAGTGATTCCAAGTCTTCAATATTTTGTATCATGGAAAAAGGTCCATCATATGTTTCCATGTGATACTCTGTCCCAGATAGGTAGAAGGTAAAGATATTTTCAAGGAACTTTTTCAAACTATTCACACTACCCCTACCATCATGCCACTTATCTAAAAACATCCAAAGGATGCTTGGAACTGAGGTTATACATTTATTAGGAAGGCCCTGATAGAACCAACAAAAGGCCTCACCCTGAAAAGTACTAGCAAACATTTCCATCATATTGTCTTCATAAAGCACATTGGAGTCAACCATCAACTGAAGGAAAGATTCGACATGCTAGATGGTTGAATCACCATAATTTCCATGAAATACTGGAAGCCATTTATATACATCCCCCACACCATGACCAAAGTTAGGAAAACTCGAGATGTTTGAGAAATCGATAGGCTGAAAAAGTTTGGCTATCTGGGCACCACACTGCTCCCTTAATTCATCCGCATCAAAAATTTATAGTATGCATTTGATATAACCATTAAACCTTGTACTAAATCAGTGAAGATATCAAGTGATGAGACACTAAAGGTATTAATATGTCGCATGGGATCATCTACACACAACAAAACTTCACAATTTTATGATATAACATGGTTTTATCCCTTCAATGGAGTCGCCATGTGAAAAACTAAGCATTTATAAATCTTTCACAAAAATGATTTTTTGCTTTTTCTTTGTAAAAATAAAAACTGAAAAATATTAGTGGAGTCTCCATATGAAAATTAAAGATATACTCTAACCATTCATCAAACAAAGAAAAAATAAAAAGGAAGAAAACAAAAGTCGTACTCCAGGAATAAAAATATTTCTCCCCGCCAATAGCGCCAAAAGATGTTGCCTCCTTTCACACATCTGGGGGGCAACGTGGCATAAATATTCAAGCCACTCGGTGTGTCCTTGGGGGCAAGTCTCGAGTCAAGGTTGTCACCTTGTTCTTGACTTCTCCATTTTGGAAAACTCCTAATGAAGCCAAGGGGGGTAGACCCTACGAGTTACTAAGGCTGGTTACTTAGATGATGATGGTATTAAATGAGTAATTTTTTTAAGAGTTTTGATTTAACAATTGTAAACAATAGATAACATGATGCGATAATAAAAAATAAGGATGATATGACACCCAATCACATATATATTGAAAGAAATAAACAGTTGACCAGTGCCTTTAAATGCAGTCGAAAATAATTAAGAGTACTTGCAAGTGCTGGAGTGAATGTTGTGCAATTGTATCTTTGTACATTTTAAATTAATGTGAAAATATGAGTGAATTAAATTAGGCAAGGGGACTCCAGATATAGCCAGGGGGTACTTGGAGTATGTCCAAAAGTAAAAACCTCTACGGCTACGCACAATGAATGTGTGGGATGGATGGAGTCTCTAAGACTATGTTCGTAATACACCTGCTAGGATGTAACAGAGATCAACGCCTCAAGGTCACTGTCCAGTAGTTCCCACTTCCTTTGGGTATTTTTACATCGTTTACGGTTTTATCAAGGCATTGGATTTTGGCATACGGTAGTTAATTTGGAAAGTGAATCCTAATTATTCTAGTCACTCGCATTGATTTTGATGCAACTTGATTGATCGGATGAACCGCAACTAAGTGCAGAGCATACACACCAGAGTCTTGTAAATTTTAGTAAATTTTAAAAGTGTGTTCTTGTTAAAAAAAAGACCCTCCAGGAATCTCTTTCGGTCCAAGTGGACCTCAATCGGGAAATCAAGGAGGGGTTAATTTTACTACTTTCTTGTGAAAAGTAACAATGAAAATAGAAGCAAAAAACACACACCACAGGTTTTCTAATTAATCCTACCCCAATCCTCTTTCACCTTTTGGTTCAATCGGGGATTCATGGGTTAAGTATTAGTATTAATTTGATTTCAAAATATGGAATAATAACAAATATGATCAAAGTATACAATCTTGGATGACAAGACTAAGCTAGAGCAAAAAAACAGAAACAAATGCAAAAATGTGAAACGGACACGAATCCCCACTGGGGGATGGGGAGTGGGATTGAAAGATCCTACTCAAAGTGATTCTTTATTGTTAAAGGTTAAAAAATCAGAAAACTAATTTTCACTTTGGTCCTTATTATCCAGGATCCAAAGGATTAGAACAAGCTTACAACAAGCCTAAAAGGAAGCACAACGGTGGGGGAAGCCTCCGGGAAGCTCCGGTTTGCCCAAGAGTGAGAAAACGAGAAGAGTCTCCTTCTCTTTTTTGTTAAACCTGTTAAAAAATAGAAATATATTAAAATCAAATGTTCCCAAAAACACTTTAAAAGTGCTTTGGGTCACCACACTAATTACCGAAAAAAGACTCAATTAAAAATTGTTAAAAAGGAACAATTCTAGTTTTGCAAAAGGGAACCAAGTAAAGAAATATTTCCTTGGGATCTTGGATTTCTTTTTGGGCAGCCAATATGATGTGCACTTTCTTGCATATTTAAAACTTTAAAGAACGAAAAAATAAAATACCTTATTAGCAAGCTTTAGATCTACGATTTGGCTACTTGCAAAAAGGGAAATTTCTTCACCTAGATCTATCTTTAAAATATGATATTCTTTATGAAATTTTAGATATAAGAAACAAGACTCTTAGGAACTAGATCTAACAATGTATAAGCAATTTTTAGAAGTAGATCTTATCACAAGAGGATAACGAGTGACCGAAAGATTGATTTTAATAGAATGGAGGAAGAGAAGGGGAAAGACTTGTTGTTGGATAGATCTGCAATGGAAACTTGTTAGTGGAATACAGAGGGGAAATTCCTTCACAAAAATGTCTGATGTACAGTGGAGTCAAACTAGATCCATAGCTAGTCCAATCCTTGCCACCTTAAAGCTAAAGACACAATCCTGGACAAAATCTTATGAGATCTAGATATACATATGAAAAAGAGACAAGAATTACATGCAAATAAACTTATTAAACATGTATTAGCTAGATATTCAAACATATATTCTATGAGATATAGAAAAACAAGTAATATTACTTGCCCAACTACACTCCTATTGATTTAGTTGAATCATTCAATCCAGATAAGGTTTAGATGCAGAAATTGAGAGAAAAACTGGCAACATCAATAGCCGCAAGACAATGCTTATTCCACACACATTAGAGAATTACACCATTTAGCCTCTAAATCTTATTTATTCCAACAATGAAAATATTACAATAGTATTACAATAGCAAGCCTATTCTCTACAACTTGAATTATCTTGGAAAAGGAGGCAACCATGTGGTTGGATGCCTTGAAGAGAATCAAGAATTGATAGTTGTGTCAAAAGAGGCCTTGAAGAGAAAAAGACAGATTCAGAGACATGATGAAGAATTAAACCAAAAAGTTCAAAGTCTGACCTAGAAGAATGAGGTGTTATTAAAGAGGATTAAAAGTTTAGATTCAGAGTAGGAGTGAAGCAAAAAATAGTCAAATGCTTCAGAAGGAATTTATTTGTTGGCAGAGGAAGCCAAGAATCTATGAATGCTTCTAGTGACCAGGTGTCAAGTAATTTAGTTTGTGATAGTTAATAGTTTATTATGTTTGAAAATACAACTAATTTTGTAACTGTTTCGAACTCAGACCTAAAAATTAGTTTTGACAATTATGTAACCATTTTTTATGGAAAAGGATAAAAGTAGGAAATGAAATAGAAGGAAGGTTCGAATTTTGTGCAAGAGAAGGCTTTAGAGCTACCATATGTGAAGCCAAGACTCAAAACTCTCATGTAACTTTGAAGACTCATGTAACTTTGAAGACTGATTATGACATATACATACTTATAATCCATTTGTGTGGGTACACATGGTACTCCCAAAAGACCAAACACCTTGAGCAACTGCTTCACACAAATAGATCACAAATCAACACACCGATGTTTTTCACATGGTTAAAAACTTTGAGAGGGAAATAGTCCATGGCCCCAGCCAAATAGCTACTTGGAGCAATTTATTATGCAAAAGAAAGAAAGTTACATGATCTTTTCATAATCGATCAACTAGCCAAGGACCCTCTATGCTCTTTAAATAGAGATCATAGACCAATCGGGTGTTAAGCCATAGATCAATGGTAGGTATGATCTAAGAGAAGTTGAACTGTCAGATCACTCTATGTCTAGAACATATCGTGACCGCCGGATTAGAATATTTACAAATGCATACTGATGCATACTAAAGAAACACACTTTTACCTAATGGATATATTATACAAGTTGATCTTAACTAAATCCTAAGTGTCTAAATATCCTAACATCCCCTCTTAAGAACAACTTGGGATAAGATTGAAGGATTTACAAAAGTGACACTATTAGGAGAAAGGAGGAGGAATTAGAGACTATCCCCCCTTAAGGACACATTCCTGAACTCCTAACATAGATCCAAGTTTAGAAAACTTCCATTTTGTAAGAGACTTGGTGAAGATGTCTGCAACTTGATCATCTGTAGGACAATAGAGCATTTCAAGAACACGATCATGAACAAGATTTTTGATGAAGTGCATGTGCAGCTCAATGTGTTTGCTGTATTGATGTAGAACTGGAACTTTGGCAAGCTTGATGGAACTTTGATTGTCATGTCAAAGTGAAGTAGGCTATTGCTGCTCAAATCCAAACTCTGAAAGGACATTAGAGGAAATTTCAACTCAAAATGGGCCTCCTAAAAAAAATTAATAAAACAATAGTTAAAATAATAAAATAATATTTATTAATTTTGAAGGAAGAAAAGAAAAAAACTACTTTTTTGTTTATATTTTCGACATATCTCCCCGTGTTTTTATTCAAATTTCAATTGGGAGAGATCATTGGATGCAGAATTAAATTTCGCATCCAATGAGTACCCACTCGGCATACTTTTGATGGACCTCTTTACCCCAAAAACAGGAAATACCTGAAAAAATGTGATGATGACATCATCATCATGTTTTGTAAAGTATTTATTGTTTATGGGGTAGCGAGGTCCATCAAAAGTATGCCCAGTGGGTACGCATTGGATGTGGAATTTAATTCCACATCCAACGAGCTCTCCCGATTGAAATTTGAGTAAAAACACGGGGAGTTATGTCAAAAATACAAACAAAAAATGTAGTTTTTTTTATGATACCTATCCCCAAATTTATATTAAAAAAGTGTTTAAGACCTATACGGTATTTTAAATTTAAATCAATTTCATTGGCTAACACATGATGACATAGAATTTGAGTTAAAGTTAAAAGGCCCATTTTGAGTTGAAATTTCCTCTAATGTCTGTCAAGGCCATAAATCTTCCTACTGGCATTAACGGCGGCTCAATATTCTACTTCTGCTGAAGACAGAGAAAGAGCTTGTTGTTTTTTACAAGCCCAAGTGATAGGTCCATATCCCAGACTGAAAACATAACCTACAATAAACTTTTGATCATCAAGATTGCCTGCCCAATCTGAATTAGTGAAACCAACCAACAAAGGTTTGCCCCCGTACTTTAATGAATCCCAAACTGAATTGTACCTTGAATATATCGAAGTATTATTTTTGCTTCTTTCCAGTGACTTTCATGAGGAGTTTGCATATAATGGGAAACATGACCAATGATAAAGGAAAGGTCAGGACAAGAATGAGTCAAGTATAAAAGACTACCAACAAGGTGGCATCTACTTCAGGGGAAGTACAAGTGGTAGAAAGTTTGACTCCATACTGGAAGGGAGAAGGGGCTGGTTTACAATCTTCCATTGGAAGTGACGAAGAAGGTCACAAGCATACTTAGAATGGGAAAGAAATATTCCTTCTTTGGTTTGCAAGACTTATAGACCAAGAAAATAATGCAAATGTCCTAAGTCTGACATTTCAAAATTTTTCTTAAGACAGGATTTCACATGAGTTATAAGTTTAGGGTCACTACCAGTAAGGATAAGATCATCAACATAAAGAAAAAGTATGATGAGATGGTTTCCTACTTTCTTGGTATAGACATTGGGGTCAGAATGGCATCTAGAAAAACTAGTGTTAAGGAGAAAGCTATCCATTTTGGCATACCAAGCTCTAGGAGCTTGCTTAAGGCCATATAAGGATTTCTTAAGAAGATAGACAAGGCTAGAGTTATCCTAAACATATCCAGGAGGTTGTTCCATGTAAATTTACTTCTGTAAATCACCATGTAAAAAGGAATACTTGACATCCATTTGATGGACTTCCCAGTTATGTAAGGCTGCAAGGGAAAGAACAAGGCGGTTGGAATTCATTTTTGTGACATGAGCAAAGGTTTCATTGTAGTCAATCCCTTCAACTTGGGAAAAAACCTTTGGCAACTAACCTTTCCTTAAGTCTTTCAACACTTCCATATGATGCATTCTTAGTTCTATAGACCCATTTACATTTTACAAGTTTTCTTCCTTTTGGAAGAGGCACAAGATCCCAAGTATCGTTCACCATTAAGGAACGATATTCTTCATCCATAGCTGCATCCCAATCTGGATTTCCTGAAGCTTCTGCAAAAGTTTCTGGATGATGATTCTTGGAAACTTGAGCCAAAAGAGAAGAGGCTCGCTGAAACTGAGAACGTGTTCGATGTTGATCTCTAGGATCACCGGCAAGATCACAAGCTGCTTCACATGTTGAACAGACCCGTCGAGGAAGTATTGGTGCTGGTGCAATTGGAGGAACATGAGCAGGCTAAGGTGGATTTTCATCCTCATTGTCATCATCAGAAACTAGAGTTGGAAACCTATCAAGGAAGTTGAAAGAAGAAGAAGAAGGCACAATCGCCGAATCAGGATCGCAGGCCAAAGATGGCACACTCGCCAAGTTAGGCTCGCATGCCAAGATATTTTCATCAAATTTAACATCTCTTCTAATGATTATATCATGATAATGTGGCTGAAGAAGCCTATAACCTTTTACATCTTCAGAATATCCAACAAATATGCACTTTTCAATTTTAGGCTACAATTCTTTCCGTTTTTCATCCGGAATGTGAGCTCATGCTTCACAACTAAACACATGAAAGTGACTTACATCTGGTTTAATTTTACTCCATGCTTCTTCCAGTGTTATACCTTGTAAAAATTTAGTGGGTGTGCGATTAACTATGTAATTTGCATAATTTATGGCCTCAGCCCAATATTGACGACTTAATCCCTTAGATTGGATCATACAATTAGCCATTTCTTTTAAAGTGTAGCTCTTTCGTTCGGCTACACCATTTTGTTGTGGTGTATATGGAACAGTGTGTTGTTGTTGGATTTCTTGTTCAATGCAGAAAGTAGTGAACTTGCTGTTAACATATTCTCCTCCATTGTCATATCTTAACTTAATAATTTGATGACCAGAATGTTTTCAACAAGGCGCTTGTAGGCTAAGAACATGTTAAATACTTCGCTCTTAATTTTTAGGAAGTAAACCCAAGGGCGTCTGGAGTAGTCATGAATGAAAGTTAAGAAATATTTGAAATAAAAAAGGAAGCAGATGGAAGAGGACCACACAAGTCACTATGCACAAGCTCCAAGGGAACCGAGGTGTGCCAAGAGGCACGCTTATCATAACTGCCCCGATGATGTTTTTCGAGTACACAACCGAAACAAACACCATCCTTGCAAGATACCACCGGAAGACTAGTCACCCATATTGTCTTTGCATAGTTGTTGCAATGAGCAATAATTTAAGTGACCAAATCACTCATGCCAAAGTTTGCTCAAGTTATCACTATGAGCAACAAAAACTGGTGGAAAAGGTGATGACCCAAAGTTGTTAAATTTGTACAACCTGGTAATATCATCAATAGTTCCACTAGCAAGGACATGTTGAGGATTTTTAAAATCCTTGATTACAACTTGGTAGGTGTAAATGTTACAGTTTTACCTTCACCTGAATGAGTAATTTGATAGAATGATAACAAATTGCAGGAAATTTTTGGAACACATAGTACATCAGTAAAATGATCATTTTCTACTGGAACTGTTCCAAATCCTACAACACTTAGAGATCTATCATCACCAACAAATATTTTTTTGGTGTTACATTCATCCATAGTAGAAAAGATGGCTTTATCCTTAGCCATATGATAAGATGCTCCAGAATCAATGAGCCATTCAATTGAAGTAGAAGAAGAATATGCAGTATAAGAGTAACCAAAAGCACAAAGTGCATGTCCATGAGAGGTAGATTCTGAAGACAAATCTAGGTCAATGTGGTGCTTCTTCATTATTGCTTCCAAGGATGACATCTTCTTAAAACACTTAGATTCATCATGATTATCTTTCCCACAAAAATTGCAATGACGCTCAGTCTTCTTTCCTTTTTGCTTGGATCCTTTGTCATTTTTTAAAGAAGGAGTTGACTGAGAGGGTTTGGGACCCTTGTTGTTTGGTTTATTATTGCTAAAATTCTGTTTCTTGGGAGGCTTGGACTTTTCTTTCTGTTGGGACAATAAGGCTTTCCCAGATGTATCTGCATTGTTAATTATTCCAAGATGAATGAGCTTATCTTGCTCTCTAATTAAGGAATCACAAAAGGATTCAAGACTAGGCTCTTGATAGCTAGCTGCAGTCAAGGATTCTTTCATGGAGCAGAATGCAAATACACAAATAGAATATGCAGGCCCAAGTTTGGAAAGAATATGATAAATACATTGTTTGTCTTCTTTCTTAATCTTGCATTCTATACATAAGAGTCTAAGAGTTTTATACTTAGATAAATAGTCTTGAATGCATGAAAAATCATTTGGATTCAAGGAAATCAACTCATTCTCAATTTGACAACCTCGAATTTCATTTTGTTTACCAAACATAGATCCAAATTTTTCCAAGCTATATCAGGTTTATCAATTCCAGATATGTGGAATCGCAAATCAGTAGAGATTGACATCCCAATCAATCCACGAGCTTCATCACATCGATTTTTCCATTTAATTTTCTTATCATCATCAATGGGTTCTATTTCTTTCCCCGAGGTTATCCTGAAAAGTACCATACTTTGTAGAACATCCTCCATACGATATTTCCATGAGAAATAGTTGGAACTTGTAAGTATAATATCACAAGGGGCGACCATACTATAAAATAATGGATGAAAGAATAGAAACTAATTGTCTGGATGCAAATAGATCGAAAAAATATGTGGTTTAAAAAAAATGGCACTCAAAACTGATTCTGGATTATGAAGTTATGCTTGGTCAAAGAAAATGTTGAAGATGTCCCCAATAGTGACGTGGCAGATATTAACTTCACCAACTAAAAAAAGAACCCCCCTCTTCCCAAGATCAACCTTTGAAAATCACTTTACAATAAATTTGCTTTGAAGTGAATCACTTTTGTAGAATAAGTGAGGTTCACTTTTACAATAATATTACTTTAAATAGTGTAGCAACAAATTAAAAGACTTAAGTGACTCACTTTTTATTTTATTTTATTTATGTGAGATGCACTTTTACAATAAGGTAACTTGAAACTAGAAATTGCATGCACTAAAAAGTAGCTTAATAAAACTTTAACTCAAGACCTATTAAGGAATAAAGCAACTTTGAACCAAGCGAGCTAAGTTTAAAAGGTACGTAAAATAATGGAAAGAGGAAGGGTTTTTTTTTATTATATTTTATTATATTTTTTATAACTCTTCTCTCTAGTTCTCTGTGCTTGCCTTCTTTTCCAGCAAATCACAAAAAAAATAAAAAACAAAAACAAAAAAACTTTTTTCACACAATGGGGTTAGATCTTGGTTAGCTTACCCGAAAATTCTACGTTTTCAAGTTTTCTCGCTGTTTTTCATTTGCCGTGATTGCACAAGGTGCACGACAAAGAGCATACGTAGTCGAGAAGACAAAAAAATAAAATTTCCCTTGCTGTTTCTGATTCGTCGGGATCGCGGAAGGTGCATGGAAAAGAGCATACGCAGCCAGGGAAAGCAACAGTACGAGACTAAAACAATAGAGATCTAATAATAAAACTGATAAAATATGAGAGATTAAAAAAAATAAAACAAATCCGTCACTGTAACATTATACCTTCAGATTTGCCGAAATGGGTGTTTCTGGAACAAACGAAAACAATTTTTGATGAAACAAAAACTATTTCCAAATGGAAACGGTGCTACGGACGCAATGGAATAGATTCCATAGGCCACAAATGCACAAAAAATATAGAACCAGAAACCCTTTAAAATTTTCAGCAACACCGGTTCCAGATCTTAATCAAAACCGAAAGCGGCTCTTCATAAACACTCTGATACCATGTTTGGGTACATAGGGTACTCCCGAATGACCAAACACCTTGAGAAACCACTTCACATAAATAGATCACAGTTTAACACACCGATGTTTGTCACATGGTTAAAACCCTCTAGAGGGAAACATTCCACGACCCCAGCCAAATAGCTACTTGGAGCAATTTATTATGCAAAAGAAAGAATGTTACATGAGCTTCTCATAATCGAGTAAGTAGCCACTAAGTAGCCAAGGACCCTCTATGCTCTTTAAATAGAGATCATAGACCAATCAGGTGTTAAGCCACAGATCAATGGTAAGTATGATCTAAGAGAAGTTGAACCGTCGGATCACTCTATGTCTAGAACATATCGTGACCATCGGATTAGAATATTTACAAATGCATACTAATGCATACTAAAGAAACACGCTTTTACCTAACGGATATATTACACAAGTTGATCTTAACTAACTCCTAAGTGTCTAAATATCCTAACACCATTATTATCTTTTATGTTGGTTTTATTTCTGATTTGTTTTATCACTCAATGTATAACTTCATTTCTTGTTTAATGTTTTTATTGATGAAATGCTTGTATGTTGTGGATGAAATTAGTGCTATGTTAATACTGTTTATGGTTTATATGTCATGTGTAATTATCTCAGTATTTTATTTTTCATGATTTAGTACTAGTTTTAATCTGTTGAGTATTTACCTTCTTGTAGATGATTTTTCAAACCAAAACCAATAAAACCCAATTCCATTTTATTTTTATTTTTGATATTTTTCTAGCTTGTTCCTATGGTAGTCTAGGAACAATTTCTAGCACAAACATATTTGGCATTGTTTCTGGGGAGGAAACTGAAGTATTATTCCCTAGGTTTTTATCATTCAATTCATTTTGAGAGGTGAGAAAAATCAGTAAATATTTTCGACTACTTTTTTCACCAAGCCGTGGGTCACGGTGGCTACCAGGAGGATTGGAACAAGAGGGAAACCTACTTCATCGTTGCATCTGGGTGTCTCATATCCAGAACATATTTTGAAGGAAGTTAGAAAATTTTGAAAATCACAGTCTTCTCCTTCTTTGTGTACCCCTGATCAATTTGACTTAGTATCACCTTTTGCACATTCAGAGGAGGAAAAAAAACCTGTCATGGTCAATACCTTCTATACCAGTTAGCAGCTTTCAATTTTTTACTAATCCTTAGTCCTATAAAAAAGAAAAAACTCAGTCTCCTAGTAAGATTCCCTTGTTTCAATTTAAAATTAGTAAAATCCCTTCTCATCCAAGTTCTAGCCAAGTAAATAAACCTTTTCCTTCATCAAAACAAAGTAGTTCAAAGATGGCAGGATAGCCTCTTGACATGATGGATATAATGGTAGCAGCTAGGTATGCTACTTTAGCTCTTCCTCAGCCTTTAAATTCTCTCCCTAGAGGAGATTATCAGAAGTATTTACCTAGGTTTAATGGTCAGGGTGAGACAACTGATGAAGAGAACTGGGATGCATTTCTTAGTTATGCAGACAATCAAAATATTGAGGCTAAATATGTATGGATGACTATGTTTGTGCAGAGTTTTGATGGGAAGGTAAGGAAATGGTTCAGAGAGATGGCACCTAATTCAATCACTCTCATAGAGGAGCTACAAGATGTATTTACGAGGCAACAGGGAGACACAAAATATCACACCTATTACATCACAGAATTTGGAGCATTAAGAAGAAAAAAGGATGAAACTATAGCATACTTTTCCAAGTGCTTTAACAAGATGAATGTTAGGATCCCTACTGAAATCAAACCTTTTGAAACCTCAGCTTAGTTGACTTATGCAAATACCTTTGAGCATGAATTTTCTTTGGATTTAAGAGAAAGAAGGCCAGTCACTTTATTAAACATGTAGGAGGCTGCATTGGAAGTGGAATCAAATATTCTAGCTTCTAATAGGCTTAAAGAAAATCCAAACCATCAAATATATCACAGAAAATGTAAAAAGGAGGTAATTCCACTAGCCTCTACTTCACAGACAGCAAATAGAAAAATAGATGAAATGGCAAAATTAGTCAAAATTTCAACAGCAAAACTAAATAAGTTGGAGTTAGAAAAGAATTCAAATAAGTCTGCACAAGAAGGAGAAAGGAACCCTAATCAATTTAGATGTCAGCTTGCTCCTAGATTTATTCCTAGAGAATGAAGAAACAATGACATTCAAAGAGAAAGAAGAGAGAATGAAGATCAGAGAGTTCCTCCTGCACTCCAAAATAATGTTTCAGATGAAGTTGAAGAGGGTGATGATGGACAGTATGAATATTCAGATCAAGTGATAAATTACTTTGGTAACTTATTATCAGAGGGGTTTTTAACTAAATAGGACTTTCATAATTCTGAGTTTTTTTATGCTAATATTTATGAAACAGAAGGTGACTTGGGTCCTGAAATTAAAGCTGAAATAGGTCATTCTAGACCTAAGAAGTTTATTAAATTAAGGTCTGGTCCAAAACACGTTTCTCAAATTCCAAAAAAGAAGACATATTCTCCTCCTAAACAATTACCTAATTCAGCACAGGAAAAGAGACAAAATCAGGGTGATCCAGATAAGGTTGCTGAAATTTAAGAAGTGAATAAAAATGTGCATAATTTTAATTTTTAAAATGAGTTATGTAAGATTAAAATTCCAGTATCCTTTACTGATTTGATGAAGAATCCTTTCTATATAAATCTAGTTCTAAAGATGATAGGGTCAATTGCCATCCAGATACCTTCATATACTGTAAATCTACAAGAAGAATATCTTAAAATCTTTATTGGTTATGCCCTAGCTGATAAGACTGAAAATGATTCAAATTTATCTCCACCTTTTTATATAACATTGATTGTTCATGATCAAATGATTCATAATTGTTTACTGGATTCTGGTGCTTCTCACAATTTGATGCCAAAAGCAGTCACATAGGCTCTGGGTTTGAGTATCACAAAACCATATCATGACTTATATGTATTTGATTCCATAGATCTTAAATATTTGGGAGTGATTAAGGATCGTGTGGTTAACCTGACTCAATTACCCATGAAAAGTGTCATCATGGATGTGGTGGTGGCTGATATCACTCCTAAGTTCATAATGTTATTTTCAAGGTCTTGGGATAAGAAGGTAGGTGGTACATTACAAATGGATTTGTCATATGCAACTATTCCTATTTTTGGAGGAAAAATAGGATATTGTATAGAGAATTAGAATATGATTACATTGTTAATGATGATAAAAACCCAACAAATCATCCAATTTATCCTGTAGAAAAAGATTTGGGGTCTCGTATGCTACATTTCAGTGATGACAATACAAGTGGTTTGTTATAGGTAGAAAAGGAAAAACCAATCAAACGTACGTTTGAACAAAAAAATGAATTATGGAAAATGTATTTTAATAGCTCCTCATCCAAAGAGGGAGCAGAAGCAGGTATCGTTTTGATTTCTCCTGGTGGTGAACTGATCAGTTTGATGTATAAGTTGGAGTTTGATACTACAAACAATACAACATAGTATGAGGAATTAATACTAGGCTTAAAGGTTGCAAAGGACATGGGAATTCAACAAATTTTTATTTATGGTGACTACAAATTAGTTGTCTAGCAGGTGATTGATAAATATCAAGTAAAACAGTATTTGTTGAAGGTATACAGAAATGAGGTGTGGGATATGATTGATAATTATTTTATAGCATTTAACATTTATTTCATTCTTAGGGATCATAATCAGACAACTAATTCACTTTCTTTGGAAGCCACACATTTTAGAATTCCAAAATAAACTTAGTTAATATATACAATTGAAGTCAGATATAGACCTTCAGTACCAGAGAATATTAGACAATGGAGGGTTTTTGAATATGATTTGGAAATAAAAAAAATCTTGGGGTTAATTTGAGAGTTTTCAATTTCATTGCTTGATCAGGAACAAGATGATGAAGTTGGGTGTGGTGATGAATATTCAGAAAATGAAATTGCTGGACATAAAACTATTGAGCTGAAAGGAAATTTTATTCCCAAAGGTTTGGCTCCCCTTGAAAGGATTTTTTCAAAAGATTATACTCCATTGAAACCATCCATGCAATCTTCAGAAGAGAATGTTGTAAACTGTAATATTGGCACATAAGAGCAGCCCGAGATGGAGAAAATTTCGAAATCTCTTTCACTTGAACAAAGGAATAGGTATGTCAAATTATTGAAGGAGCTTGCTAATATTTTTTCTTGTTCTTATGAAGAATTAAAAACCTATGATGCCAGTATTATTTAGCATAAGGTTCATTTGAAACCAAATGTGAAACCTTTTAGACAGAAATTAAGAATAATTAACCCTACTTTATTTCCAGTCATAGAGAAGGAGGTCAAGAAATTATTGGATGCAAAAATCATTGTTCCTCTTAGATACCCATCTTGGGTGGCTAACTTGGTTCCAGTAAGGAAAAATAACAGAGAGATAATATTATGTGTATTTTTTCACAATTTGGATAGATATTCACTGAAGGATAATTATCCATTACCAAAAATTGAGCAAATCTTGCAAAAGTGGGTAGGTGCCCCAGGAATTTCAATGGTGGATGGATTCGCAGGTTACAATAAGATTGTAATGCATCCAGATGATAGGGAGAAAACAACTTTCACTACCCCTTGGGGTATCTTTATGTATGACAAGATTCCATTTGGTTTGATGAATGCTGGTGCTACCTTCCAAAGAGCTATCATATAGCCTTTATTGAGGAAAAGAAAAAAATTGATGGGATTTATTTGGATGATATCACAGTGTTTTCTCAGTCAGATGAGGAACATTTAAGACATTTCAAGCAAACATTTTTGAAACACAAGCAATTTGGAATGTCACTAAGTCCTAAGAAGTCTCATTTTGTTGTTCAAGAGGGTAAAATTTTGGGACATCTAGTTTCAGCAGATGGAATTAGAATAGATCCTGAAAGAGTAAAAGCAATTTTGAAAATCAGCCTTCCAAGAAGTAAAAAAGATGTTCAATCATTCATTGGAAAAATAAATTTTCTGATATGGTTTATAATTTTTTTTTCTGAAACAATAAAATAGATAACAATTATGTTAAGGAACGATCAAGAAATGA
Source organism: Pseudotsuga menziesii (assembly GCA_001517045.1). Lineage (NCBI taxonomy): Eukaryota > Viridiplantae > Streptophyta > Pinopsida > Pinales > Pinaceae > Pseudotsuga > Pseudotsuga menziesii. The sequence continues at coordinate 397,380 of LPNX010415691.1, read as the reverse complement.
AGTGAACAGCAGAAGCCAAAGCATCATTTGAGAAGATAAAACGGGTGCTTACAGAAGCACCAGTGTTGGTGAGCCCATATTTTTCAAAATATTTTTTTCCCTCTTCTTTTGCATCTCAGGATACAGTAGCTGTTGTTTTATTATAAAAGAATGTAGATGGAATAGAGAGGCCTATTGCATTATTTAGTAATACTCTCAGAGTTTCAGAATTGAAATACAGTACACTGGAGAAGCAAGAATATTCACTGGTAAAAGCATTGAAATTCTTTAGGATTTATATTCTGCATTTAAAGATTGTTGCCTATGTACCTAATGCTACTATAAAGGACATTTTAACTCATCCTGACAGTGAAGGAAAGGGGGGAAGATGGATTGCAAAGATCATGGAGTATGATGTGGATATTAAACCTACTAAGCGTGTAAAAGGATAGGGCCTGGAAAAGTTGTTGGATGATTCAAATTGTGAAGCTCTTGGTCTTCATATGATGGCAGAACAACCAATACAGTAAGAGTTACAAAAAGGGAAAGATAAGGAACATATTATGGACAAGTATGCAGAATCAAAATGGTATGCTGATATAGTTTATTTCTTATTGCATATATAGTGTCATGTGCATTTAGTCAAGAAGACAGCCAGATCATTGAAATTGAAGGGCATTAAATATTTATTAATAAATCAACAGTTACATTGGAAGGATCCAGGAGGAGTATTGCTCAGACATTTGGAGAAGCCTGGAATTGAAGAAGTGATTTCAGAATTACATGAATGTGCCTGTGGAGGTCATAAATACTGGAAATCCATTGCTTATAAAATTTTAAGATCTGGATACTATTGGGTTTCTTTGTTTTTTGATGTATATCAGCAAGTTAGGGCTTGTATTGCATGTCAAAAGTTTGCTGGTAAACAAAAACTTGTGTCCCTACCTTTGAATACCATTGTTGTAAATGCTCATTTCCAACAATGGGGTCTGGATTTTATCAGTGAGATTAATTCTGCTTCTTCTAGTCAACATAAATGGATACTTACAACTACTCACCTTTTCACGAAATGGGTGGAAGTCATTCCTACAAGGAATGCAAATGATAAGGTGATCATTAATTTTATTCAGGAAAATATTTTGAGTAGGTTTGGTTGTCCTAAGACATTGTTGAATGATAATGCTAAGGCTTTCAAGTCTAAAGATATGGTTAGTTTTTGTGAGAAAATGGGATTGTTTTGAATAATTGTACACCCTATTACCCTTTAGGGAATGGATTGGAAGAATCAACTAATAAGAATATCATTCAAACCATTAGAAAATTGTTAAGACAGAACAAGAGATCATGGGATTCAATGTTGAAGTATGCACTCTGTCCAGACAAGATAACTACCACGAAAGCCATAAGTTCATCCCCTTTCTAGTTAGTGTATGGAACTGATGCTGTTTTTCCAATTCAATTAGGTATTCTAGTTATTAAATTTTTTCAGGATATTCAAGAAGAGCCTAATGATATTCAAAGAATAATTTTTTCATTGATTGAATTGCACCAGGAATGTGAGTCTTTAGCTGAAAAAGCTGAAGCTTACAACAAAAAGATTAAGGAAAAGTTTGACAGAAAGGTAAAGGAAGATACTTTTCTTATGGAGACATGGTACTTAGGTGGGATGCAAGAAAAGAGGAAAAGGGTAAACATGGAAAATTTGACAACTTATGGCTCGGTCCTTTTATGATTTCAAAATTTTTGGAAAATAATACCTTGATACTGCAGAGCATGGAAGGTGAAGAATTTTCCAATCCTGTGAATGGGTAATTCCTTAAACAATTTTACAGTTATTGAACATGAAATAATTTCCATTCATTGTATATATCAGTGTGAGATAAGTAGAATAACGACTCCATTACCAAATGGAAATTTTGTAGAATAACATGTAGTTTCAGTTGAGATGGCAGAAGGAACTAATCTACAGGTTCTTGAAACCTCACAAGGAGGCTTTCATCCCGTAGTAGGAGCCAAATGTTATAACTAGATATTGTTCTTATTCTATGTGTGTGTTTTTTTAAATATTGATTTCCTATTACTTTACATTTTTTAGTTGGTTTTGAGGTTTCATAGTGGTAAGTACATTTTTGTTTGATTTTATGCTTATAATTGTTTTGATTTATTTCATTTTATTGGTTCTAAAGTTTTCTTTGGGCTTATTAAGTGTTATATATCTTTATAAGTCTGAAAAGCTTAAAATAAATTTTATTCCAAGCTTTATCTTTATGACCTAACCCTCGTTTTTGAGTCATTTTTCAAAAAATATTCACGAGGGAGATTCCTGTAGTGCAAAGTTAAGAGTTAATGTAATAGGGCGCTACAAGAATCTCGAATCATTGAAAGAAGTGGTGGATAACCATGGCTGTTGTAGAGGAAAATATTGGAATATTTCAGACATCTATTGAAGACAGAATGACACATGTTCATGACCCCAATCCATACTCATTACAAGTGTATGAGGATGTGTAGAGATCATCGAGAAAATCATGGTCTGGATTGACATGCTTTTGATTACGTAAGGATTATTGAGAAAATCATGAGCCTTCCTATAATGATTTTTTTCTGGTTATTTTTATTATTGCAGGGAAGGAGCTTGAATATTTTTGAAGTTTCTTGAAGAAGTATACAAGTAGAATACAACGCAGAGATGAATAAAAGTGAAAAAGACTAATAGATACGAAATTGCTGATACGAGTTGGGAAAACAATTTTCCTGACTACGCAACATTGTTTAAAAGGGCAAGATGGTTCAATTCCTTTGAAAGAATCACAGGTTTTAATCCATAAGTATCATATCATTTTTCCCAGGGTTTCGTTAAGGATAAGATTACATTTGATACTCTTAAATTTGAATTGACAGAGGAGGTCATAGCAGAAGATACATGTATATTAAGAGATGTAGAGTTGTGGTTTAAGAAGATTCCTTTCAACTTTAACCCAAAATATTTCCTACTACCAGAAATCGAAGCCCTTGATTGGGGAAAAGGCGTCCAGTTGGACAAATTCAATCTGCAGTGGAAAGAAGCTATTGGAATATTGCAGAGCTAGGTTACATGTGAAGGGAGGTTTAATTTTGTTTTAAAATACCATATTAGGTTTTTGCAACATCTAAATCAACAGCCAAAGATGAACTTACCTTTTTTCTTCTTGAAAAGTCTTCAAAAATTGTCCTACATAATTAAAGGGAATATGGATCATACTCACCAGTCTGTTTTTCATCATGGATTAATAAAATTAATTATTTGCACGGTCTTACAGAAGAAGAGCAGAAGTTGGGACCATTTTCTATTGAGGTCAGGTTTCCCTGATGAAAAAGAAGAACAAGTGAAGAAAATTCTAATGAACAAGCAGTTTGGTTTTTCTAAAAGGTGCAAGAAAGAGTTAATGGATGAGTTGGTACAAGATAATGTCCAAGAAAATTGTTCAAGTCATGGATTTGAAGAACCTGTGGATCAATATGTAAGAGAAACACTCGATGGTAACTTAGAGCAGGTTTTGAAGAATGATGAAAAGGAGCAGAGATATGTTTCAAATCATGAGGAGAAGTTAGGTTTAACAGAGAAAAACCAGAGTTACACATCTGTATAGGAAAGCACAACAAAGGTTCCTATTGTAGCTGAAATGATGAATGATAATTTACAAGTCTCAAATGTAAAGTTTCAAAGGAAAGCTCCTATACAGGTGAAAGAAGTAAATTTGTGGCCGAAAACCAGAGTTAAGAACAAACTTAGACTTAATACGAAAAAGGATCTTGTACTCTAAATTGAGGAAAGAAATGATTACTATGATTGAAGATTCTTTAACTGAAGAAGATATGGAAGATGAGGAAGAATTAATCTCTTAGCAAGTTCAGATTGAGGAAAAACATTCAATATTATTAGAGTCATCTCCAGGAAGAGATAAAGTTTCAGAAGAACCAATCACTTTCAACATTGAACGAGATGTGTCTTCGAAAGTTCCTGTTGTAAAAGAAACAATTAAATATAAGGAAGAAAATGACCTGATTTTTAAGAAAATAGATATCCCATGGATGTCAGATAAAACTTCTACATTACAGGGAGGAATGTACATAGATTCAGAAAGTGAGAACCTTACAAAAACTGTGAAACAATACAGATATCAAATTGGTTTTCTTAGTGAGACTAATGATGGATATGTAATGACGAATAGAATATTGAGAGAGGGTCTTGATGATATATGTTACCACATAAGTTTTACTTAGTTGGTGTTATCAAGTGAGCCTGGTGAACCAGACAAAGATGATTTGTTTGGACTTCAGAAGACCTTCAAACTTGCTTCTGGGAAGTGTTCTTTTATCTACCACATGTTCATACCCCCTTGGGGGAGTTCTAATAAAATGTTATAGCATGGTAGTGTATGTAAAAGACTTGGTCTCTTGGACTTTATTTGTCAATCCGATCATCCTAGAGTGTTTTTTCCCTTGGTTATTATTGGTTGTTGAATAAACCACTGATAATTTCTGAGTTTTTCACTCAATACCTCCAAAGTTGGGGTGGTCGGCTTGGTATTTAGGCCTATTGAGGTTATTAGAGTATGTGTGTCAATGTATAAACATGCTAGGAATTACAATCGAGTCATATGAACATGTGCTAAGTCCCCCTAGGTTTTGTTTTTTTTTAATTTTTAATTTTAATTTTTCCACAAAACTTAGGCTATTTTTTAATAGTTTAAATGGAAAAATTGGTCTTGTAATAAAAGAGGGGTTAAAAGTCATATTTAGTCATGGGGGTGCTCATTTTCTAACTCGAAGCACCTGGTAAACCCATAAACCCACTTTTCCTAATTTTTGAGTGCTTTTTTCATCACTCAGGTAAGAAAATACAAAAAAGTCAAATATTAATTAATTTAATTAAAAAATAATTAAATAATGGAGCAAATCCAATTTCCTAAATCAGTGGATTTTGTTCCGATTTGATTGAAATCAGTCTCATCGTCTTCAGATTAACCGGGAGTTGTCATTCCTTGACTGAAGGCATTGATCAGGGATGAAGAGGAGCTTAACAGGCTCATGTAGATCTAGGTGTTGTACCCTCCTTTCTCTCTCCTCAACAGATATGGATCAATCTGGAAGTTGTTTGATGGATGGTTCAGTTCACTGAGTGAGGTGTCACTCTGATTTTTAGTTCCATCCCAGTTAGAAGTAGTTCATCATTAGATATCTATGATGAACTCTCTCCTTCAGTCAGGCATGCGCCCCTTTTGGCCAGTCTGGCTATAAATAAAGAAGCTACACTTCCCAGAAGAAAGTATGAAGGTCTTCTGAAGTCTGAACAAATAATCTTTGTATGGTTCACCAGGATCACTTGATAACACCGACTAAGTACAAATTAGGTGGTAACATCTGGCTCCAACTATGGGACGTGTGCTCGATCTGGTCATAGGGAAAGGAGAGGATATGAGAACACCAAAATATTTGGTTTATATACCCTGTAAAAACATCTCAACTTGACAAGAAAACCTCAGTAGCACAAGATTTATATAAAATCCAAATGAACCATTAAGCTGATTTATTTAAACAAAATAAATGTAGCTAATTAATGAAAAAAGTTTTATTATTACCAAGTACAAAACAAAAATGCAAAACAAAAATGCTCTCTTTTAAGGGGCTTATTTTCCTACTCTAATCATGATACAAAAATGGTTAGGTTTAATAAAAAAACCAATGTAGCCACCTAAGCATTTTATTAACATAATTTTTTTTCCTTGTCTATCCTTACAAAGTAAGGATACTTTATTCAGAAAATGCAAACTGCGTGATGATCCAGATTGGGCGGGTTGGATGGGGAATCATGGGCATGAATAATGTCATTAAATTTCTTCCCAAATTGGTATGTGCTCACGTATGTTGCTTCTATCCATGACTTGATAGGACTGATATACCAATCGGCACGATGAAGCAGGTCAACAACTCCATCGCATATTTTAAATAGGCTTGTCAGATGGTAACTCTCCATGTAATCCCCAGGCTGCTCCAAATCATAAGGAACCTCTGAACCATAAAATATAGGCTTAGGCTGACCCTCCATCAGTTGTATCAAATTTGACTCTTCGATGCATTTTCTCTCAAAGTATTCATTGCTAATACTTGTGCAAGTTTATGGATGATATGGCTTTGAATGATTATATGAAAACTTTGCATGCTCCTCTTCCATACCAAGAATTCCCCAAGTTCCTAAGTCAACACTCCCTTCTATGGACATGTCATAGATAGGATTTTCAATAAAACCTCCTAAATATTTTGAAAAAGCACTCCCTTCTCTGGACATGTCGTAGATGGATTTTTCCATAAATTTCCAATATTCATCATCCCCATCCAGGTCATATGTGGGGGAGTCTTCATCCATGGCATCATGCTCCTACCTATACATGTCTTCCTTGTATTCACACCAATCTTCTTCAGAATATTTGCTTTCAAAAATGTTACAAGGCAATAAAATTTCCAAAACTTCATCAACATGTGGACAACAAGGTCTAGTGTTATCACACACCATACTGATCTTATCATAATTTTATTTATAGACTTCTGTAATGGTTTCTTCTTGAGGTAAATATGGAGAAAAATTGTGATCATTATTAATAAAATGAGAACACTCCAAATTTTCAATAGTTTTTTTTATGATATCATGAAGAGGATCTTCAATATTATCCTCAATCAAGGAAACTTTATGGACACATTCAATGGGATCACTTGGGATGTGTTGCTCAATGGGTTCCTTTAGTTTTTCCAAATTTTTATTATTTTTTGTTAAATTGATATGAGGATGGTTTTCAACAATGTCCCCAAATAATGGTTCTTCAAGAAACTCTTCAATGTGATTGTCATGGATGTTCCCATCTTCGGAATCTTGCTGTGTATTGAGAGATACCTCATATTCTTTAATAAGTTTCTTAATTTCTTCATCTCTTAAATAACTTAGAGGGACTTCCACACATTCATTGTTGTTGATGAAAACATGAGGCAGTTCTTCGATGGGAGTATCATGGATCTCCTCTTCACTTAAATGTTTAAGAAGTGATTTCATGTCTTCAAAATTTTGTATCATGGAAAAAGTTCCATCATATGTTTCCATGTGATACTCTGTCCCAGATAGGTAGAAGGTAAAGATATTTTTAAGGAAATTTTTCAAACCATTCATACTACCCCTACCATCATGCTACTACTCTAAAAACATCAAAAGGAATCTTGGAAATGAGGTTATACATTTATTAGGAAGTCCCTAATAGAACCAACAAAAGGCCTCACCTTGAAAAGTACTACCAAACATTTCCATCATATTGTCTTCATAAAGCACATTGGAGTCAACCATCAATTGAAGGAAAGATTTGACATGCTAGATGGCCGAATCACCATAATTTCCATGAAATACTAGAAGACATTTATATACATCACCCACACCATGACCAAAGTTAGGAAAACCCAGGATGTTTGAGAAATCGATTGGATGAAAAAGTTTGGCTATCTAGGCACCACACTGCTCCCTTAATTCATCCACCTAAAAAATTAATAGTATGCATTTGATATAACCATTAAAACTTGTACTAAATCGGTGGAGCTATCAAATGATGAGCTTTAAAGGTTATAATATGTTGCATGGGCTCATCTACACAACAAAACTTCACAAGTTTATGATATAACAGGGTTTTATCCCTTCAATGGAGTCGCCATGTGAAAAACTAAGCATTTATAAATCTTTCCCAAAAAATGTTTTTTTCTTTTCTTTGTAAAAATCAAAACTGAAAAAAATTCAGTGGAGTCTCCAGATGAAAATTAAATATCTACACTAAGAATTCATCAAACAAAGCAAAAACAAAAAGGAAGAAAACAAAAGTCGTACTCCGGGAATAAAAAGATTTATCCCCGACAACGGTGCCAAAAGATGTTGTCGCCTTTCACACACCTGGGGGGGAATGTGGTAGAAATATTCAAGCCACTCGGTGTCTCCTTGGGGGAAAGTCTTGAGTCAAGGATGTCACCTTGTTCTTGACTACTCCGTTTAGGCAAACTCCTAACGAAGCCAAGGGGGGAAGACCCTACGAGTTACTAAGGTTGGTTACTTAGATGATGATGGTATTAAATGAGTAAGTTTTTTAGGAGTTTTGATTTAACAATTGTAAACAACAGATAACATGATGAGACAGTCACAAATAATCACGATATGACACCCAATCACATATAGATTGAAAGAATTAAATAGTTGACTAGTGCCTTTAAATGGAGTCGAAGATATTTAAGAGTGCTTGCAAGTGCTAGAGTAAATGTTGTGCAATTGTCTCTTGGTACATTTTAAATTAATGTGAAAATATGAGTGAATTAAATTAGGCGGGGGGACTCTAGATATACCCGGGGGGTACTTGGAGTATGTCCAAAAGTAGCAACCGCTACGGCTACTCGCAAGGAATGTGTGGGTTGGATGGAGTCTCTAAGACTATGTTGGTAATACACTAGCTAGGATGTAACATAGATCGATGCCTCAAGGTCATTTTCCAGTAGTTCCCACTTTCTTTGGGTATTGTGACACCGTTGACGGTTTAATCGAGGTGTTGGATTTTCACCTGCGGTGGTTAATTTGGAAAGTGAATCCTAATTATTCTAGTCACTCGCGTTGCTTTTGATGTATCCTAACTGATTGGATGAATAACATCCAAGTGTAGAGCATACACACCGGAGTCTTGTAAATTTTAGTAAATTTTAAGAGTGTGTTCTTGTTAAAAAAAGACCCTCCAGGAATCTCTTTTGGTCCAGTTGGAACTCAATCGGGAAATCAAGGACGGGTCAATTTTACTACTTGCTTGTGAAAATTAACAATGAAAATAGAATCACAAACACACACCACGGGTTTTCTAATTAATCCTACCATGATTCTCTTTTACCTTTCAGTTCAATCGGGGATTCGTGGGGTAAGTATTAGTATTACTTGATTTAAAAATATGGAATAATAACAAATATTATCAAAGTATATAATCCTGAATGACAAGACTGAGCTAGAGAAAAAAAAGGAGGAAAAATGAAAAACAATGAAACAGACACGGATCCCCCCTGGGGGGATGGGGAGTGGGATCGAAAGAGCCTAATCAAAGTGATTCTTTATTATTAGGGGTTAGAAAATCAGCAAACTAATTCTCACTTTGGTCCTTTTTATCCGGGATCCAAAGGCTTACAACAAGCTTACAACAAGCCTAAAACGAAGCAGAGTGGTGGGGGAAGCCTTCGAGAAGCTCCAGTTCGCCCAAGAGTCGGAAAACGGGCAGAGTCTCCTTATATATATTTTTTAAACCTGCTAAAAACCAGAAATATATTAAAATCAAGCATTCCCAAAAACACTTTAAAAGTGCTTTGGGTCACCACACTAATTACCGAAAAAAGACTAAGTTAAAAATTGTTAAAAAGGAACAATATTAGTTTTTCAAAAGAGAACCAAGGAAAGCAAGCTTTCCTTGGGATCTTGGATTTATTTTTGGGAAGCCAATATGATGTGCACTTTCTTGCACAATTTAAAACTTTAAAGAACGAAAAAAGGAACTACCTTATTAGCAAGCTTTAGATCTATGATTTAGCTAGTTGCAAAAAGGGAAATTTCTTCAACTAGATCTATCTTTAAAATATGATATTATTTATGAATTTTCATATCTAAGCAAGAATAATCTTAATAAATAGATCTAACAATGTATAAACAATTTTTAGAAGTAGATCTAATCATAAGAGGATGAACGAGTAACCAAAAGATTGATTTTAATAGAATGGAGGAAGAGAAGGAGAAAGGCCTGTTGTTTGATAGATATGCAATGGAAACTTGTTAGTGGAATACAAAGGGGAAATTCCTTCACAAAATTTTTGGATGTACAGTGGATTCAAACTAGATCCACAACTTGTACAATCCTTGCCACTTGAAATCTTAACACACAATCTTGCACAAAAGCTTATGAGATCTGGATATATATATATATATATATATATATATATATGAAAAAGAGACAAGAATTACATGCAAATAAACTTATTAAGAATGTATAAGCTAGATCTTCAAACATATATGTTATGAGATACATAAAAACAAGTAATCTTACTTTCCCAACTACACCCCTATTCATTTAGCTGAATCATTCAAGCCAGACAAGGTTTAGATGTAGAAATTGAGAGAAAAAATAGAAACATCAATAGCCACAATACAATGCTTATTCCACACACATGAGAGAATTAGACCATTTAGCCTCCAATTCTTGTTTTATTTCAACAATGAAAAGATTACAACAATATTACAATAGCAATCCTATTCTCTCCAACTCGAACTAGCTTGGAAAAGGAGGAAACTAGTGGTTGGAGGCTCCAGAATATATAATGTATGTTGAGGATGGAGAGAGAGTTTCTTTCAAAGCATGACACCTTTCAACATCTTCTGTTGATGCTTCTTCATCAGGATTCTTTTCTCTTGGAGGAGCAATGTTGTGCTTCTTGAGAAGAGAGAAAATATCATCAAGTTTCTTCCTCATACAATGTTCTTCAATATGGTATCCTTTTTCACTATACAGACATAACTTCTTTTCAAATTTATTCTTCTTAGAGCCAGAGGCACCTTCGGAAGATTGTTGATTTTGTTTAGGCTTCGAATAAGCTACCTTTGGCTCCTTCTTCTTTGATTTCCCCTTTGCTTGTGCTTTGGAAGAGTCAATAACCAAGAGAGATTGATCTTTGGAAGTCTGGATGAATTGCATTCAAATCAATTTGTCTTGTTCCTTAATTAAGGACTCGGAAAATGAATCTAAAGAAGGAAGTTTCCAATCAAGAAATCTTTCACGCTTGGAATGAAAGATAGAGACATAGAAAAATTACTCAGGACCTAATTTGCTGAGTATGGAAAGCACATTCTACTCATCCTTCTGCTCTATCATGCACTGTCTGCACTGTAGCACAAGAGACTTGAATTTGGAGAAGAATTGCTCAATAGTCTCGAAACCACTAGGATGTAAAGATACCAACTCATTCTCCAGAATGTGTCCCTGAAGGTCATCTTGTTTGTTAAACAAGGTATCAATATTTCCCATGATTCTCTAGGAGTCCTCAATCCTTCTATATGAAAGAGGAGATCTCTAGAGATATAAGTACATAAGTACCTGAATGCTTCATCACAATGGTTTAGGAACTTGTTCTGCTCTACCAACTGATGAGGCTCATCCTCCCATCCATGTATGATCATGTGGTATCCATGTTTGTGCAAGTCCATTTGCATTTCAATCCTCTAATCAAAGTAATTGGAAGTTGTGAGGATCTGTGGCTCAGGAGTTTGAGAACTCATAATTTCTCTGGCAGGGGGATTGCAAATTCTTCTTTAAATATACGTAGCACCTGTCATTTTCATTGCAAATAACACTAAAAAATATGAACTGTTAGAATCATTCTTTTCCTCCTAGCATGAACATGTTTTCAGGGTCTTTCACGCCCTCTCTACTGCTCTGACTGAATCTAGAGCTAGAAAATTTTCATAGGGGGCTTCTGTGGAAACCCAGCTACTTCTGATGTTCGATGGGGAGAAACAAGCATGAAACCTACCTAATAAGGCTCTGATACCATATTAGAATTTGAATTCCATTAATATATTCAAGAAGAGAGTTCTGATAATGTTGCAGTAATTGAATGTAGAATGAACACACAAACTAAGAAAAACAAACCACACAGGAAATAGACAAGTATTTCTCAAGAATTTATAGTATATTCATCATAGTAATACCCGGTGTTACAATGTAGTTTACATAGGTAGAATTCGATTGCATGATTAATGAATTCAAATCCTCCAAGTGGATAATACTGTATCTAATTGAATCTCTAACTCAAGGTCTCCCAATCAACATCAGAGTCCAAGGAGACAACTCCCTGATGACCAATAACTCCAACAAGCAGTAACAACTAGTTAACTCAATGCAACTGAGTGTGGTAGGTAGGAAAAGTGCTCCTTCCCATGCAACCATGAATTATCCATGCATTAGCAGCTCTAGCCTAAATGACTGTGAAGTAACTGATTGTAACTGAGGGATGACTAAGACTAACTAGTACTAACACCAATTGACTGAAGTAGGTTGGTGTCGGGACTCCCAGTGGCTCCTAAAATGCAGCGATTGGTCTAGGAGGCACCCTATGTTGAAATATTGTAACTTCAAAGAATATTCTTTATGTATCTTTTTGTGGTCCTCGATGGTCCTACCGGGAGAACCACTTGTATTACATTGTACCCCGATGCTCCTAATCGAAATAACTAATAAGAGTCATGAGGTAGTCCCCTCTAATTGTAAAGGTGGGTCATTAGCACCCCAGTGTGGTTACTTGTGTTGAAATATTGTAACTTCAAAGAATATTCTATATGTATCTTTTTGTGGTCCTCGATGGTCCTACCAGGAAAACCACTTGTATTACATTGTACCCCAATGCTCCTAATCAGAATAAATAATAAGAGTCATGAGGTAGTCCCCCCTAATTGTAAAGGTGGGTCATCAGCACCCCAGTGTGGTTACTTGAGCCTACATATGTAACTCGAGCCTACATGATTTAACTCGAGCCTACATGTCAAATGAGTTAACTTAAGTGAACGGATGAATATAAATAGAGGTGTAGTGCTCCTCATTTGAGACACACACACTCACTTGAGTAGCACACTTGTGGAGGAGAGAAGTAACTGGATAAGGAGGAGGATCAGGCTTTGATCTCCTTGCTGGTTTTATCTTTTACCTTTTTGGGGCATCTATATTGAGGAAGCTTTTGCTGGGTTTTTCTCTTTAGGGTTTTCTCAGGATAAATCAGTGTTGTTCTTGTGATACTGTTTCTTTCAGTGATCCTGCTTATATTATTTTGTTATGAAAATGAAATTAAATACTAATGTATTAGCTAAGCATATGAAAATTTAACATGGTATCAGAGCCACCCTGAATAGGACAACTTTCACAAGGAAAAATAGCTCTCCCTCTCTCCCCGGAAGAAATTAGGGCTTCTTGCTGAAGAGGAATTTTTGAGTGAGCCTGGAATAGGATTTATATCCTCATCAAAATCGAAGTTTAGAGACCTGGATCAATATTTTTGGTTGGGTGAAACTCCAGGAAAGTCAAACCCTAGTTTGACCCCAAGCTAGAAAAACCCTAAATACTAAAACTGATAAGTTTTGGTAAATTTTCTATATCCCGAGAATGGAAAATGTTCATGAGCTGCAAATTACAAAGAACCAATAAAACCTTCTGATGTACACTGTGTCCAAATTCAGCCTCATATTCACTATATTTTGGGAGATATGATCCCTCCAAGTTAGGGTTCCAGCCTCTTCCATAATTCATCCCTAAACAGGACACCTGGGGACAATTGATATAGATTGGGCTACAGAGGTCCAAATTAAATTCCTAAAGATTTTCCAGAAATATCACAGACTGTAATTTCTGTGGTACAAATTTCAGAACTAGAAGATGAAACAGTTACATGTGGCAGTCCATACAACTTTGCTGTTTTGAACAGTCCTGTAACAGGTCACCGTGGGAAAAGGATAAAAAATCCAAATTGGTGAAACCAATGCTGATGAAACATATGGTGTTGGATCAGGGACATGTGATTTTACCTCAGTGCAAAATTTCAAACACATAGGAGCATTAATTTCGGAGATATCACAGAAACAGTGACAGGCATTTCTGTAGAACAAATTGGAAAACTAGGGCTTCCTGTTTCGGGAGCTTCCCTCCACTAATTTCAGAAAATGAGTACATTAGACAGCTCCATTTGAAGAGATATATCTTTCTATCCAATAAAATATTAAAAATTCCAATTTTTTAAAATTAGGGTTTCTCTGACAAACCCTAAATCAGCTAGCTCTGGAAGTAGGACGGACACCTCAAATCGGTAAGATCTAATATTTTGCTATTTGCATTTGAGGTTCTCATTTCAAAGTGATCTGTCACATCAGCTTGATGATAATCTTGGTAAATTTGACAACTTCCAAGCATGGAAGTATTTGATCTCTCTAAATAAAATGAATTGTACACCTACATAAGTAGAGAGGTTCCAGTTCCATACGGAGATGAGGCTCAAAGCCTTACACAAGAAGAACTTGATCAAGGCCAAGAAGATCATTGTTGATTCAATCACAGATCAACTTGTACCACAAGTGTCTTCCCTAAAGACACTGAATATGTTTGATTCCTTGATCAAGCTATTTGAATATAAGAACATAAATTAGAAGATGGCTTTGAGAAAACAGTTGAAGAATGTGAAGATCCAAAATACAGAACAACTTGAAGCGGTAGAAGAAGAAGTGGAGAATGCAGAAGTGGTGATAGCCACCTTGAATGGCCTCCCAGGATCATGGGATTCATTCATGCAAAGAATGTATGCTAGAAGGAAGTAATTGCTTTCAGTTCGACTCATAAGAAGAGAAGAAGAAGATGGGAGCAATTGAAGATCAAGCTCTCACCATTCAAAGAAAATCCCTCAAGAGATGAGGAATATGAAGAACTCAATTCTTGAAGAATCTCTTATTCATATTATCATTTGGATAAGAAATGATGATTTCATGAATGAAGAAGATGATAAATCAGAATGATCAAGATGGATTCTACCCACAAAAAAATAAAAGATAAGTATTCAATTGTCATTTCATGATATTGTTTTGTTATACATTTGATTATATTCAGTTGATGTGTTATGCATGATAGATTGTTTGCATTAATGACTGTATACTACTAATATGCATGTGATGGGTAAGTATATCATGGTGCTATACAACTCTCCATTGCTACTTATCAAACCTCTTTGCTGACATATTGGATTAGTGCACAATCTCAATGATGTCATGGTAGAGATGGAAGGCATCTAGAAAGTTTATGTGAGATATGGATGAATGTTGTATTGTCTAAACAATTACATGATGCATAAGAATTTGTCATTTTATGAAATAGTTTTAACCATGAAACTGGTG